>JAJHSJ010000009.1:73382614-73577682 GCA_021015155.1 Magnolia officinalis | reverse complement strand
GCAATGGTTTTTACAGGTGTTTTATCAAACACCTTCTAAGTAACATAAAAACCACAAAAAAGGGGTATTCGTTTAATGTACAAACCTTCCTTGCCAACGGCCACATCTCGTTGAGTCATTTTATCAAACAGCTGGTGAACAACATCAATGGCAAAGTAACCGAGTCACCAAACTGGTTCGATCCGAGTTCGATTCGAGCTGGATTCGATCCGAGTTTAGTCGAGTCGAGCTGGGACCTGCTCGAACTCAGCTTCGAACCAAGTCGAATCGAGCTTTTTCGAGTCGAGTCGAGCGAGCTAACCGAGCTAGCTCGGTTCGTGTGCACCCCCGGACGCAGATTGCATCCTACCTCTGCCCGTCTTAGTTGGCGTACCTCACATCAACTATATAACTACTGTATTGACGTCAGTAAGTTCTGTGGGTTTGATCATGAGGTATGTGTTATAGTCAAACTGTACATCCATTTGGCAAGCTCGTCTTATGGCTTGAGACGAAAAATAAGATAGATCTAACTATCAAGTGGACCACAGTGAAAAAATCAGTGGGGATTGATCGTTTACCATTGAAACCTTTTTTGGGTCACAAAAGTTTTGGATCAATATTAAATTTGTTTTTCCTCTTCATCCAGGTCTTTGCGACCTTATAAATAGATTAGATGAAAAATAAACGTTATGGTGGGCCCTATAAATTTTTTAAAGGTGAAAATTATTATCTCTGCTGCTATTTGTGGTGTGGTCCAGCTGATCTTTGGATATGATTCATTTTTTTGATAATGGTCTAAAATGATCTCTAAAAATAGATGAACGGTGTAGATATAATAAATACATCACTGTGGGGTCTATGTAACTTTGATCTCCTTTGAACCGTTCGTACAATGAGGAGCTCGAGGAGCGTCAGTGCATGTCTTAGCACGACACGTACCTACAACAGCTATATAGCTGTTGTGTGGTACACCAGCCAAACCCTTCCCTTTGGGAACGGACAGGAGCTTTGAGTGGCCACCGTGATGTATAGGTCTTATCCACACCATTCATCCTTTTTTTTTTTTATTCATTTTAAGCTATTAGCCCAAAAATGTGGCAGATCCAAGAAAGATGTGGGCTATACAGTGGGGATTAAACCCTTACTGTTGAAAAATTCATGGGGCCCAAAGAAGTTTTGGATGGAGCTGATATTTGTGTTTTCTCTTCATCCATATCTACATAACTTTATGAATAGGTTGGATGGCAAATATAAATCACGATGGGCCTAAAAAATTTTCAACTATCACCGCTGCTTCCCTATGGTGTGGTCACTCAAAGCTCCCGCCTGTTCCCAGGTAGAAGTAGGACGCATACGTCCCTTTACCTCCCTAATGGCACACGCAATCCGCCTCCAAGACATCCAGGATGTTGTTAAGTTCGTTGGAAATCTAGGTGGAAAAAGCTTTCGCAAGAAATCGCAACGAGATTTTTCAAACGCAGATTTCCTGCGAAAACCTTTCGCGTGCTGGAAACCTAGGTGGAGCCCACCATAATCTTTTTGAGAAATCTACCCCGTCTATACATTTTTCCTTATCATTTCAGGGCATTATCCCAAAACTGAGGCAGATCCAAATCTCAAGTGGACCCACCATAGGAAGTAGCGGTGGTAATGATTCTTACCGTTAAATATTTTTTAGAGCCCACCATGATATTTATTTGACATCCAACATGTAGATTAGGTCATATAGACCTGGATTATTGGAAAAAAAAAAAACAAATATCAACTTGATCCAAAAATTTGGTAGCCCTAGGAAGTTTTTAATGGTAAGAGTTCAATCAAAACTGTGTGACCCACTTAAGATTTTGATCTACCTTAGTTTTGGGTTCATACCATAAAATTATTTTTAAAAATATATGGATGGCATGGATTTATCATTAACATCTTGGTGGGACCCACCTAACATCCCAACGGAAGAATTTCATGTGAAAGGCAACCGCAGCATCTTCGGAGAATTTGAGAATAGGGTGAAGAGGCATGTCAGGTAAAAAAAAAAAAAAAAAACTCGTTATATATTTCAAACTCAGGCATAAGTGCGCCTTCATCCATACCGTCTGCCTTATCCAACGGTTGATAGCAAAGTTCACACATAATGACGTACGAACCGGTGCGATATATATATATTATATATATATATATATAATATATATATATATAATATATATATTATATATATATATATGAATAAGTATAAATCAAAATAAACTACCTGAGACATAAACAACTTAAGCAAAACCACTTACAATCCAAAGCAAGGTTGATATTCCGATTAGAAAGGTTGTCATAGTGGATTGGTGTTCCGACAGTTCCATACCTACATGTGCAATGTCTGGTACCTGATTCAAGACACTTTAGCAAAAATTAATTTAAGTGATTGAACGGCATATTGGAATTAAGTGTGACTCTCCATGTAATTGAGGTCAAGGGTTCGATTTCCCCTCCCCCTTCACATTTTATTAACAATCATACCATGACTCATTGACTGACTCAATCTGAGTTCATCTGGATTCGACCAATGGTTGAGATGACACCACAAGTCTTCTTGAGTCCAAATTGAGTTACACTGCCAGTTTTAAGTTTCCTAGTAACTTGGCTCAAATCTCACTTATAAGCTACAATGAGCTTTAGAACTATAGTTTGTATTCTCATTGCCAGTCCCAAGCTTATATTAAAGAGGAGAGTAGTTTTAAGTCAGCAGCATAATAACTTTTATCACAAGAGAGTAGAAGTTTTTCCAGAGTGTTAGAGTTAATATCTTTCATTATCTTTTGTTGTTTACATTAATTTATGTTATAAAAATAATAAATTATATTTTAAGGAGCAAATTAACCTCTCTAAGCAAACCATGTCCTTGAATTAAAATAGCTAACTAAAATATGAAAACTGTTGGAATGCCTTGCACAAACCTTAGGATCTAGCCTCCCGAAACAAACCAAAATTATGGATAATAAGCAATGAAATAAATTAAAGCATCAATCACACACCATACAAGAGATTTTTAACATGGAAAACCCTCAAAGAGGTAAAAACCACGAGACTTCGCCCAGATCAACAATCCACTATGAAGTAAAACATTACAACCTTCTTCACTCACGTAAGAGTGGATAAACAATAAGAGAAACAAAGGAAACAGAGAGATCTCACCGATTACGAGGACATAGATGCGCCGAGATGTAGATTGCATAGTAGATAACCTCCATGAGCATAACCTCCCTTCTATAAGCTTCCTCTCTCTTTCTCTCTCTCTCTCTCACCTTTGATAGCCCTAAACCTTTTAGCAAATTCCTTGTAAAGCTTTAGGAAACCCTCTTGTCATACCTAGAAAGCCCTAGGAACTCCTATTTAAAGTTTTAGGAAACTCCTTTCCGCATCCCAGTTGCGAAAGGACTTGCGACACGAAATCTGCGCAAAATCGTGGAACGAATCTGCATAACCTCAACTGGTCGAACGGAGTCTACGACCGGTCGAGAGCCATCTTCGACCGGTCGAGCACCTCCTTCGACTGGTCGAGCACCCCGGAGAAAAATAGTCCACGGTCGCTAGACTTTGAGTCATGCCACGACTCGACTCCACAACTGGTCGACCACCAGCCTTCGACCGGTCGAGTGAGGCTCATGACAGGTCGACGACGGGTCAAAAAATCTATCAAATCACCCCCTTTTTGACCCAGGAGGAATCCACCTACTTCAAGCCAGCCAGGTTTCTACAAACCTCGAACTTACCCTTGAGCAAAGCCTTGGTCATCATGTCTGACCCATTATCGTCCATGTGGACCTTCTCAAGCTTGTAACACCTTCTGTTCCAAAGTATCCCTAATCCAGTGATACCTAATCTCTATGTGCTTTGACTTGAAATGCTGACTTGGATTCTTGCTCAAGTGTATAGCATTCTGACTATCCCAATAGACCACGTGCTCCTCCTGCTTCATGCTAAGTTCCTGTAGGAACCTCTTCATCCAAAGCATCTCTTTACATGCCTCTACGACTGCAATGTACTCGGCCTCTGTCGTCGACAATGCTACGACCTTCTGTAGCTTGCTCTGCAGAAGAAACCGCTCTCCCTGCAAACGTGAACATGAACCCCGATGTAGACTTCCTAGAGTCTATGTCACCTGCCATATCTGCATCTGTGTAGCCCGCTAACATAGGTTTTCCGTCACCATATCATAGGCACAACCTGAATGAGCCTCTTAGATACCGCAGTATCTACTTAACCGCTGTCCAATGTTCTTTCTTAGGTGTAACATCCCGGATTTTCACTGTTTTGGATTTCTAAAAATCCTTGATATTTTTTTTAAATTAACTTATACTATCACATACTGACCATTAGCACTCAATGTTAGCTTATTCACGAGTTAATTAATCCAAGATTAGCCCAATTTACTAGACCAGACAGGCCGTGATAAGGCCTGGTGCAGGCCGCTAAGCCAAATGACTGTTTACACTTAAAGACGGCCCGTGTGGGCCACCCAGCAACCGAGGAGGGTCAGAAAAATCTAAAACTTTAGAAAATCATAGATCTCACTGGGCTTGTAGTCTATCGCGGACTGCGGACCCAGTGGACACCCAAAAGTACCATCTGGCGCTTGCCCAATGCGCCCCACCAATGCCAGATTAAAATCTGGCACTGACAAAAGAAACTGAGACTCCGGGCCTTCCAGCCGTCGGATTTCTTCCAAATTTACGGTGAAGGTTTAATGTATTTTTCAAAGCCTGCTCACCAAATCTGAGCCCCGATCGTGGCACGATGACCGTTGATCGTAAATCGGACCCGTGCGATCAAACCCCATATCCGATCGCTCCCAAATTTTTCATGGCCTTTCATCGGGCCATGAATCACCTACCCTATAAATTTCATGGCCAGAGGGCCACCAGAAATGCCCCGTCAATCAGAATGGCCCCCAAAGGGCCACTTAAAGGTCGGAAACGCTTGCTCAGATCATATATCCGTTCATCCGTTCGCCCTAAATTTTTGCATGGACCCTAGTCAAGCGATAGGGCACCTACACACCAAATTTGGTGGTTAGAGGGGTGTTAGGGCCGCCCCAACACCAATAGGGAGTCCTAGTGGTCTATTTTAGGAAATTGTGGAAGCTTGGGGCCATTTGCACCAAATCTGGAATTATAAAAAGGGGTTTCTTTTGGGCACCCCTCCCATACGAATTTGCCCTAGGAGAGAAAAGAGAGAAAAGAGAAGAGAAAGAGGAGAAAGAAGGGAGAGCAAGGGAGTAGTGAGAGTGGTGGCAAGCACGCGGCCTCGGCGGGGGGCGGGGTGAAAACACCGACGGCGGGGTGAAAACGCCGGTTGGTAGGGGCAACTTGTCGGGTGTTTTTTCGGGCGCCGGTAAGGCCCCCGGGACATGTCATATATGATTTTGGGGTAGAACGAGCTGATCTACTCAATGGGCCTATCCATTCCATGAGATTCCCCCTGGTTAGAGGTCAAAACTCGATTTTTTCTACAGTTTCACTATTTCCGGTGAAATTTCATTCACCCTCAAGTCTTTATCCCAGAATGGGTTGGAGCTATCAAATTTAGCCTAAGACTATGGTTTCGATCGTCTAATCCCTCAGTTTTGGTTCTATATTTTCTCTATTCCCGATAGAATTTCATTCGCCCCTACTTAATTGTCCCCGAATGGGTTTGAACTATCATGTTCGGCTCGACATTTGCCCATTTGGTCTAGGACGTTGGTTGTGTCGTCTAATCACTCAATTTCGGTTTGTTCCTACCATCGGGCCAATGTATTGTAAGTCTCTCGGACTCCTTTCTTATCGTCACTCCCCAATACTAATTTCTTGGAAGTCTTACCAGCCATCTAAGATTTACCGGTTTCGGTTCTAGGAGGGTTCCTACCATTCTAAGTTTCTACTGTGCTTACCCTAACGTCAGCGGACGCGTTGGTGAGTTCATGACCCATGGCCCAAGGGATTCCAAACTATTGCTTTGATACCATCTGTAACGCCCCGAAAAATCGGGGGTCGTGTATAGACTCGACTCCCGAGTTCCCGAGTGTCACTTATCATGCATTTATGGTTTTTATGATTAGTCAAATTTAACTGCGCAATTTGGAATTACCTGTGGCACGAAGCACAATCACACCAGTCTACTGAAATGAAGGATATCACACATATATACAGTACAGGTCCAAAAATAATAAAGGGTCGCCCAAGACGTTGCCCAACAGAACAACAAAAGAAGACTATGTCCAAAAAGAATAAAGCTGAGCCCGCGGCTCAGCAAATGCAAATCCAGTCCGATCAAGCCGATGGAGAGCCGCCCATCAGCTGCAAGTAGAAGAGCCCGTCCTCCTCATCCAAGTTCACCTCGCCAGGCTCCTCCTGCCCTGAGTCACCTGCATCTATGAATGGTCTGGTTGGTGTTTTAAAACACCGTCCCAGAGTGGGAGTGAGTGATCAACTCAGTGTGAACTATTGGTCTCAAGTTACAACAGGCATCAATTGTAATATGAACTTAATGAAAAGCAGACAATCATCAACACCTAATAACTCTTATTTAAAATGCATGCATGCGGGATGATATGATACATGCCCGCCACAACACTCCCTCAAGCGACTCCATCTAACGATCGCATATGACACAACTCCCTCAGAGCGACCTCGACTTCCGAGTCGCCACCCTAACTAATGCGTGCAATGCGATCGTGTTAGCCGAGTTATTAGTTAAGTCCATTCATCCAGCAGATTGGGGATTCTGATTCACCCTACGTATCAATGCCCTAAGCTGGTTGCGAGGCAAGACCCCATCAACGCGTGAGGCCGAGACCTCGCGGTCCGTGATCCCTTCGGGTTCCTCATCCCCGACACCAAGCACATGAGGAGTGCCGAAAGGAAGGGATCGCTCGCGGTCACTACGGGGAGACGCGGTACCCCAGCGTAGGCCGACAGCTCGGACATAGTGTTCCATTCCACCATGCCCGGCTCACGAGGCTGTGGACCAGTTTCAAGTGAATTTTTGATGGGCTACAACGGTTGTAGGGTGGTCCATACGGGCCGTCTTTAAGTGTAAATAGTCATTTGGCTTAGCGGCCTGCACCAGGCCTTATCACGGCCTGTCTGGTCTAGTAAATTGGGCTAATCTTGGATTAATTAACCCGTGTATAAGCTAACATTGAGTGCTAATGGTCAGTATGTGATAGTATAAGTTAATTAAAAAAAAATATCAAGGATTTTTGGAAATCCAAAACAGTGAAAATCCAGGATGTTACATTAGGATTGGCATGATATACCGGCTGACAACACCATCCACATATGCTATATCTGGGCGTGTACACACATATCCAGCATACATCAACTTCCTACAGCTGACGCGTAGGGTATCTTCTGTATCTCTTCCACCTCTGCCTTCGTCTTGGGACACTATCTGTCGCTCAATCTGAAGTGACCATCCAGTGGAGTACTGGCCGGCTTCGCTGCATTCATATTGAACCGCTCTAGGATTTTCTCAATATACCACTCTTGTGACAGCCAAAGCTTCCTGCTGCTTCTGTCTTAGGTTATCTTCATTCCTATGATCTGTCTAGCTGGGCCCAAGTCTTTTATCGTAAAAGACTTGCCCAACTCCTGTTTCAGCCTGTCGATCTTCTTGATGTCTTTTCCCATAATGAGCATGTCATCAACAATAACAGCAAAACTAAGAAATCACCATCTGAGAACTTGGGCGTGAACACACAGTTGTCCGACTCCGTTCTGTCATACCCATGTTTCAACATAAATGAGTCAAACTTCTTGTACCATTGCCGTGGAACTTATTTCAGCCCATACAAGCTCTTCCTTAGCCTACACACCATATGCTCTTTGCCTTTAACTTCGAACACCTCCGATTGGTGCATGTAGATCTCTTCTTCCAGGTCACCATAGAGGAAGACAGTTTTAACATATAACTGCTCTATCTCCAAATCCATGTTAGCTGCCAACCCAAGCAACATCCGTATGAATGTCATATTCACCACTGGTGAGAATATCTCCTCGAAGTTTATACATTTCCTCTGACCGAATCCTTTCACTACAAGTCTGGCCTTGAACCTCGTCTGTGAATTCTTCTGCTCAATCTTCTTTCTGAACACCCACTTGTTACTCAGAGCTTTCTTGCCCTTAGGCAGTTTCACCATGTCATAGGTGTGGTTTTTATGCAAGGACTATATCTCTTCTTGCATAGCTTTCAACCACTCCCCCTTATGCTCGTCGGCTAGGGCCTCAGAATAGTCTTCTGGCTCTCCCCCATCAGTCAGCATAATGTACTCATGTGATGAGTACCTCTTGGACGACTGTCTGTCCCTAGATGACCTCCTCACCTGTGGCTCAACAGGTGGATCAAGTGGGGGCTGCTCCCCTGGTTCATCTTCTGAAGGAACTCCCTCGTCCTCTGCACCTTACTGTACTCCCCCATCATCAGGCACCACAGGAGGAGTAATCGGATCCATGTCCTCTAGCTCACCTGAACTAGGCTGGTTCTTCTCTGGCTTACCAATGTCTTCTATACACTGATCTTCAAATAAAACCACATCTCTGCTCCTGACAAGCTTCTTCTCGGTCGGATCCCATAATCTGTAACCGAATTTTTCATCACCGTACCCTAAGAACACACACTTCTTAATCTTCATATCGAGCTTAGACCTCTCATCCTTTGGTACGTGAATGGATGCCCTGCATCCAAACACCCTGAGATGACTGTATGATGGATCATGTCCAATCCACACCTTCTCAAGTACTTCTCCATTCAATGGGGCTGATGGAGACCTGTTTATCAAATACACCGCCGTGTGCATTGCTTCTCCCCAGAATGTCTTGGACAATTTCGCATGGGATAACATGCATCTGATTCTCTCAACAATGGTGCGATTCATTCGCTCAGCTACACCATTATGCTGGGGGTCTTGGGAACTGTCTGTTCATGTCGTATACCCAGGTTGCAGTACTCATGAAAGTCGCCATATATTCACCACCATTGTCAGTGCGGATGCACTTCAATGATCTACCTGTCTCTCTCGACCATAGCATGAAACAATTTAAACACACCAAAGACCTCGTCCTTGGATTTCAAAGCATAAACCCAAACCCTCCTAGATGCATCATCTATAAAAGTAACAAAATACAATGCCCCAAGGTTTTTGTCCTCATAGGACCACAAACATTAGAATAAACTAAATCTAATGCATGCACTTTATTAACATGAGAAGCAGTTTTAATAAATGAAAATCTATGTTGTTTCCTTGATAAACAATCAAGACAAGTTTTGAGAGGTGTACCTGTCACGTCTGGAAGGAGCCGCTTCCTTGCTAGTAGTTGAAACCCTTTTTCACTCATGTGGCCTAGACGCCTGTGCCACATGTCAATAGCTGAATCTTCCGCTGCATTCAACCCACCCTTGCACATACTGACACTTGCCTTGTAAAAGGTGCAACACTTCTTTCCTCTGGCCACAATCAACGAACCCTTGATGAGCTTCCATCGCCCACTAGCAAACCAGCTTTCATAGCCATCATCATCTAACCTTCCCATCGACATCAAGTTGAGGCGAAGGTTTGGGATATGCCTCACATCCCTGAGAACCAATGGGCAGCCCACATCGGTCTTCACACAAATATCACCGACTCCCACGATTTTTGATACGCCAGAATTTCTCATCTTCACAGTCTCATAGTCACCTGACTTGTAGCTTGTGAAGAAGTCCCTACGTGGAGTTGCATGAAAAGAAGCTCCCGAGTCTATCACCCAGTCGGTGTCCTGACTCGTAGCCGTGAGACATATATCATGATCTGCAAAAAGAATAACTACAACGTCGCCATCTGAAGCGATCGTAGTGGAATCTTATTCATCTTCCTTCCCTTTTCCTTTCTTGTCGTTCTTCTCACCACGACATTCATGCTTGTAGTGGCCCTTCTTGCCACAATTCCAGCAATCAACATCCTTTCTGTTACTTGACTTGCCTCTTGATTTATCTCGGGCCTTTCCGCCCTTCCTGTTCTTTCCTCTCCCCCCGTTCCTATGTCACAAGGGCCTCTTACTGAGTAGACCCCTGAGACTTCCTCCTTGTTTCCTCATTGAAGAGACAACTGGTTACTTGTTCCATGAATATGTTTCCGTCTGGCGCGAAGTTACTTAGAGACACCACCAATGTCTCCCAACTGTCCGGCAATGAACTAAGCAATAGTAAAGCCTGCAATTTATCATACAGGACTATCTTCATAGAGAGAGTTGGTTCACTATATTGCTGACCTCATTCATGTGCTCGGCCACAGAACCATCATCCTTGAACTTGAGATTCACAAGTTGCCTTATCAGAAAAATTTTATTATCGGCTGTCTTCCTCTCATACAGCCCTTGTAATTTCAGTCATAGGCTAGCGGCTGAGGTTTCCGTAGACACATGGTGGAACACCGAATCATCCAACCATTGTCTAACAAACTCCACCGCCTTTCGGTCCATCTTCTTCCAATCATCATCAGTCACATCTTTGGATTTTGCTGATATGCCTAAAATTGAAGAATATAGGTCCTTGCAATAAAGCAAGTCCTCTATCTTAGCCTTCCATATGGTCCAGTTAGAACCATTGAGGCTGATCATCCTTGATGAGCCACCTTCCATAATTCAAATCCGATCCTACCTGTTCAATGAACTTAGCTCTAATACCACTTTGTTGGGATGCCTTGCACAAACCTTAAGATCTAGCCTCCCGAAACAAACCAGAATTATGGATAATAAAGCAATGAAATAAATCAAAGCATCAATCACACACCACACAAGAGATTTTTAACGTGGAAAACCCTCAAAAAGGTAAAAACCACGGGACCTCGTCCAGATCAACAATCCACTATGAAGTAGAACGTTACAACCTTCTTTACTCACGCAGGAGTGGATAAACAATAAGAGAAACAAAGAAAACTGAGAGATCTCACCGATTACGAGGACATAGAAGCGCTGAGATATAGATTGCATAGTAGATAACCTCCACGAGCATAACCTCCTTTCTATAAGCTTCCTCTCTCTCTTTCTCTCTCTCTCTCTCTCTCACCTTTGATAGCCCTAAACCCTTTAGCAAATCCCTTGTAAAGCTTTAGGAAATCCTCTTGTCATACGTAGAAAGCCCTAGGAACTCCTATTTAAAGTTTTAGGAAACTCCTTTCCGCATCCCAGTTGCGAAAGGACTTGTGACACGAAATCTGCGCAAAATCGCAGAACAAATCTGCTTAACCTCGACTGGTCGAACGGAGTCTACGACCGGTCGAGAGCCACCTACAACCGGTCGAACATCTCCTTCGACTGGTCGAGCACCCCGGAGAAAAATAGTCCATAGTCGCTGGACTTTGAGTCGTGCCGCGACTCGACTCCACGACTGGTCGTCCACCAGCCTTCGACCGGTCGAGCGAGGCTCACGACCAATCGACGACGGGTCAAAAAATCCATCAAAAACTTGCTTGAAGAAAACATTTTTAGAGAATAAAAAAGTAGGAAAACCTAACCTAAATCTCAATTTAGATTGATGGCTGGTGCCGGATTCTATTGAGAAAATTTTTTAAATCCTGGTACCGTTAGGGTGACACCTAGTCACTTAAAAATTATCCACACCAGCCATCCTTTTGGATCATTATTTTAGGGCCTGAGCCCAAAAAAATGAAATAGATCCAAATCTTAGGTGGACCACACCACAGGAAAATAATGGTGATTGAACGCCCACCATCAAAAACTTCCTAGGGCCCACTGTAATGTTTATTTGCCATCTAACCCATTGACTAGGTCACAAAGACCTTGATGAAAGAAGAAAGCAAATATCAGCTTGATCCAAAGCTTTTGTCCCCCCAATAAGTTTTTAATGGTGGGCATTCAATCACCATTGTTTACTGTGGTGTGGTCCAGCTGAGATTTTTATCTGCCTCATGTGTAAGGCCCAAAATTCAAACCCATTTATTAAACAGGTTCTAGTCAAGAACTCCACCCAACATGATCCTACCAATGGGACCCATTTGCACTTGTGTGTATTTGAAATTTTATATTTCTGTCGAGCAGCATTCCTTTTCTATTTCTGCTCTCAATACACATGAGATTTTCTATTTTTTTTAAACACCAACCAAACGCAGTAATAAATTCCTCCAGCCTCTCTACAAATGCTGAGGCAATACAAAAGAGGCAATTAACAGCGGTCAGCATGTCACGCCCACATGGTTCACGTGCCCTTGCCCAAATATCAAAAGGTTCCTTTCATCGGGTAGGTGGGCCATGCATGTTCGTCCAATATAAACCATGCCTCTTTTTTTTTTCCCTTCTTTGAAAGGTCTATTTTTGTGCAATTTTCGGTCATTGCATGCACAAACTCAATTTTAGGTCACAACATGCACAAGCCTCACCCGAAGATGGGTCCCATCTAACACATGGGCAGCATTTGAATACGTTGTCATCGAATGATTGTTTGTTAAGAATCATTGTCGAGTTCTAATTTTATTAAGATAGTTATTAAGTAAGCTTTAATTGAATAAAATTAAGAAAATGATTAATTAAAAAAATCTTCTTAGAGTTTTGGTATTAGATTAGAAAAGAGGAATCTTCTTCAACATAAGAGCTAACTAGTACATACAAAACACATGTAAAAACTCTTAATCTTTTTCTTACTTTTCAATAAAGTAGTTTTCGATGTTTTAGGCTTTTATTTTTATCTTTTTGACTCTTTACTTATCTTTTTCTTTCTTTTTTGTGGATGCCTACACCCTCGTCTCTGTAATTTTGTTTGCATGTTTTTCTATAAGTAATTTTAAGATCTAACAAGTCTCTCCAACTCATCGTAGGATGATCAGGACTTGCTCAAACCCGAACAAGTTTCACAACATGAATCACCCTAAAACCAAACAAGTCAAGCTAATTCTGTTGTATTCGATGTCTTGAATCAAGTTAGATATATGGCCTGTCGATACCACTTTCGATCAATGACATCGAACAGTGCTCAATCACATCGAGATTTTTTGGATTTTCTCTAGTCAGTCATTGGACTATCAGGGTGTCTTTTCGATGCTATCGGAGGGTATTTGATGACATCGAAGGAATGTTCGATGTCATTGAACATTGCACGATTCAATCGAGAATTTCACGAAAATCATGTTTTGTCTTTGGATTGCTTAGGTGTTAGTTCGATACCATCGGAGGATAAGTTTCGATGATATCGAAGTGTGTTTGATGACATCAAATGGATCGCATAGATTTTTTACAAAGTTGCGATTTAGCGAGATTTGTTTCTGGTTTCATTTGGAATTTTTCCATAACTTATATATGTGTGTAAATGGGATTGAGAGAGATAAATAGGGTTTCTAATTTGTCTAAAGGGTTTCAAGGGTGTAAGGAGGAGTTGATTCGAGGCTATTCGAATCAGATTCATCTCTTCCTTTCGAATGGGGTAAGCTCTCTCTCTTTGTAATTTCTAGTACTTTCATAGTTATCATCTATCTCTTTGTGCTACGGTTTTTTTTATGCATGAGTTTTTCCGCGTCAAACCACTATGTTATCTTTGTGTTTGCTTGATATGATTGGATTATTCTCCTAGATTTATCTTTGTGTGCTTTCACAGTCCCCCAACAAATTCAACCCTATATCTTAAGATTAAATGAGCCAATCAAAGTCATCGGGTTTTGAAACTATGGATTGGATGCACAGCGACAAATTTCGTTCTTAGAAATTTCTATATTTGGAAAGTTATTGAAAGATTTTTAAATTCTCAAGTTTTCCTGGTAATATTTTTTGAAAAAATCTCACTAAAAATAAATAATCTTTAAAATGTCATTATAATCAATAAGATGATTTCGACATTTTGAATATATAACTATTTAATGAATTAGTTAAAAGTTTAAATAATTTTTATGTTAATATTAGGATATTGTCATGATGAAGCTGTGAAAAATAAAAAATTGCCAATATTTTGAAAATCATGCAATACTACTGGTATAATATCTTTTGACTTATTTTTTACAAAAATACGACTAGATTTCAAAATCTCATTTATATATGCCCTAGCAATGGAACATTCCTAACCATCAGATTGTGCCCATTTGATCTAAACCACTAGCGAAAATTAAATGGCTAGGATTATTTGATGGGTGTGATTTTATTTTTTTTCCAATGCTTTCTCAACAATTGGCTTAACATACATGCATGTTAGTTGCCTGACCTTGGTCAGTTGAATCCAGACGGTCCAAATGTTGGGTCCTACCATACCCATGGTACAAAATTCACTTATTGAGTAATATTGCAGCTTATTGATGGGGATCCTGCAAGTCCTTATATATTAAGTTTATTCTACAACTGATTCACCTGCATCTGAAAAATCATTCACATTCTTAGTCACTCTGCATATTCACTTGTTCACAGCCAGTTCAGTCAGGCAGTGACCGTGGGGCAGATCTTGATGTACAAGTGGTATATCCTACCGTTCATCCATTTTCCCATATCATTTTAGGCCATGGTACAAACGATGGAGCTGATCCAAATCTCAAGTAGACCACACCACAGGAAACAGTAGATGATTGACCATTAAAATTTTGTTGTGAGCCATGGAAGTTTTCGATCAAGCTCATATTTGTCATTTCCTTTCGTCTATGTCAGTGTAACCTTATCAACAGGTTTGATGGTAAATAAACATTATGGTGGGCCTCAAAATTTTTTTAATGGTGGCCATTTAATCACTAGTATTTCTTATGGTGTGGGCTACGTAAGATTTTGATTTCCTTCATTTTTTTTGCTCGTGTTATAAAATGAGCTGAGAAAACGTATGGATGGTGCCGATGTACAACACACATAAAAATAAAAATAAATAAATAAAAGTCCCACGGTCAGATCTGACGGAACTTTGATTTATGTGTACACGGGAAGATGAATCTGACGTATTCCGGTTCAACTGCCTAGCTACGGTAGGTTAGAAAGGAGGTGGATTGGGTACTACCCCGCCGGTCTCGAGCTTAGCTTAGGAAGGGGCACTGAAGGGATATATTGATCTATTTTTATATCCAAACCGTCCATTCACTTTACCATATAATATTAGGACATAATACAAAAAAAGAGTTATATTCAACATTTATTTGGACCACACAGTGATGATAATGATGTATACCGTTGAAACTTTTTTATGGCCCACCATGATGTTTATTTTCCATCCAACCTGTTCATAAGATCACATAGACCTGGATGAATGGAAATAAAAAATATAATCTAGATCGAAAATTCTTTGGCTACTAATAAATATTCAACGGTGGATATCATTATCACTACGTGTGATCCATATGAGCTTGAATGTAGCTAATTTTTAGAATTATATTATAAAATAATATGGGAAAATGGATGAACAGTATGGATGAAACACATAAATCATGGTGGCCCCACAGAGACCTTACATGTACCGAGCTATGTACAGGCTAGAGAAGTACCCAGTTAAAACGATAAGATAAGATTGAATAAATTATACTAACACGCATCTCAACGAAGAGAGTTATTTGGACTGACCTAGCCTGACCACGTCGAATTAGTCAGATGGGCGGCGTAGATACAATTAACCAGGACGCGGATTGCATGTGAGCGGATTACGTAGGCCCCTGACCGTGGGGCCCACTTTTTTAATGTATGTATTGTATATCAATTCGGTCCATCTCTTTTAGGGTATAAGCCCAAAAATGAAGTAGATCTAAATCTAAGGTGGTCATTGAATGCCAAGGTTAAAAACTTAGTAGGGCTACCAGGAAAAAAAAAATTAAAAATTGAAAAAAAATGATAGCTTCATCAAAAATTTTATAACAAAAAGAAAATTTTAATAATCAATTACCACCGTTTCTTATGATATGGTCCGTCAGAGAGTTCGATCTCCTCCATTTTTATTATTATTATTTTTTTATATGATGCTTTAAAATGTGCTGGCACAGTCGATGGCATGGATATACAATACATGGAACGGATTGGCTACTCACCAGCCAATGGCTGATGGTCAGTGCTCTGTGGGCCCCACCATGATGTATGTGTTTCATCCATGCTGTCCATATATTTTGACAGATCATTTTACAGTACGAGTGAGGTATATCCCAATCTCAAGTGGACCACATTATAGGAAACAGTGGTGAATGAGCGTCGACCATTAAAAATATTTTGGGGGCCATAAAAGCTTTGGATAAGCTGATTTTTATTTTTTTTTCCCTTCATCTGGGCCTGTATGACCTAATCAACAGATTGGATATCAAATAAACAGTTACAGTGGGCCTTAGGAGGATTTTAATGGTGGATATCCAATCAGTATTACTTTCATGTGATGTGGACCACTTGATATTTATATACTTCTAATTTTTGGGATCAATTCCTAAAATAATCTTTAAAAATGGATGAACGGAATGGATGAAACACATACATTATGGTAGAGCCCACAGAGCACCGACCACCTGGTGATCGGTGCTGTGTGGGCCTACCATGATATATGTATTTATCATGTTGTACATCCATTTTTATAGTTTAACTTAAAATATGAACACAAAAGTAAGACTGGGCTAAATCTCAAGTGGACCACAACATAGGAAATATTGGTGATTTAACGAGTTTGTACTAAAATATTATGGATCAGATTAACTGAGTAGATAATGACGTGGCAAACGTGATATCAGTTAGTCACGGGCTAAACAGACGACTTTTCCAAAATACTAATCACCAGCATCGCAAATAAAATGTGTTAAATGAAAGCCTATCATAATAATAATAATAATAATAAAGGTGTAACTGCTCTTTTTTAACTGATTAGGAGAGAAGATGCCATGTCAAGTGATCAATTATTTTATTTTTGCCTGAGAAAACAATATAAAGGAGAAGATGCATTCGAATAAAAAAAAAAAAAGAACAATCTCAGAAACATCTTGATTACTAATATGAGCTTACAAACACTCTCACGCCCAGCGGAAGTCTAGTTTAGGATTAACATCACCATCGCTCATCAATCATGGATCTTTAGCCCTTAGGTTTTACTTGGTCATTAGTTAATCCTTATATTTCATTTGTGATTACGCTTGTGGACATTGGATTCCAGGTAGGGGGATCGACTCACTTTCCACGGATTGCGTATTATCTTTCGCTCAATGGCTTTTTTTGGGAGTTAAGAGGGTATTATGTTTAATCAGAGTCGCTACTAACTGATTACTTCGATTCTACAGTTGGTTAGATCCCGTAAAAATGTTAAGAATTGATAATTAGAAGTCCTTAATTCTAAGATGACTATTACACTTGTGTTTTGGAGTTTTGAATAAGTAGTCACAGTTACAAAGAGAGATTGTATTAGGCATATACTCTCCCCGTACAGATATACGGTCTTTACTTCACAAGATCTAACTAATTTTTTAGAAATGTGTTAGACATTTATTTTTCTTATTTACATTTGAATTGATTGAGTGCAGGGTGTAAAGTATGTAAAATGTGATGTATAGGATGCTCGATGTTATGTTAATGCTTATGACAAAACGGTGACTAATTGATTAGATTTTCGATAGATATGCTCCAATTATATCAGTAAGTCACATAACATATATCAACTAATTACATACGAGAGAAAGATGAAATGCAATGCAGTAATAATTTATTTGAGGAGCAAAGAGTTGATGAGAGAATAAGTATTACATAATGCTAATGTTTAGACTTGATGAAATTGATTAAAACTTAAATGGTTGAATGAATAATAGTATCATAAATGTTACATTAAGTGGCTCAAATTAAGACTGGAACCGCTCGTAGACCTAGATTCTAACTAGGCTATGGTAGATCGGAGCTGGACTCAATCACTCTCTCTTTCACTCTCACTCTCCACAGTGGGAGATGACTGATGGCTAAGCCAGTAAAAGTCGAGGAGGAATGCTTGGATGCAGTGAAAGCTTCTAAACCCTTCAAATGAGAAGGGATGAGGTTATTTATACGGTGGTGCAAATGATGGACGGTGTGATCTGATCCACGTGAAGTCCTGAATCCACGTCAGCCAACAGTCACGCCCCCACGTGATTACGCATAGTCAACGTTTTCGCTATTTGGTTATAAAAATGATACGATGGAGACGCTGATACTCGGACGTAGTTCATCGCTCTCTCCATTTCATGCATCGACATATGACATATGAATCAATACCGTCCATCTATTATCCCCTACTTTGTATGAGAAGTGGTTCAAAAATGACACATATTAATGGACCGAAAAAAAAAAAAAAAAACTATTGATGGATTGATGCTTCCTTCGGTTGTACACCCGTTTCTACCGTGTTTACCGCGCAACGGAGTCTCCTCCGCAGCTGCTTTAGGCAGCGGTAGAGTACCTGAGATTTGTGGGGTCCACCGTGTTGTTATTGTGGAATCCACTCCGTCCACCAGGTCAACATTAACCCTTTAACAGTACATACTAAAGGACAGATCGATCCAAATCTCAGGTGGGCCACACCATGGAGAGAAATGTAAAATCGTTATAAGTTCAACGGTGTTCCTGCACCAGTTTTGGATCGGGCTGAATTTTATGGAGCATGTTCGTCTTAGTTAAACGCATCTGATGAAAGGATCGGATAGAATGGGAGACGATGGTAGGTCCCACAAACCTATGGTTGGTGTCTCCATCGTTCCCTATGGCGTGGCCCATCTTAGTTGTGTATAGGGACGCACCTGATGAGTGGAGTGGGATGTAATACGCATAATAAAATGGTCCCACGGAGCTCGGGTGTTTTACCGTCCATCAGAAGTTTTTACGGTGGGCGTTCCATCTCGCTGTTTCCTGTAGTGTGGTTTATTTTATTTTTGGATCTCGCTCATACGTTGATATCATGTCGTAACATGAGCGGGAGAAACTGATGGACGGGGTGGATTTCTCACAGACATCTCAGTGGACCCCACATACCTTCCGACCCAGAGTGTGCTCAGTCATACGAAGCGTGTGAAACATCCCAGCCGTGGGGCTTAAATGGAATTCGAGCATATCGTGACATCAGATTGATTGGACGATCTGAGCCTATCATTGACGGAATCTCTTTTTTGAATTTGGACCATTGACTTTTTATCATCTCTATGCCTACCATGTTTATATCTAAATATGCTCCATCCATCAAATGAGAATACTTATTTAAGCTATGCTTTCAAAGATCAGCTATATTGAAAAAAACAAAAAAAAAAAAAAAAAAAAAAAAATCAAATCAAATCAAATGGGCCACACCAACAGAAAAATGTAGAAGTACTTGGGATTTTGGTGGGTTAGCAAGGCTGTGGAGTGACCGTTGCATGGGGAGATTTGATTTGGCCACTATCGGTCGTTAGAAATTAATGCATGCAGAGAATAAAAATCATTTGGGTAAGTGCTAAACTAAATTTAATCTCCGACAGTGATATGTTATCCAATCAAATCATAAAGATACTTGAATTATCATACGATTTACACCCACCCGTAAATAACAAACATGGTGACATTAAAAGTTGATCTCTTGAAACTAGGATGAGTTAGTGGAGGCTTATAATTGGTGGAGAATGTTGGAATTTTTGGCCTGCGGAATCACACAGATCTAGATCTAGGACAGCAATCCAATGGCACCAAGCACACACACAAAAAAGAGAACACACAGATTTAACGTGGAAAACCCTTGCGGGAAAAAACCACGGCACAAAGCGACAGATCACCACTATGAAAGCATCAATTACAAAGAGAAAAGACTTACCCGATTCGAACAACCTCGAATCTCACCCTTGCTACACCCTTTGATAACCCTAGAACCCTTTAGAATACCTTTAGGAAGTCTTGGAATCATCTTAGAATAGCCCTAGGGACCCCAATTTATAGTTTTGGCAACTTCCCTTTCGTATCCCAGTTGCGAAAGACTTGCGTCACAAAATCCGCGAAACTCCTTTCTCATCCCAGTTGCAAAAGGACTTGCGACACGAAATCCGCAAAACTCCTTTCCGCATCCCAGTTGTGAAAGGACTCAGATTTAAGACATCTCGCAACAATCTCCACCATGTCTTCAATCTTTAACCGTGTAGCTTCTTGACCTCTTCTCTTATTTCTGCATCACATCCAACCAGCGCCAATCACGGATCTGATAGATACCTGCTATACCGTCAGCGCGAATATCTCTGAGAAGCCGATCTCTTCTCTCTGAGAATAATCCCTCGCTACCAACCTCGCCCTGTATCTATATTGTATCCTCCTAAAGGTCCACCTGCATCCAACCGCTCACCGGCCCACTGGAAGCTCCACCCGCTCCCATATGTCGGTCTGGTACAACGAATCCATCACATCGCCCATAGTCACCTTCCACTTCTCAGCACCAGGCTCACCTAGAGCCATCAGAATAGAAGATGAATCCTCTGCGATATTAGAGTCGTCCATGTACCACACCGATATCCTGCGATCATGCCGTATGATTCTTCACACAGGTGGCTGCTCCACCTGCTCTGTATCCCTGTCCGCACGTCTCAGCCTTCTTGCCCTGCCCGCTCATGTGGCCATGCCCATCATGCAACACACGTGCAGAGGTAGAATCCGCTACATCCACTGTAGCTCCACCTTTTGAAGTGCTCCCGATCAACCTGTAAACATGATTGAGTCGTTGCGCTTTCATGATTACCCGTGCCCCCTTAGATACTTTAAGAGCACCATCAATACATGTGTACTTGCATCCTTTTACCTCAAGTATACCAAGAGAAATCAGATTCTGCTTCAAATCAGGAACGTGCCTCACATTTGTCAAGGTATGCTCCACCCCATCAAACATCCTGATGTGCACCGTACCAACAGCCACAACATTACAGGCAAAGCCATTGCCCATAAACACCTGTCCACCATCGCACCCCCTGTAGCTGGTGAACCAACTCTGATGAGGAGTCATGTGAAAAGATGCCCCTGTGTCTAGCATCCACTCGTCCTTACGATCATCGTATGACTGTCTGAGCGAAAACACAGACAAAACATCACCATCACATCCACTCGATTCATCTGACGTGGCAGTGTTAGCCTCCCTGCATGAAGCTTCAGAATCTTCTCTCTTAGATTTAGGATTTTCACAATTCCTCTTCACATGTCCTTCCTTCCCACAATTCCAGCACTTTACCTTTCCTTTGCCCTTGCCCTTAGATTTGGATCTAGAACCTGAAGAACCTGTACCTTGTTCAGAATTCCTACCCACTGTAAACAGTGCATCAGAAGATGTCCCTATGTTGCTGTCTAGCTATCTCATAGCCTTCCCTTGAAGGGCTGAGATAACAGTGTCGACACTCAGGGTTTTATTCATGCTGCACATAGTGTCCTTGAATGACTCATAGGACGCCAGGAGAGAATTTAGCAACATACATGCTTGTTCTTCATCTTTCATCACTTCCTCCATATCCAGCAATTTGCAAACCAATTTATTAAAGTTGCTGATGTGAGCCTCCAGATCTCCACCCTCTGCCATCTTGAAGTTATACCACTGCCGCTTCAAGTGTAGGTGATTTTCAGAGGATTTCTTCGCATAGACATCCTCTAACTTCGCCCATAACTTAGCCGCAATTTTCTCCCTCATGACGTTGTAGAGAACCTCATCCGTGAGACATAAACGGATCGATGATGAAGCCTTCTTATCAAGAGTATTCCAATCACCATCAATCATAGTGGACTTCCGCTCCTCAAGAGCACCATCTTCGCCTTGTTTGATTAAGGAACTCATCATCTTGATCTTCCATAACTAAAAATTATTTTTCCCTGAGTACTTCTCAATCTCATACCTGGCGCTCGCCATTATTACTAATCCCTCAGATTCAGATCTGTGCCCCAACCGAACTCAAGCTCTGATACCACTTGTTGGGATTTTTGGCCTGCGGAATCACACAGATCTAGATCTAGGATAGCAATCCAATGGCACCAAGCACACACATGAAAAAGGGAACACACAAATTTAACGTGGAAAACCCTTGCAGGAAAAACCACTGCACAAAGCGACAGATCACCACTATGAAAGCATCAATTACAAAGAGAAAAGACTTACCCGATTCGAACAACCTCGAATCTCACCCTTGCTACACCCTTTGATAACCCTAGAACCCTTTAGAATACCTTTAGGAAGTCTTGGAATCATCTTAGAATAGCCCTAGGGATCCCAATTTATAGTTTTGGCAACTTCCCTTTCGTATCCCAGTTGTGAAAGGACTTGCGTCACAAAATCCACGAAACTCCTTTCGCATCCCAGTTGCGAAAGGACTTGCGACACGAAATCCGCGAAACTCCTTTCTGCATCCCAGTTGTGAAAGGACTCAGATTTAAGACATCTCGCAACAGAGAGCTCGTCTAGTTTATCATGGCATAAAAATCTGTTTTTACATAGATAAGCTATCTTTAAAAACCTGTTGAGGTAGGAAAATGGGGACAAGGGACGAGATACTCTCTCTCTCTCTCTCTCTCTCTCTCTCTCTCTCTCTCTCTCTCTCTCTCCTTGCCATGCAAGAGTGGTTTTGATAGGCCGTGGGGGCACTATGTCATGCTACAGTAGGGTGTAACTTTCTACCCGAATGTGCGTCTTGGATGATGATATGAATCATTAATTCATATTCTAGATTCTATGTTAGAAGAGGCATTCTAAGAAAGATTAATTGATAATTGTGTGAGAATTGAAAACTAAAATTGTTGGGGATTTTGACCTGCGGAATCACACAGATCTAGATCTAGGATAGCAAACTAATGATACCAAGCACACACAAGAGAACACAGATTTAACGTGGAAAACCCTTGCGGGAAAAAATCACGGCACAAAGCGACAGATCTCCACTATGAAAATAGAAATTACAAAGAGAGAGGACTTACCCGATTCGAACAACTCGAATCTCACCCTTGTTACACCTTTTAGAAACCCTAAAATCCTTATAGGAACCCTTGGAACTCTTTTAGAAAGCCTTAGAATACATCATAATCCTGCATACACCCCTTTATATAAGTTTAGAAATAAGCAGACTCAGAATAAGAAACAAAATCCGCAAAATCTGCGTTTCCGCAATCGCATCTGCGGAACTCTTCGATGTCATCGAAGGTCTCTCGATGACAGCTTTGATATCATCGACGGTCCTTCGATGATATCGAAACAGGACCAAAACTGTCCAGTGACCATGGGTGAAAAATTCTGTGAATTATCGATGGCATCGAGACCCTGTCGATATCATCGACAGACCAATAGATAGATTTAAGACATCTGTCGATATCATCTAAAACTCTGTCGATATCATCGACAGACCACCTGACAGATTTAAGACATCTATCCATAACAATCTTCACCATGTCTTCAATCTTCATCCGTGTAGCTTCTTGACATTCTCTTATTTCTTCATCACATCATAGCTTCTTTTGCACACTCCGTCCTTCTTTTACGCCATCGCCAAGCCCAGAGAAGTTGCACAGAACTTGAACTTCTTTGCAGGAACATTCTTATTGATCATGTCTGCCGGATCTAAATCCACATGCCCAACCACTTTTGTTCCTGTCTTCCCAAAAGAAAAGACGTAGTCTTCTTACCATCTCACCGCTAGCCAATATTGCTTGTCGGGGTACTTGCTCACAACTGATAGCCTGTGAAATAACTGGTCTAATCCAGACTATGACATACATTGTCAACCGCATTCGAAATAAAGCTCATGAGATATTCTGCTTTTCCTCATCTATTTTGGGACATGTCCTGAGGAAAACTTGAGAAGAGACGCGTAGGGAATGCTCTCTAGCTTTACCTGGCCCATCACATCCTTAATCAATACCTACACACAAGGTATTCCTCCCGTGATTACCAAAGCCTACTCCTCCTTCAGTCTCAATGCCGAGAACCATCTTTGCAGCCCCCCGATCCTTCATCCTGAATGTCCCACTTAACCGAGTCTTCAATACATTGATTTCAGACATGTCATAATTGGCGATATACATGTCATCAATTCCTGACTCACCATGAAGGAATCAAATTACTGCCTAGGCAACAGGTCAAACCACGACCTCGTGCAAAGTTTTTTCTCAGCCCCTTTAACTTCGAACTGCTCTGGTTGTTTCATGTAGATCTGCTCTTCACTTTCCTTTGCAAAGTGCAGATGTCACATCCATCCTTCCATCTCAAGATCACATTGGCCAACCAGCGCCAATCACGGATCTAATAGACACCTGCTATACCGTCGGCGGAATATCTCTGAGAAGTCGATCCCTTCTCTCTGGGCATAACCCTTCGTTACCAACCTCGCCCTGTATCTATGTTGTATCCTCCTAAAGATCCACTTGCATCTAACCACTCTCTGGCCCAATGGAAGCTCTACCTACTCCCATATGTCGGTCTGGTACAACGAATCCATCACATCGCCCATAGTCACCTTTCACTTCAGCACCAGGCTCACCTAGAGCCAACTGAATAGAAGATGAATCCCCTGTGATATTGGAGTCATCCATGTACCTCGCCAATATCCTGTAATCATGTCGTGATTCTTCTCACAGGGGCTGCTCTACCTGCTCTGAATCCCTGTCCGCACGTCTCAACCTTCCTGCCCTGCCCGCTCATGTGGCCATGCCCAACATGTCACACACGTGCAAAGGTGGAATCCGCTACATCCACTGCAGCTCAACCTTTTGAAGTGCTCCGATCAACCTGTACAAGTTACCGAGTCGTTGCGCTTTCATGATTACCCGTGTCCCCTTAGATACCTTAAGAGCACTATCAATACCTATGTACTTGCATCATTTTACCTCAAGTACATTAAGAGAAATCAGATTTTGCTTCAATTCAAGAACGTGCTTGACATCAGTCAGGGTACGCTCCACCCCATCAAACATCCTGATGCTCACCGTACCAACAGTCACAACATTACAGGCAAAGCCATTGCCCATAAACACATGTCCACCATCGCACTCGCTATGGCTGACGAACCAACTCCGATGAGGAGTCATGTGAAAAAATGCCCCTGTGTCTAGCATCCACTCGTCCTTACGATCATCGTATGGCCGCTTGATCGTAGACACAGACAAAACATCACCATCACATCCACTCGATCCATCTGACGTGGTAACATTGGCCTCCCTGTACGAAGCCTCAGAATCTTCTCTCTTCGATTTAGGATTTCCACAATCCTTCTTCACATGTCCTTCCTTCCCACATTCCAGCACTTTACCTTTCCTTTACCCTTGCCCTTAGATTTGGATCTAGAACCTGAAGAACCTGTACCTTGTTCAGAATTCCTACCCATTGTAAACAGTGCATCAGAAGATGTCCCATGTTGCCGTTTAGCTTCTCATAGCCTTCCCTTGAAGGGCTGAGATAACGGTGTTGACACTCAGGATTTTATTCGTGCTGCACATAGTGTCCTTGAATGACTCATACGACGCAGGAAGAGAATTCAGCAACATACATGCTTGTCCTTCATCTTTCATCACTTCCTCCATATCCAGCAATTTGCAAACTAATTTATTAAAGTTGCTGATGTGAGCCTCCAGATCTCCACCCTCTGCCATCTTGAAGTTATACCACTGCCGCTTCAAGTGTAGGCGATTTTTCGAGGATTTTTTCACATAGACATCCTCTAACTTCACCCATAACTTAGCCGTAGTTTTCTCCCTCATGACGTTGTAGAGAACCTCATTCGTGAGACATAAACGAATCGATGATAAAGCTTTCTTATCAAGAGTATTCCAATCATCATCAGTCATAGTAGACTTTCGCTCCTCAAGAGCACCATATTCGTCTTACTTGATTAAGGAACTCATCATCTTGATCTTCCATAACTAAAAATTATTTTTCCCTGAGTACTTCTCAATCTCATACCTAGTGCTCGCCATTATTACTAATCCTGCAGATTCAGATCTGTGCCCCAACCGATTGCTCTGATACTACTTGTTAGGGATTTTGACTTGCGGAATCACACAAATATAGATCTAGGATAGCAAACCAATGACACCAAGCACTCATAAGAGAACACAAATTTAACGTGGAAAACCCTTGCGGGAAAAAACCACGGCACAAAGCGACAGATCTCCACTATGAAAATAGAAATTACAAAGAGAGAAGACTTACCCGATTCAAACAACCTCGAATCTCACCCTTGCTACACCCTTTAGAAACCCTAAAATCCTTTTAGGAACCCTTGGAACTCTTTTAGAAAGCCTTAGAATACATCCTAATCCCGCATATACCCCTTTATATAAGTTTAGAAATAAGCAGACTCGGAATAGGAAACAAAATTCGCAAAATCTGCGTTTCCGCAATCGCATCTGCGAAACTCTTCGATGTCATCGAAGGTCTCTCGATGACAGCTTCGATATCATCGACGGTCCTTCGATGATATCGAAATAGGACTAAAACTGTCCAGCGACCAGGGGTGAAAAATTTTGTGAATTATCGATGGCATCGAAACCTTGTCGATATCATCGACAGACCAACAGACAGATTTAAGACATCTGTCGATATCATTTAAAACCCTGTCGATATCATCGACAGACCACCTGACAGATTTAAGACATCTGTCCATAACAAAAATTTCAATGGCTCATATGGTCAAATCCAAGGAATGCTCACACACAACTTATTATATGTCCAACTAGTTGAAATGTGGGACCTATGATGGTGTTTGCATGACATTTCGCCCGTCCATTGAGATTGTCCCGCCATGAAATGATATGCCTCAAAAATTAGGTCAATATGTCGATGGGAGGCATTATAGGGTTAATAATTCGTCCAAGGGGTTTTAAGGGCGTAGCAAGGGTGAGATTCTTTGAATTTGGTAAGTTTTTTCTCTTTGTAATTTCTGCTTTCATAGTGATCATCTGTCATTTCGTGCCATGGTTTTTTCCCGCAATGATTTTTTCATTATAAATTGGTTGTCTTCTCTTGGTGCTTGGTTTGTGTGATTGGATTATTCTCCTAATTTGGTAAAACATTCGAATAAAACATTTTTAGGAGTAATTGATCCATTATTAAAGATTATAACAACTACGTTACACTAATGTCCACTACCCATCACGTGGAATTCACATTTAATGTGTCCATTGTATGAACCTTCGAGGTGGGTTATCCATCATGTGGGGCCCTGTAACGCCCCGGAAAATTTGGGGTCGTGCATACGCTCGACTCCCGAGTCCCCGAGTGTCACTTATCATCAATTTTATGGTTTTATGATTTATCAAGTTTAAATGCGAAGCATGGAATTAATTGAAACATGAGGCACATCCACAACTAGTCTACTGATATGAAAGGAATCAATATATACAGGTTCAAAAGAATATAAATGGGCCGCATAAAGCGATGCCCAACAAAATCGCAAAGAGAATCATACGCCCAAAAGAATGGTGCGTTGAGCCCACGACTCAACGCTCCAGAATCCAGTCTCTTAAGCCGATGGATAACCGCTCATCAACTGGAAGTAGGACAGCTTGTCCTCCTCATCGAGACTCACGCCGCTCGGCTCCTCGAATTCAGCATCACCTGCAGCTACTGAAGTGTCTGGTTGGTATTTTAAAACACCATCCTAGAGTGGGAGTGAGTGATCAACTCAGTGGGTGCTATTAGTCTTAAGTTTTAACAGGCAACAGTTATAGCATGAATTTAATGAAAGGCAACATTCATAGATACTAAGCTAATCTTGATAATGCGTATGCATGGTGAATGATATGATGCATGCCCTCGCCACAACTCTCCCTCAAGCGACTCCATCTTACGATCGCATATGACAACACTCCCTCAGAGCGACCTCGACTGCCGAGTCGCCACCCTAGCTAATGCGATGCAATGATATGTTAGCCAAGTTCTTAGTTAATTCCGTTCATCCAGCAGGTTTAGGAAACTGATTCACCCCACATATCAATGCCCTCAACTAGTTGCGGTGCCGAGACCCCTCAATGCGCGAGGCCAGGGCACCGCGATCCGTGATCCCGTCGGGTTCCCCATCCCCGACACCAAGCACATGGGGAGTGCTGAGAGGAAGGGATCGCTCGCGGTCACTACGGGGAGGCGCGTCACCCCAGCGTAGGCCGACAGCTCGGACACAGTGTCCCATTCCACCATGCCCGGCTCACGAGACGGTGGATCAATGTTCAGTTCGCTATCGGTGGGCTAACCACGGTGGTAGGGTGTGCCAGGTTCCATACATGTGTGAGCAATCAAGGTTAACTGACAAGATTGGTCAATATTAGGCTATACCGCACAAGTTCAGGCAAACACGCAACAGACAACATCGGGTATGGGCGACCCATGTATTCTAACTACTGCCGCCCATCCGCACTCGCCCAAACCCACGGCCTAGCCCCAGGATAGTCCTACCAACGGGACCACCCTCACTCTCCTCATTTCCTGACCAACCCAAGGGTCGACAACAGTCATGGCATGTTATTCATCATTGTTATCTACTAGCATAGCCGATATAATGCATACACATTCATCACACCCTTCTGAAATTCTTCTACAAGCAAGCTAACAATTCATTTGAATAAGGTGCTTGTATGTAGTGTGTGTTTGTGTGGAAGTGAAACACTTCCCACATCTCATAGGACCAAAATGCGCAAACGTGAACGAGTCATAAATGTTATGAGGATCAACATACATGGATCACCAAGACATGAGCATGTAAGCATTTGATTTTCTACCTAACCATGTGAGAGGCAAACAACATGTTATAAAGAACATTACACACAACTCCATCAAGACATGAACATACAACATTCATTGTAACCAAGCATATGAGAGGCAAGATCAACATAAAAAAGGAACTAAACATGCAAATCCATACAATTCCAACGAACATGAAATTCCTAGGTTTTCTCTAGATTCTCCAAACAACATCTCATACACACAAAATCATTAAACTCAAATTATAATTGATGCTAGACCACCTAAGGATAATAGTCCGCACCTATGGATTGTTGGAGACTTGAAAAATGACCTAGAGATGCCGAACCCGGTGCCGATCGGCCGGAATCCCTAAAGCAACATTTATATGTTAGAATCCTAAATAAATCCCTCCTCATCACAAGGGTTTCAATGAAAATGGGTGGTGGATCTTACCTAGATGATCAACGGAGTGAAAAGGGCGGTTGTGGATGAGGAATCCTCCTTTGAGAAGATGTAGGGAGTTGTGGGGGTTTGATTTCCTTGGGCCCACCTTGCTCTTCTTTCTTCACTCTCCCTTCCTCTCTCCTTCCTTTCTTCTTTCTCCCCTTTCTCTCTTCTCTCCCTCCCTTCTCTAGGGCAAAATCGTATGGAGAGAGGGGGTGCCCAAATAAGGCCTTTATATAGTGCCAGTTTTGGAGCAATTGGCCCCGAATGTGGGTCTTTACTATACTAACCCTATGAGGGTTTTTCTAGTTTATGGGGTGTACTAGTCGATATACACCGTAGGATAGTTAGTCCTAATGATGATCTACGTATGGACACAATCGGTCCGCCATTTTGACGCGCCGATCGACAGAAATGATTAGAAGTCTGTTCAACGGTCATCGATGGTCGATCGGGGCCGCGGCTATATGGATATGAGGAGGAAAATATCTTTACTCGATGTGTGAAGTTTGGTCACAAACCGACGGTCTGAAATCCTCAACTTTGCATAAGAGTGGACGACTCAAATCACTTAAGTTCCCACAATTTTCCCAAACTAGCCTTCTAGGGCTCCTTATTGAAGTTGGGGTGGCCCTAACGCCCCCTAGGCCGCCAAATTCGGTGGGTAGGTGTCTTATGGCCCAATTAGGGCCCATGTAAAATTTGGGGACAAACGGATGAACGGATATAGGGTCTGAGTAAGCGATTTCGTCCCTTAAGTGGCCCTGCGAGGGCCATTTTGGTGATTGAAGCGGTTCTGGCAGCCCTCTGACCATGAAACTTATAGGATAGGGTCTCTATGGCCCGATGAGGGGCCACGCAAAATTTGGGGACGATCGGATATGGGGTTTGGTCGTACAGGTCCGATTCGCGATCAACGGTCATCGTGCCACGATCGGGGCCCAGATTTGGTGGACAGGCGTAGAAAAATACATTAAACCTTCACCGTAAATTTAGAAGAAATTTGACGGCTGGAAGGCCCCGAGTCTCAGTTTCTTTTGTCAGTGCCAGATTTTAATCTAGCATTGGTGGGGCGCATTGGGCAAGCGCCAGATGGTACTTCTGGGTGTCCACTGGGTACGCAGTCCGCGGTGGACCACAAGCCCAGTGAGATCTATGATTTTATAAAGTTTTAGATTTTTCTGAACCTCCTCGGTCGCTGGGTGGCCCACACGGGCTGTTGTTAGGTGTAAACAGACTATCCGGCTTGACGACCCGCACTTGTCCCATCATAACTAGACTAGTCCACCCCATCCTAAACTAACATTGAGTACTAATGGTCATTAAGTGATATTATAAGTTAATAATAATAATAATAATAATAAATTTCAAGGATTTTTTTGAAATCCAAAACAGTGAAATTCCAGGATGTTACAGGCCCACTTTTGACGTCCACCATCCATTATGTAAGGCGCACTTTTTATGTGGATCATCCATCATGTTGGGCCACTTTGGATATGCACCGTCCATCACGACCTTGGATGTGGTCTGTCCATTAGGTGGGGCCTACTTAATATGGATTGTCCATCACGAGGGGCCACACTTAATGTGTGTCGTCCATCATGTGCGGCCCAATCCATCCATTATGTGGGCCACCTTGATGTGGACCATTCATTATGTGGGTCCCCCTTCATTATGTGGTCGCACCTTTGATATAATCGTCTATCACGTGGGCCCACCTTTAATGTCCACCACCCATTATGTGGGTCCCACTTTCGATGTGGATCGTCCATCAAGTGGGGCCCGCTTAAGATGAATGGTCCATGCTAGGCCACACTTTCATGTGGGTCATACATCATGTGAGGCCTACCTTTGATGTGAACTATGCATTATATATGTGGACGCACTTTGATGTGAACCATTCATCATGTGAGGGGCACCTTCAATATGGGTAGTTCATCATGCCAACCCATCTTTGAAGTCCACCATCCATCATGTGGGTCCCACCTTTGCTATGGATCATCCATCACGTGGGGCCCTCTTGATGCCAATATTCTATGATGTGGTTCCATATTTTGATGTGGGCCATCCAGCATGTGGGACCACCTTTGATGTCCACCATCCATCATGTGGGTCCCACCTTTGCTATATACTGTCTATTATTTGGGGCCCACTCGATGAAGATAGTCTATCATGTGGAGCCATATTTTGATGTGGACCATCCATCATCTGGGAGCCACCTTTGATGTTCACCATCCATCATGTCACCTTTTCTATGGATCGTCTATCATATGGGGCCCGACCTTCAATATGAGTCATTCATCATATGGGCCCGCCTTTGATATCAAACTTCTATTATGATGTACTCTCACTTTCAATGTCCACCATCCATTATGAGGGTCCCACCTTTGATGTGGGACCCATCTTTTGTGTGATTGTGCATTTTGTGAGCCCACCTTAATGTAGACCATTCATCATGTTCATCCCCACCTTTAATATGAGTTGCGCGTGGGGCTTACCTTAGAGAGATTGTAAGGAGAAGAGGAGGGTAAGATGGAAATTACCTAAAGAATTGAAAAACAAAGTTGTCCAAAATTTTAAAAATTTATATATACCCACTTAACCCAAATATACACCGAAATTTATAGTGACCTTACATTGCGTATTTTTTACGAACTATTTTACTTTTAAAAAGAATGATCTTTAAAATTAAAACTTCGCCAAATAATTTATTTTAAAAATAATAACTTATTTTTTTATAATAAACAAATAAACTCTTATTAATAGAGATGCCAAAAGACCCTTAAATATAAAGTAAAATGTCCCATATTTCTAAAATTATATTATGAGTCCCATTCATCACGGGTCAAATCTATAAAATGTGACCCAAATTGAAAGACAGAAAAAAGAAATCAAAACCAGACAGGATTCAACGAACACGCCTGCTTAAAAAGATCAGGCAACTCCCATCAAATAAAAGACTGGCCTAAGCAGAACAACCTTGCCCACAAGTATATACAAAGAAATTCCCTACACGTAGATAATTCATCAGATTAGTGTGTATATATTATCCATTAGTATGATTTTCATATATGTCACATCTACAGTGGGGCCCACTGCCTAAAAGTTTGGTTGAGTCATAACTATGGTGGGTCACAAAGAGCCAAAAGATATTAATGGTCCACATTAAAGTCGACTGATCCTACGGTTAGATTATCCAATCTAAGCTGTTCATTAACTGAGGCCCATCTGAGGTGGGACCCACCAGATGAGGTATGTGGATAATAAGATAAAGCCAGAGCAGAGACTTCCCACTTCTCCATTTATATTTTTTATTCTTTCAAATTAAAATCCATGGGATTCCCTTATCCTCACCGTTCCAATCCTCTGACATCCTTATTCCAGAAATCCAGCAATTTTCGGGTACGACGGTGTTGGATATTGGCTGAGAATAGCGCGTGTGACATTGAATTGCAAGAGATTATCTTCTGGAACTCTCTTTCTCTGACTCTGCCCCCACACGGGAGTACGGTTTATCATACACCCGCATCCACGCCTACTGTAATAATGGGAATTGGCCCGTATGATCGTTAAATTCAACGGTCCAGATTGTGAGATGGGCACTGGATGGAGCATATTTACCCGATTATCCTAGTAATCACAACCAGTGCAACCTTCTTATTAGCCATCCATAGTGCGACCTTATGATTTCGACGGTTTGGATTGAGTTGCCTAGATGCCATGCTTACAACAGTTTGATCCACCAGGTGGTATATCCAATACGTCTGATGATCGGCTGATATTTAAATCGAGCGGACCTACTCATCCATCTGACACCACATAGGAAGTGGATTGGATGTTGACCCCAATACCACCCGATATCCCTAGTGCCGGACTCTGTGGGGCCCACCGTAATGTATGTGTTTTATCCATGCCGTTGATCCGTTTTTCCTGATCATTTTAGACTACAAACCCAAAATTGAAGCATATCCAAAGCTTAGGTGTACCACACCACGCGAAACAGTGGAGATAATGCCGTCCACTGTTGAAACCCTCTTTGGGCCCACCATGATGATTATTTTTCATCTAAACTGTTCATAATGTCACACGGATGTGGATAAAGTGAAAAATATAAATATCAGCTTGATCCAAAACTTCTGTGGCCCTCAGCTTTCAATGATAAGCAATCACCACTGTTTCCTGTGGTGTGGTCCACATAAATTTTAGATATACTTCAATTTTGGGCTCATGCACTGAAATGAGCTAGCAAAGAGGATGGACGGTGTGGATGAAACACATACATAACATTGGGCCCCACAGACTCTGTCACCAGGGATATGGCATGACACAGTTAATCAGCCTGACTTTCGCATGGAGGGGCCCATTTTCTTACACGGATTGGATGTTCTACACGTGTGACATGTTGGCGGTAAAAAAATAGGAGCATGGTGGCATCTTCTCTGCCACACACTTGGATGGAAGATGTATCGTCCCAACCGTCCATTTACTCGGTCCTATCGTGGATGGCCCAGTGTTCAGAAACCACAGCTCTCGGATAATCTCATCCCCCCGTCTTCCGAAACCACGCTAGCCAGTTTTCTCATTTACCGTCAGTTGGAAGGCCATTAATCTAATGGCCATCGTCACCCCTCATTGTAATTTCTGAAGCATTTATACCATCCGCACCAGGGGCCACCGTACGGACGGTCCTGATTCATATCCCAACTACGACATATACACCGCGGCCCATTCTGGAAACGGTTTGGCTACTCCCCTGCTACCAGCCAATGGCTGGTTGTCGGTGCTATGTGGGCCCCACCATGATGTATGTGTTTCATCCATTCCGTCCATCTATTTTTTAAGATCATTTTATTGCATTAGAGGAAAAATGAGATATATCCCAATCTGAAGTGGACCACAGTACAAGAAACAGTGTTGAATGAATTTCGACCATTAAAAACTTTATGGGGGCCATAAAAGTTTTGGATCAATCCGATCTCTGTTTTTTCCCTTCATATGGGTCTGTATGACCTAATCAACATATTGGATGTTAAATAAACAGTACAGTAGGTCTTAGGAGGATTTTAATGGTGGATATCCAATCACTATTGTTTTCGTATGGTGTGGTCCACCTAACATCCATATTCTTATTATATTCTTAATTAAACCTAAAATGATCTGTAAAAATGAATGAACGGAATGGATGAATCACATACGTCATGGTAGGGCCCACAGAGCACCGACCACCAGCCACGGGGCTGGTGGCAGGGGGGAGTAGCCAATCCGTTCCCCCAATTCTACTGTCTCTACGTTTTTATTTCCCTAGAGCATGTTGGACCGTACACTTGCACCATCTCATTTACTCATGCCAATGGCATACTTCTCCGTCAATCCAGACCGTACAAGCTGTGGCCTCCATTCTAATAACATGCCACAAAACCTACTCATCACACAATCAAAACCATCGTACCAACAGTTAGGACGAACAGTAACCAATGGTCCAGGACAAACACAAAAACCTGCATGAAAAAAAACATTTTCTTACAAAAAAATGTATACTTATTACTAATCAACTACCGGGACAGAGATTTCAACGGTCTGGATCAACATTAACTTATGCCATATGGATGAAAGGTATGTGAAAAGCACGGTACTGTATAGTCCCCCATTCTATTTATAGCGCTTGACAAAACGGAGAAGGCTTGTCTTTTACCACATGGAGCTTCGCTTTCTTATCTTCTTTTTATTTTGCTGACGGGGATCTGACGTTGCCGTTTGAAGTCCGTTATCTCTAGGGGGAGTTATTTGATACTCTGTATGCGTAGGATTCTTGATACACAGGCACTCCGAAAATCTACAGGTAGATAATATTAACCCAAAATAAACAGACTAAATTGTAGAACTACCTATTTCTAAATTACAAAACGAAGTTCAGATTTTCGAACAATCCTAACTGATGATTTGTCTATACTTGTTTTTCAAAAATAATACCATTGGATATTTCATTTTTACGGTTCAGTAAATGCTCATAAATCTAATTTTCAGATGAATGGATAGAAGTAATTTTTTACGTAAATGATACATCTAATATTTTAAATATAATTCGACGGTTTATTTTGAATCCGGTTTCTCAGTAATTTCTAAGTACCTGAGTATCATCCATCGCAATCTGATGGAGTATCAAAGTATCTTTCATCTCGATTTCTGGCGGTGGTTTTTTAAGCTCTACACGCAATCTTTAGAAGACACGTGGCAATATGGCTAGCGTGTTGGATACTTGAGTGAGTGGCCCCAAAAATCCGTCTTTCTTACCCATCAAGCAGTACGTATCAAGTGGGCCGCCCTTGTACAACCGGGTTTAACGTTTTTGAAAAATATTAACCGTTAAAAATTCAAGTTCTCATGAATCGTGACAAAGGATGGTGATCAACGGTCAAAATTCGAAGTACAATTTTTTTACCTTGCATTGATAGGATATACTATTTTTATTCTATATTGATGATCTTAATGGTGTAGGCCACCCTATTCAACGGTCAGATTTTAAATGGAGATGAAGAGTTAGCACGTGTGGTTGCGTGTAGTGGTCGCGTGTATGTCTCTACCAAACCTTTAGCAAACAAAGGAAGGGTATTTAAATTCCCCTCCATCACGCCTCTCGGAGTCGCTTCCGAAATTTGCGTTTTTTTTCTTATCTTCTTATTCAGAAATTATTTCTCTTTCTTCTCAGATTCCTGAAAGATTTTTGCTTTTTAGGGTTTAAATTCAACACTCTTATCACGATTTGGTGCAAAAAACCGTTTTTCATCTTCAAATGAGAAAACCCCCCTTTTGGGAATGTGGAGAAAAATCATTTTCTGTTCTTCAAATTGATTTGATTTGAAGGCTCTTTTGAGGAATTTGGGGAGAAAACTTGTTTTTCATAATCAGATTTGAAAACCCATTTCCGGAATTCGGGCAAAAACCTGTTTTTTCCATCACCAGATTTGAAGACACTTTACAGGATTTTGGGGGCAATACCTTTTTTTTTAAAGAACCAGATTTGAAGACCTTTCTTTGGGACTAAGTGCGAAATCCTGTTTCCAAAAACTCCAGATTTGAAGACCCTTTTTCTTCTTTTTTGTATTTGGGGCGTAAGCTTTTGTGTATTTTGATTTGGAGATATTCTGGAGTTGGCGTTTGGCTGTAAAATCCTGATTTTTTAATTCCTTATTTTATCGATTTAATCGATACGAAACCCATTCGACTATGTGGCGTGGGAGATTATGATTTGTGGAGAAAATTTATCCCTTTTCTGTTGAATTTTGAGGATTTCCGATTGTGATGAAAACCCATTTCTTTCTTTGAATACAGGCCGCGGATTGTTGGAAATTTTTGTTTGGGGCAAGTCCTGTAAGTGGGTTTTCTGCAGAATTCGATTTCCTGTTTTCCTTGAATCCTTGCGAGATTAGGTGAATTTGGATCTATATAGAAACCCATTTGTTGATTTTGGTCGAAGCCATTTCTCGTCTTGTCTTCAATTGGGGATTTTGCAAATTGCTTTTTGCAGCAAGAGCCTGAAAATCTGTTCTTTTTCCCTTTGGGCGAGAACCTTTTTTCAACCTCTCTAAATGGATATCAGCAATGAAGCAAGCGTCTATCCATTCCCAATTGGCCCCTCTACAATTGTGGGCCGGACAATTGCGTTTCGCGTTCTGTTCTGCAACTCGATGGCGCATTTCAGGCATCAAATCCTCAATTACCTGTGGGTTTTGCTCTGCCGGTTCAAAGACTCTGTGATCCCAGTAATCTCCTGGTTCCATCCCCGGAACCCGCAAGGCATCCTTGCAATGGTCACCCTCATCGCATTCCTCTTGAAGCGATACACGAATGTCCGATCACGTGCTGAGTCGGCCTACCGCCGGAAATTCTGGCGGAACATGATGAGGAGCGCTTTGACATACGAGGAGTGGTCCCATGCAGCCAAAATGCTAGATAAAGAGACGCCCAAGATGAATGAATCAGACCTTTATGATGAGGAGCTGGTGAGGAGCAAGGTCCAAGAGCTTCGACACCGGCGGCAGGAGGGCTCTCTGCGGGACATCATTTTCTGTATGCGGGCGGATCTTGTGCGGAATTTGGGAAATATGTGCAATCCTCAGCTCCACAAGGGGCGGCTTCAAGTGCCCAAACTCATAAAAGAGTACATTGACGAGGTCTCAACGCAGTTGAGGATGGTCTGTGATTCGGATTCAGAGGAATTAATGTTGGAAGAGAAGCTCGCATTCATGCACGAGACGCGCCATGCCTTTGGTAGGACCGCGCTTCTCTTGAGTGGTGGGGCGTCGTTGGGAGCTTTCCATGTTGGCGTCGTGAAGACATTGGTGGAGAACAAGCTCTTGCCTAGGATCATTGCAGGGTCCAGCGTTGGGTCCATCATGTGCTCGGTTGTGGCCACACGATCATGGCCCGAGCTCGAGAGCTTCTTCGAGGATAACTGGCATTCATTGCAGTTCTTCGATCAGATGGGGGGAATTTTTACCGTCGTCAAGAGGATTATGACGCAGGGGGCCGTGCACGAGATCAGGCAGCTGCAGAGGCTGCTGAGGAATCTCACGAGCAATCTGACATTCCAGGAGGCTTACGATATGACCGGCCGCGTCCTAGGGATCACTGTCTGTTCACCGAGGAAGCATGAACCTCCAAGATGCCTTAACTATTTGACATCACCCCATGTCGTTATATGGAGTGCAGTGACGGCTTCTTGTGCATTCCCAGGCCTTTTCGAGGCGCAGGAGCTGATGGCGAAGGACCGAAGTGGGGAGATCGTTCCGTTCCACGCCCCATTCCTGGTCGGCCCTGAGGAGGGGCTGGGTACGGGTCCTTCAGCACGGAGGTGGAGGGATGGTAGTTTGGAGAGTGATTTGCCGATGATGCAACTGAAGGAGCTGTTCAATGTGAATCATTTCATTGTTAGTCAGGCAAATCCTCATATTGCACCGTTGTTGCGGCTGAAGGAGCTTGTGAGAGCTTATGGCGGCAACTTTGCAGCCAAGGTATGATTATTATTATTATTTTTTTTCTTTCGGCGCACTTAAATATTCAGACATTTACGGTATTATCTTATAGTGTGGTTACTTCCATGATGCTGTTCATCTTCAAAGTCATGTTATTAGTGGGGGGTATGCTGTTTGAAATTGGATTCCCTCCCGCTTTTGTGGAAGTGATCTGGAAACCTATTTTGAATGCGTGAAAGGATTGCTGCCAATGAATGATGGGAGATCTTGGAACCCAGTCTTCTATGTTTCTATTAGAATCGAATGCAACTTGGTTCTTTTCTTTATATCTGAAGCACTGTTATATAGAGGTTTTCTAATGCGGGTGCAGCTAAGCTTCCAAGCCTGGTCATGTATGTGCGAGATCCAAGCTGTCCATTTGTTGGACGTAGAGTGTAGTGCCCTGGCCTAAGAATCAGGTCGCACTACTCATCAGGTCTGCTACAGTGTAAAGAATAAACGCACAGACGTTTGGCTGACAGCCCGCATTCAACTCACACGTGTGCACTACTTCCTGAGCGAAATATACATTTTCCCTCCAGGTTTGCTACATGTTGTGGCCTGCGTGTTATGCAGATTGGATTCACACACGTGCAGTGTTTCACATGTGTAGGCATGAATTGGTTTTTGGGCTATACGTGCATGTGGGATTAGAAAACCTCCCCCTAAACACTACTCGAATCTATGAAATATATGTTCTTGGTCTTTCATTTTGCATATGGAAATCCAATGATTAAGGCATTTCATATTAGCCATGCATTTTCTTCAAGGGCCTGTTAGGATTGGTGAATCCAAAAAGTAACTGTGGATTGTGACAATACTGTAACATGTTGAAAAAGGATTCAAAGACGTGGATTGTGACAATACAAATTCCGTCGATTGCTACCCTAAAATAATGTGTCAAAAACTGTTTTCCCTTTCATGGTTTTCCTCTCAAAAGGGGGTTTTCCTTTTCCTTCAAAAACTTGATAATCCTGATCTCCACACGTTTTGAGAGAAATATTTCACCTTTTGATTATTCCGAGGAAATCATGGAAACTAAAACAAACAATCTTTTTAGGATTCTTTTCCACAGATTTCCTTATCTATGATTCACATTTTCCTTTCCGAATCTACCTTTTGGATTCCATCATTCCAAACAGGCCTTAGGATCCTATATTTATCCATCCTAGTTAAAAGGATATTGGGCTTTTGGCTCTTGCTTCATGGTTGGTGGATTTCGATTGTGCAGCTTGCTCATCTCGTGGAGATGGAGGTCAAACATAGATGCAATCAGGTATTAGAACTCGGCTTTCCGATGGGTGGAATTGCCAAGCTGTTTGCTCAAGATTGGGAGGGCGATGTCACAGTTGTTATGCCTGCTACACTTGCTCAGGTTCCACTTTTATCATGACAAATAATCTTTAAATTTCAATTTGCAGCTTGCTACTTTTAGATTTATTGACATCCTTTACTCTTGTATCTTTTCTTTTATCAGTATTCGAAAATTATACAGAACCCGTCTTACGTGGAGCTTCAGAAGGCTGCGAATCAGGGACGGAGATGCACTTGGGAGAAGCTTTCTGCTATAAAGGCCAACTGTGGTATCGAACTTGCATTGGATGAGTGTGTTGCCCTTCTCAACCACATGCGCAGGCTAAAGAGGAGTGCTGAGCGGGCCGCTGCTTCGCATGGGCTAGCTCCCCCCATTAGGTTCAGTGCCTCGAGAAGGATCCCTTCGTGGAACTGCATCGCACGAGAGAACTCAGCTGGGTCACTCGAAGACCTCGCAGATGTTGCTGCTTCATTTCATCAAGGGAGTGGTCACACGAGTGGAACGTCCGGCCGTACATTCCGTGTCTTCCGCAATGTACATGATGGAAGTGATAGTGAATCGGAGAGTGCGGACCTCAATTCTTGGACTAGATCCGGTGGGCCATTGATGAGGACAACTTCGGCAACCAAGTTCATTAACTTTGTCCAGAGTTTGGATGTAGACATGGAGATGAACAGGCCATGGACAAGGGAAGATGGCATGCAACATGCAAATGCAGATGAGATGGATGGTATGCCAACTTCCTCCAACTCTATCACAATTCAAATAGTCGACAAGGATCCTTATTATAACAGTTCGAGGGTAACAGTAAATCCCGATCGAACTTCAGAGAATACCGATTTGGAATCAAGGGACGTTGGTAGTAGGATTCCCACAACTGCATCCATTTTGGTTTCAGAAGGAGACCTGCTGCAGCCCGAAAGGATTCATAATGGTATTGTCTTCAATGTGGTGAAGAAGGAAGATCTGACTCTTGCCAGGAGTTCCGATGCGGACCACTACCATGGTTCTCCTCACAGTCCGGTTGCTGAGTCCATCCAAAGTAAGGAAATGGAAAGCTATAATGCCAGTTTGGCCTCCGATTGTGGTGATGATGATGGAGTGGTCTCGAATTGCTTTGGTGAACTGACTTCCCATTGTAATACTGCTGATCAAACTGTTTTGGATGACGATAGTACCGGCCGTGCTGTCATGGATAGCTGAATATTGAAAATCTCAGTATTTTGGATGTGGGTTGAAAGAATAAGGGCCAGCTTGTACAAGAATGTAGTAGTTAGGACAGCCCATTGACAGAAATATGATATATAATTTCATACTGATACGGTTCATACGGATAACTGAGGTTACTTCTCATTCTCAACATTGCCCGCCGCTCAGATGGTGTAAAGAGGGACAGCTGTGATGCTTCCATTGCCATTGTAAAGTTACTGTTTCCGATTTTTCTATTTAGGAAAGCTGCAGATCTTGATTAATTTGTTTTGGTGGTAGATTTTTACAAGCAAAAGCATTCTTACCTTGCAATGAATGCTTCTTCTCTGTTGTAATTGTATCATTCTTACTTCCATATGAACCTAATTTTTAGAAGTGTATCTCGAAGTGAGCGTTCTTCTTTGAATTTGAAAGGATTTGCTTACAGTTTTGTTTGTCATTAGTTTTGTCATTGTCCAACATGCCACTTGTGTAGGACATCTGTGCCATGCGAACAATAGGTGCTATCATGAAGATCATTCATCTCAAAAAATCTGGCTGCTCCACTCATTAGTTGGGGCACACCTAGTAGTGCAACTTGGTTTTGGTCAACTTGAACCCGATTAACCCAACCTGAGTTTGGGTCAGGTTGTCAAGGTCCTCGGGTCAGGTTCGTGTTGGAAAGCATCAACCCAGTCAGAATTTGGGTTGGGTTTGGGTTGAGCAAACATTGGTTGGATTGGGAATAATCACATGTATTTGGGGTAGGTTGGGTTGAGTATAGAAGAATTTGGAGTGGGTTTGGGTTGGGTGCCTCAGACTGGAATTTGGGTTGGGTCCTCTTGAGGTTGGGCTAGGCTCGGGTTGACCCTCAACCCCACCCAACCTGCCCAAGTTGCATCCCTAGGCGCACCTGTTTGTTAGTCAGATCGTCGCTTGCATATTGATTCTAATGGTGTGTCTCACCTGATGAGTGTACCAGGTTGATTTTTTTGCCAGGCGAGCTTCACGATGCAGCCTACCATTTGCATAGTTAGTATGTTCTACACAAATGGTATGTTCTCGGGAAAGATGGGCCAGCATGATGAGTTGTCATGTTGTCGCCTGTAGTTGATCATTTCTCTTCATCTAGAAGATCTATGTAACTTGGATGTGTGTGTCAGTGTCGGGTGTGCCGCGTGCGCATGCAGTACCAGACTGGGGACTTACAGTACTTGCACTGTACTAGTTTTATTGCATTGAAATTTAGATATTCAGGCATGTGTCTTAGACTCTTAGTAGGAAAATAACAACGGTAGGTTGCATTTTGAAGTATGCCCCCCCCCCCCCCCCCCCCCCCCACCAACCTCTTCTCCAGTATAATCAGCATTCAGAGGACTCTGGAAAGGCACGGAAGGTGGATCCTGTGTCCAGCAGACTAGCATTTTTCATGTTTCGGGCAGAAAATTAATTCAGCCCACCCTTAACTATCGCTAAATAGAAATCAGAGGTTGAAACATGATCGATCCTAAAGCCAACGAATAGCATCTGATTGTCATCAGTTGATCTTCCATACTTTCACTTGATTGGTTTCTCTAAAAAACCAGGAACAAACATCAGTAGATGAGAGGAATTTTTAGTGACCTGCTCATCATTAAATGTATACTTTTACGCCCCACCTTATTGATAGTCTGTGATCTCTTTCAATTGGATGATTTCAGGGACATTTCCTGTCTGTACTAAAATCAATGTTTTGAGACACGTAAGAAAATTTTGCTCTGACTGATGAGTCTGGGAATCGGAATTCCTTGGAGGATGATGTTTCATGCATTTCCTTTTCTTTCATTGCAGCAATATTCCCAACCAGTTCCTAGTTCAGAGGTTCACATTACTGTTATTATCTGAAATTTTGAGCCGTATAATTTCAGCATCATGGAAATGGAAGAATTTGGTCCTTGCAAGAGGGTTGTGATGATGGACGGTACCTGGACTCTTCTCATATTCTCTTGCTCAGGAACTGGAAGGTACCATGCAATTCCTGTTGCTTATTATGATTGTTGATTGCTCCTTAATCTATCACGGTTTCCTGATACCGTAGTTCTAAAAATCGATAAGTTGACTCGTAACTCAGCTGGTTTATTAATACCATAGTTCTAAATGAATTAAAATCATACAAATTCAATTATTAAAATATCAGGTTGAGTTGATTAAACATCAGAGTCTTTGAGTTGACCCGACCTGGCTAGACATCCAGTCAAGTTGAGTTTTCGAGTTTTTGAACTGTGCTTGAAACTGCTCTTCGTTTTGTCGCAGATGGTAGTAGTGGTCACTTTATTGCCAATGGCGGAAATTTTGGAGTCTCCTCTTTGGATAGCATTTGTGATTTTATACATGACTGAATTAGATCCGTGGATGTTAGTAATGGGCCACCACCTAGACATTTAGGCAGTCTTGTAGAGCATCTTTACTCTAGTTTTAAAATTCAATGACTTGACTCAGAACTCAGCTTAGTCAACTTGAACCAGCAAGATTTCGAGCCTACTCACTAGGAAATTCATTCATGGGTTTGGCTTGGTCCCAAGTCGATAAGACTCATCGAGTTGGCTCATTAACTCTGCCGGCCCGATGCAAACCATGGTAACTCAAGCCGAGTCACTCTCCTGGAGCTCGGAGTTGGGTCCAGATGACATGATTGATACCAGATGCAGGTGCAAAGGGGCGGCAACTTGTCATATGCTCGGGTCAAAAATTCGAAAACTCCGACCGAGTCTTTACTTGACTCGACCCTATTAAGTAAATTAACTCTTTTTGCTGTTATAATTAATATTAAAAATAGTTATCTAAGGTTAAAATAGACACAAAAATCGAAAGTCTTGCCTAGAGATGATGTTCCTGTTAGATAAGGTTGTGGGTTTGAGTCACACTGCCTTTTTTACTTCTAACTTTTAATGAGGTCCGTGACTCAGCTCGAGTCAATGCTAGTTGTGCTGAGTTGGCTCGCTGACTAGATTAGTCCTACTGTTTTGTTTTCGTCCCCCATGGTTCAATGCAAAGCGCCAACCAAGCACGTACATACAAGTTCCAATCTATTATCATGTGGGTGGCACTATTTTGATGTCTTGGCCCTTGAATCATTTCAGTCCAATAATTTGGTGAATCTCACACACTGTTTGCAGAACAGATGTACAGCTGAATAGGACTTGGCCTTAGTTTTCTAAGGATCCCACCTGTTTCTAAAATTGTGGACCAGCTGAGTGGACCAAGTTGATGTTTTGTTGAGAATCGTCTAAATGGTCAAGTTCGTCTGATGGAAGGCTATTGCACTAGTCTACCATGCTGGATACCTTGTACGCCTGGTATATGCTTACTCGTGTTTCTTTAGACAGAATCTGCAGGAAAACACAAAAAGGAATTCTATCATTGTTTTATATATATATATATATATATATATATATATATATATATATATATATATATATATATATATAAAATTTGGTTTGGAAAGAAAACGAGAATTTCAATAAGGTGATATTTTCTGTTGTTTAATTTACAAAGAAAAATATCAATTTTTATCTGTTGGTTCACAAACAAAATCGAAGATTCCATGTGCTCATCTTCATTCTCTTCCAGAATTGTGGTTTTCAAGATAATTTAGCTTAAAGTGATTTGATTCCTAGGCAGAAAATATGAGGTAGCCAAAAAAAAAAAAAAACATTGTACTGGTCTTCAGATCTGAGATTATATTCTCGCAGTTTAAATAGAGAAAACTAGCCATTGGATTTGACTCTAGTTTTCCGCATGCAAAACAAATGACGCCTATAAAAATTGGTATCCGCTCTTCAACTGTGATGAGAAAAAAATAATCATCCCATTATTTATTTATTTATCTACTTCTTTTTTTGAGACATGAAAGAAATTTGATCGAGGCCAAATGCTAAAAACAGAAAAACACAGAAGGAAAAGGAAAGAAAAAGATGAAAACTGTACAAACCCATCCAACTAACTGACTAACCAAGGCTCAAGGCTGCCCAAAAAAACAAAACCCCATAACACCACTGGTGACATGGAAGGCCACTACAAAATATACAAATGGACCCGACTAAAAACTCCCTGAACCGAATGCTTCTCATTTCTGAAACTCCAGTTTCTCTCGATTCAAACAGACCGCAGCCTGCGGCTTCATTTCTGAAAGTCCAGTCGTTTCTCTCGATCCAAACAGACCAAAGGAGAGCCAGATGTGTGATTCTCCACTTCCCATTTTTTTAAATGTCTAGATATGGAATTCTACCAAACCAAAAATGGCTGAAGTTTTAGAGAGAGACGACTGCTTCCCTCCCTCTCTTGACAAGGGAAGATGCATACGACATGCAAATGCAGATGCAATGGATGGTATGCCACCTTCCTCCAACTCTATCACAATTCAAACAGTCGACAAGGATCCTTATTATAACAGTTCGAGGGTAACAGCAAACCCTGATCGAACTTGAGAATCCCGATCTCAAATCGAGGGACTTTGGTAGTAGGATTCCCATGACCTTATCGATTTGGTTTCAGAAGGAGACCTGCTGCAGCCCGAAAGGATTCATAACAGGATTGTCTTCAATGTGGTGAAGAAGGAAGATTTGACTCTCGCCAGGAGTCCCAATACCAACCACTACCATGGTTCTTCTCACAGTCCGGTTATGATGATGACGATGGAGTGGTCTTGAATTGCTTTGATGAATCAACTTCCCATTGTAATACTACTGACCAATCTGTTTTAGATGATGATAGTACCGACCATGCTGAATATTGAAAATGTGAGTATTTTGGATGTGGGTTGAAAGAATAAGGGCTGGCTTGTACAAGAATGTAGTAGTAAGGCCAGCCCATCGACAGAAATATGATATATAATTTCATACTGATACAGTTCATACAGATAGCTGAGGTTACTTCTCATACTCAACATTGCCCGCCGCTCACATTTGTAAAGAGGGACAGCTGCGATGTTTACATTGACACCGTAAGGTTACTGCTTCTGATTTCTCTATTTAGGAAAACTGCAGATCTTGGTTAATTTGTTTTGGTGGTAGATTTTTACAAGCAAATGCTTTCTTACCATGCAATGAATGTTTCTTCTCTGTTGCAGTTGTATCATTCTTACTTCCATATGAACCTAATTTTTATTAAGTGTATCTTGAAGTGAATGTTCTTCTTTGAATTTGAAAGGTTTTCCTTACAGCTTTGTTTGTCATTAGTTTTGTCATTGTCCGGCATGCCACTTGTATAGGACATCTGTGCCAGGCGAACATTAGGCGCTATTGTAAAGATCACTCATCTCAAAAAATCTGGCTGATCCACACATTAGTTGGGGCACGCCCAGGACTGCAACTTCGGTTCGGGTCAACTTGAACCCGATTAACCCAACTTGAGTTCGGGTTTAAAAACATCAACCCACTAGAAATTGGGTTGAGCAAATACTGGTTGGGTTGGAAATAATCACATGTATTTGGGTCAGGTTGGGTCGAGTATAGAAGAATTTGGACTGGGTTCAGGTTGGATACCTCGGGATGGAATTTGGATTGGGTCCTCATGAGGTTGGGCCAGGCTAAGGTTGACCCACAACCCAACGCAGCCCGTCCAAGTTGCACCCCTAGGTGCCCCTGTTTGTTTAGTTAGCTTGTCAGTTGCAGGATTGATTCTAATGGTGTGGCCCACAACCCTTGATTTTTATTTATTTTTTGCCAGATGAGATTCACAATGCGGCCTACCATTTGCATAGTATGGATGTTCTACACAAGTGTCATGTTCTCTTCATCTAGAAGACCTATCTAACTTGGATGTGTGTATCAGTTCCGGATGTGTGCAAGCGGTGCCAGACTTACGGTACTTACACAGTACTAGTTTTTTTGCATTGAAATTCTCTGACCTCTTCTCCAGTAGAAGACTACATGCGTTGGTGTAGAAGGGAAGGGAAGGTTTGATTAACCATCTCTTACATGTGGCGGAGAAAAATTTTCAGTCGCCTCAATGGAAGTGGGTTGCATGGTGTGCCACACTGCACCGACCTCACTTGTGGGTTGACAGAACGGACGCGTTTTGGTTAGTGACATTGCCAGTAGGCAGGTGGCTAGCGGTCAATGCCACAATTACAGTGGAATTGAAAAACCAAACACCCCCAGGTGATATTTTCCGTTGTTTAATTTACAAAGAAAATTAGATATTTTATTAATGTGATATATTTTATTTGTTGGTTTGCAAACAAAATCGAATTGTCCACATTCTCATCTCATTCCCTTCCAGAATTGTGGTTTCCAAGATGATTTAGCTTGAGTCATTTGATTCCTCGGCAGAAAATATGAGGTAGCCATTTAAAATAAAAAGCAGTGTACTGGTCTTTAGATCTGATATTCATGTTCTCACAATTCAAGTAGCAGAAACTAGCCATTGGATCCCGACTCTTATGAGGCTTTGGATTGTAAGTTACTTTACATAAGCTGCTTATGCCTGGAGTAGCTTCTCTTGGTTTCTGCTTATTCATAGATGAATGTGTTTGGTAAGCAATATTTATCAGTCAAAAAGTAGAGAAGTATGTTTAGTTTTCAATATCACATTAAGTACTTATCCCTCAAGTTTGTTTGGTCCACCCTTAATATCTACCGCCCATCATGTGGGCCAAACCTTTGATGTGAACCTTTCATTATGTTGGGCCCACCTTGACCCTATCTTCAATGTGAATGTCCATCGTGTGGGGCCTACCTTCAATGTGGACCATCCACTTTGTGAGGCCCAACTTCGATGTGGGCAATCCATCATGCGGAGCCCAACTTTATTATGGACCATCCAGCATGTGGGGCCCAACTTTGAAGTGAGTCATTCATTATGTGGGGCCAGCCTTGGATGTGGGTCATTGATCACTAGGTGCCAAACTTCGATGTGAATTGTCCTCTTGCAGGGCCCACCTTAATATGGATCGTCACCTAGGATCCACCATCAATGTTAGTGTCCCCATATGAACCATCCACCTTGTGAGGTCCACCTTCGATATGGGCTATCCGTCATGTGGGGCCCAGCTTTAATATGGACCGTCCATCATGTCGGGCCTAACTTTGAAGTGGAACATCCATTATGCAGGGCCCAACTTTGAATTGGGTCATTCATTATGCGGGCCGGCTTGGGATGTGGGTCATTCATCACTAGGTGTCGAACTTCAATATTAATTGTCCCCTTGTACCGCCCACCTTAATAGGGATCATCAGTCATATGGGTCCACCATCAATGTTAGTGTCCCCACATGAGGCCCATCTTCAATATCCACCGCCCATCACATGGAGCACACCCTTGATGTGGATGGTCCATTGAGCGGGCCCCACCTTCAATGTGGGGCCTGCCTTGGATATGGCCATCCTTTGATGTGGATTGTGTACTATATGGGGCCCGAGCTAACAAAAAATGAGGTGGATCCAAAACTCAAGTGAGCCGCATGAACTATAATAATTTTTGTATTAGGCTAAGTTTTTTTTTTTTTTTTTTTTTTTAAAATTATTTTATGTTATCAGTTTCTCCTAGTGTGAATGACTTTATAAACAGTTTGAATGGCATAAAAACATCAAGGTAGAGCCCATGAAGATTTCAATGGGAGACTCTTCTATCCTACTGTTTCCTCCTCACGGCCTACTTTAGTTTTAGATCCGCATCAATTTTATTTTATTTTATTTATTATTATTTTTTTTTTTTATAAATTCGCAAATCCTAAAGTGGGATCACAAAATGAATGGACAAGATGAATTTCTCACAAAATTAATAGTGGTAGGCAACACCTAGCTTTCCAGCCCAACTATCCATCTTTGACCTAGGCATACGTTTTTAAGTTTTGGTGGGTTGGTAGAAACTCTCTTGACAGAGCACCTTTACAGTGTGAATGCATCAAGTTGAATTTCGAGTGCTCTTGAGCCACGAGAATCCATGTATCTGATATCTTTGGAAAGAAGTAGTAGTTTATGCCCCTTCTATCACATCATATGAACTTTTTTCTCCTTTGGTGGGTCCTGTTACATTTTATCACCTTTAATGGCCACTCTCCCATGGGAGTGTGCCTTGATATGTTCGTGATTGTCAGAATTGGGATATTTAGAGATTCCAATCGATTAATCTGAATTGTTCATAAGATTCAGAATTGAGATAGGTAAAAATCTCAAATGGGCCACACCATATTGATTGAACAATCACCATTAAAAACTTCTTCAGCCTACGAAAGTTTTGGATCAAGCTGATATTTGTTTTCTTACCTTCATCCAGGTCTGTATGGCCTAATCTCCAGGTTGGATGTCAAATAAAAATTACAGTGGGTCTTAGGAGGCTTTTAATGGTAGACATTCAATCACTACTGTTTTCCCATGGTGTGGTCCACCTGAGATTTTGATCTGCCTCATTTATATTATAAAATGTTAAAATCATGTGTAAAAATGGATGAACGGTTTGGATAAAACACATAGATCATGGTGGGGCCCACAGAGCACCAACCATTAGCCACCTATCTAGTGTCAGCATCACTAGCCAAACCACGTCCTCTCTTCTTCTGCATCTCTCTGCTTCTCTATCCTCTCTTCCTGACTCATGAAATTCCTTACCATTGCATATTTCTAAACTTTCCAGAGCTCTCTCACGTGTCGAATTCCTCTCTTCTTCCCATCCATACATACCAAAAGGAGAAAGAAATCAGAAAAAAAAAAAAAAAAACATGGTCGATTGGGTCGTCTCGACTGCAGTAGAGAAGTTGAACACCATCCTCCAAGGTGAGGTGGCCATGTTGGTAGGTTTCACTGATGAAATTGAAAAGCTTTCCAGCACATTCACCTTAATTCAAGGTGTTCTTGAAGATGCTGAGTCCCGGCGTGTGAAGAACGGACTAATCAAGATCTGGTTAGAGAAGGTGAAAGACGTGGCCTACGATGTAGACGACACACTAGCTGAGTGGAAGACAAGCTCTTTAGATCAGAAGCAGCCAATGAAGGTGTTGGGTCCTATTTCATCAAGAAGGTAAGAAGCTTCCTCTCTCGTGTTCCTTTCTTCAATTATGTTGAATTACGCTACAAATTTGGGAGTAGGATAAAGGAGGTGAGGGATAGACTAGATGACATCGATAAAGAGGAGCCAATTAGGTCTTAGAGTATATAGTGGGGAGAGTGCGAGAGAGGATCGTGAAGTGAGGCGGTGCGAGATAAGGGAGCAAGAGACAGGCTCCCAACTAGACCGATTGTCGATTGTAGTAGAGAAGTTGAAAAAGATGAAGTCCTAGACTTGCTGCTGCAGGAGGTAAATGATCAGGTGCCCGTCGTCATTTCTATCGTCAGAATGGGGGGCTTGGGAAAGACTACCCTTGCTCAGCTCGCCTACAACGATGATAAAGTCAAGATGCATTTTGAAATGAGAATGTGGGTGTGTGTTTCAGAAGATTTCGATGTGAAACGGATTACAAAATCAATCATAGAATCTGCAACCGGGTCTAGTTGTGCGCATCTGGACCTGGACCCATTGCAAAATCGCCTCCATAAAATGTTGCTTGCAAAGCGATTCTTGCTTGTGCTCGATGATATTTGGAGTGAAGATGGTGAGAAGTGGGATAAACTTAGACTTCCCTTGCAGGCCGGCGCATTAGGGAGTCGAATTGTTATAACCACTCGCAGTGAAAGGGTTGCATTGGCGATGGGAAACGCTCACATATGCAATCTGGCCGTCTTACCGGATGATGATTGCTGGTTATTGTTCAGGCGTAAAGCACTTGAGCATCGGAGTGCAGAAGAGCGTTTAGAGTTGGAAGAGATTGGTAGGAAAATTGTAAAGAAGTGTGGAGGGGTGCCTCTCGCAGCAAAGACAATAGGGGGTGCCATGCCCCTGAGAAGTACGAGAAGGGAGTGGGAGCTTGTCTTGGAAAGTGACATATGGAATTCACATGATGTCTTACAAGGCATTTTACCAGCTTTGTTACTCAGCTACCATGACTTGCCTCCTGCTCTGAAGCAATGCTTTGCATATTTCTCCATCTTCCCAAAAGATTGGGGGATAGAGAAGGATATGATAGTCAAGCTATGGGTGGCACAAGGTTTCATCCGCTCCGAAAGAAGTAGAGATATGGAGGAAATTGGTGGGCTGTATTTTGATGATTTACTAAGACGCTCGTTGCTCCAAGATGCAGAACTGGACCGTGACAAGAACATATTCAGGTGCAAGATGCATGATTTAGTTCATGATCTTGCACAATCTGTTGCAGGAAGCGACTGTTCACTGGTGGAGATCATAAAACAATCCCCGTCGAACCTAAATGATGTCCGCCATTCTTTTTTAATTGTCAGTGATAAAGCTGGTAATGAAGCAGATAGAGTGACTTCCATTTCAGCCACCTTGCACAAGGCCCACAAGCTGCGAACGTTGTTACTACGAAATGACTCAAGAATCTCCGGGGTGCCATACAATTTATTTGATAATTTGAGATGCCTTAGGGCATTGGACTTGAGTGGGTCTAAGATGAAGGAATTGCCTCGAACAGTGGGAGAATTGAAGCACTTGAGATATCTTAATTTATCTCACACATACATGGCAGAATTACCAGAGGAGGTGACTGATTGTGGAAATTTACAGACCTTGAGACTCGATCAATGTACTCGGCTAAAAAAACTGCCTAGACAGATGAGAAAAATGATTAGCCTGCGACATCTAGAATTGGATTCTTGTCTCTCTTTGAGTTTCATACCTCAAGGGATAGGGAGACTAACCAGCCTTCGGACGTTAAAAAGGTTCATTGTGGGGGGTGGCAATGAAGGATGTAAATGGGGAGAACTGAAACATCTCAATCATCTTCAAGGAAGACTTCGAATTATAGACTTTGAAAAAGTCAGGAGTGGGGACGAAGCTAGGGAGGCAGAACTGTATAAGAAGCAGCACTTTCATAAGCTAATCTTGATTTATAAGTACGAAGGTAATGAACTGTTGGATGATGAAGTGAAGAGAATGGAGGATGTGCTTGAGATCCTCCAGCCCCACACAAACTTGAAAGAGTTGGAAATATGGTATTACAAAGGCTCGAAGCTTCCCAAATGGATACAGGATCCTGTGTTCTCTAATCTAGTCAAGGTGAAACTCTTGTTTTGTGATAAGTGTAAACAATTGCCAGGTCTTGGGAAACTACCATACCTTAAAAACCTTGAAATTAGGGGAATGAAAGAGGTGAGAAAGGTGGGTGGTGAGTTTTGTGGGGATGATAACAATGACAGAAGTAGTGCTGGTGGTGTCTCATTCCCAAAGCTGGAGACCCTCTTCTTCGAAGACATGCCAAATTGGGAGGAGTGGGAATTGAGAGGTGGAGATGGAGAGGTTATGCCAGCTCTCCTCCTATTACAAATATCTGAATGCCGAAAGCTGAAGGAGTTGCCGAGCAACCTTCCACCAGTCCTCCAGAAGCTGAGTTTAAGCATAGGTAACGATGGATTGCCATCGGGTGGGCCCTTACCCATCCTCCCCAACCTTAAGCATTTGGTGATTTGGAACTGTCCTGAGCTGACATTGTTCCCTTGTGGTTGGTTGGGAGAACTCAAAGCTCTCCAAACTCTGGAAATTGACAAGTGTCAAGGGTTGGGGTCTCTACCGGAGGAGTTGCAACTCCTCACCATGCTTCAACATTTGAAGATAGAGAGTAGTCCTCTCTTAAAAGAGTGCTACAGAGTTGGAGGAGAAGATCGCAACAAGATTGCCCACATCCCCAACATCAGCATTCTTCCATGAGGAAATCAGAGAAGATCGCGACAAGATTGCCCACATCCCCAATATCAGCATTCTTCCATGAGGAAATCAGTGACAGCTTTTCTTTTGCTTTTGTTTCTAGGAATTGTATTACTTCTGTGAGTGACTGCTCTATTTTTTTTTTTCTTAATACATATCAACCAAACGATGTTTATCAAATGTTGATTGCCTTTTTATTTGCAACACATGGACCCAATGGATCCAGTGTTGTGGGTGAGACACTGATCATGGGGTCCATCTCAATCTATACATTATATATCTACTCCATCCATCCGTTTTACCAGATCATTCGCATCGGTCCAAACATGAAGAAGATACAATTTTCAGGTGAACCATACTACAAGAAGCAACGTGAATAACCATTTTTTTTTAAAAAATGCGAGCTACAAAAGTTTTAGATCAAGCTGATATTTATGTCTTCCCTGGTCTGTGCCGCCTTATTAACAGGTTGGATTTCAAATAAAAATTACGGTGGACCCTATGAAGTTTTTAGTGGTAGGTGTTCAATGACCATTGCTTCTTGTGGTGTGGTCCATGTGAGATTTGTATCTGCTTCATTTGTTGATACATGTCATAAAATGATCTGGCAAAACGGATGGACGAAATAAATATACAACACATACATCGAGATGAGCGCCACGGTTAGGTTCCCACCCACATAGCTGGATCCAGGCTTGCAGCTAAGTCACATCCCTTCCACAGAACCTTGTTTGTTGTCTTGGAGGTCAGGTTCTTTGCCCCCCTCCATCTTATGTAAATTTTCTTTCTTATTAATAAAGCTTATGATGCTACTGTCCACATTCACACACACACACACACACACACACACACACACACCACACACACACCACACACACACAAAATCTGTCAAAACAGATGGACGGCGTGGATGTAAGACATATAAATCACGGTGGGCCCTACAGTCAGGATCCACCAACCTCAAGCTGCAAGATAATTTAAATTACCTCTTTTTTTTTTTTTTTCTTTCTTTTTAATCTCTTCAACACCAATCCCAGTTTTGTTGCTTTGAGTCTACACTTTTCACTAGGTTGGTAACTCGGCTCGAGTCACTGCTGATGTGCTTAGTTGGCTCACTGATTCATGAGTTCTAATGTTTTGATTTCCTGTCACAATTCGAATCCCAACCAAGCTTATAGGTACAAGTTCCAATCTATCTATGATGTGGGTGGCACTATTTTGATGTCTTAGCTCATGAATCAGGTGGATTCCATAATCTGGTGAATACAGTCTGCTGGACAGATCTACAGCAGAGTGGAACTTGGCCTTGGTTTTTTAAGATGTCCACCTGTTTCTAAAACAGTAGATCAGGCAATGAGTGGACCAAAGCTGATGTTTTGTTGAGAACCATCTAAATGGTCTCATCCATATGATAGAAGTAGAAGGCTTAGATATTGTACTAGTCTACCATGTTAGCCACCTTGTATATCTCATATGTAAGTGCTCACCCTGTGTTTATTTTAAGTGGGGAAAAGGAAAATTTTTGTCAATTGTGATATTTTCTGATTTTTAAAGAAAATTGGAAATTTTCATTAAGATGGTGTTTTTTCTGTTATTTGGTTTGTAAAGAAAATCAAATATCATTATATTACACAACATTTATTATTTGTTTGTTTAAAAAAGAAGATCTACCACTCTACATTTTATCCATTTCTATTTAGAATTGTGGTTCCCAAGATAATTTGGCTAGAGTGATTTGTTTATGAGGTAGAAGATGTAAGGAAACAATTGAAAATGTAGTACACTAGTGTAAGCCCCGTATCCTAGACCGTACCGTTCCGTAGGCTTCCACGGTCTTCCCGGTCGAATTTCGGCAACCTTCGACCCTTAACCGGCATTTGCGCGTGACCCTGCGTCATATGCCGTCAACCTGAATCGACTCAAATTGAGACTTGTACCCTAGCGACCGTGCCGTCGCCGCGGTTCCGATGCCGCGTCTCGTGCGCCGATCCGATACTCTGGTCGGGAGATGTGTGCCAGCGTTTGGTGCGAGGAAATGTCACGCGTTCGAATTCCAAGAGAATCTCTACGGCTTGTCACATCAATCAATCTCATCATGTCAAGTACACATCACCTTTCACCCTTCCCCAAGCAACCTCCAAAGTCAAAAAAGTCTCTTACACACTCATGCCTTTCTTACACCAAGCAACTACAAAAGTCAAAATGGCTCTTACACACATCACCCACCACATCCATCACTCCAACCATCTCTCTCTCTCTCTCTCTCTCTCTCTCTCTCTCTCTCTCTCTCTCTCTCTCTCTCTCTCTCTCTCTCTCTCTCTCTCTCTCTCTTCCAAGCTCATTTCCAAGTAAGAAAAAAACTCCACATGTCCCAAGCTTCTCCAAGCTTTCTCAAGCCACAAGTGTGGCCCACCTTCCCACCCTCTCATCCCATCTCAACCATCCAAACCTCATCTCCTCCGTTGGAATCTAAGCTAAGGAGCTAAGGAAGCCAAGGGAACAAGAAGATCGAACGGTGGGTGCGTTATAGACTAGATTTCCATGTGTTTATGATGGGCCGAGTGAGGCCAACCGATCAATGGTTTAGATCTCACTTGGGACCCTAAGATGTGGCCGATGGCCCACTTTGATCATCATGATCATTCCATGATGGGGCCAATCTCTATGGACCCCACCATGAGGCAGACATTTTATCCAAGCCATTTATAAGTGGGGCCCACTTTAAATGTGTTGTACCCACACCATCCATCATTTGGTGGCCCACCTAAGCAGGGCCCACCTCACTGCATGTGCAACGCCAGACCGTCCAGCGTACAGGGATGCTGGACAAAAAGGGAAAACACAAATATTGGCTTGTTTCCAAGCTTATGGGGTGGCCCACTCATTTAGGCCCCACCTTGATGTATGTATTCAATCCACGCCGTCCATTCCTTTTCCAAGCTCATTTTAGGCTTTGAGCCAAAAGATGGGGCCAATTCGACTTTCGGGTGGGCCATAGCATAACAAACAATGGGTTTACCGTTGAAATATCCCCCTGTCTTTTCTACCCCAAAATATATTGAATATTGGGCTCATAGGACCTGTCATGAGCCGTGGAATCCAATGGTCGGGGTGGATTCACCAAATGCGGGCCCCACACGAGGAAAACCGCAGGAAAACCAGATTTTAAAATAATAATAAAATAAATAAGAGGGGCAGCAGCAGGCTGACAACTTCCAGAGGGCGCAGGCGCACTGGCTGACAGACGGACGAGCAACAGGAACGCACGGCCCCAACCGTGGGCCCCACCATGATGCTTATTTGTCATCCAAACCGTTTACTTGATGGGCACCTCCCTGAAGTGGGCCCCCTCCAAAGATCAGGCCGATCCGAGTCTCAGGTGGCCCACATCATAGGAAACAGCGGTGATTTAATGTCTGCCTTTGAAACATTTTTTGGGCCCACAGAAGATTTGAATCAAGATGAAATTTGTTTTTACCCTTCATCTAGGCCTGCGTAACCCTATGGATGGGCTGGATTGCATATAAACATAGTGGTGGGCCCCACGTAAGACCCACAATGATATATGTTTTTTTTCCACCGTCCGCCTGGACGGTGGAGCCCACAGTTATGTATTTGTTATATCCCCACCGTCCAAGGGACGGTGGGTGTATACGTGTGCATGCGTGTGTCTACGTGTGGGGTTGTGCGTGTGTGTGTGTGTGCGTGTGTGTGTGTGGTGTGTGTGTGTGTATATACACACATACAATAATATATATATATATATATATATATATATATATATATATATATATATATTATATTATATTATGTAATGTACCTGATGGTGGGCTTTCATGGGCCCCACCATGATGCAGGGGTTGCATCCAATCCGTCCAACCATCTTAGGAGCTCATTTTTGTTGGCATGAGATAAAGATTGAGTCAGATCTATAGTTCAAGTGGACCCCACTTTGATATATGTATGAGGCCCATCTTGGGTTATTTGTGGCCCATCCATTGAGGCCTACCTTGATATGTATGAGGCCTATATGATTAGACCCATCTTGGTGTAGTTATGGCCCATCCATTGAGGCCCACCTGATATACTTAAGGCCCATGTTATGCGGCCTATTTGTTGAATTTAAGGCCCATGGGTCGAGGCCCAATTGGATGTACACAAGTCCATTAAGATGTATGACTCTACCATAGTTTGTGTAATGATGATATGATAGCCGTGCCTTGGGAGCAATGTTGGTTTGACCTTCACATTGTAGAATAATGTTGGTTAAATGTCTGCATTATGATTCTCCCTAAGGCCCATTGTTAGGCCCATACTTATAGGCCATCTAGGCCCATCTTCGTTATGAACAGCATCCATCACCATATAACATGTTTAGTATAGTTCCATGATTCATGATCATATGCATCATATGTATGCTTGATATGAGGAGTAACTGATCATAGCATATGCCTTCGGGCAGATTGTCTAGGGGCTCTCGGTTAGGCGGTGTTGCCCCATATGAGTGCACGATACGCGCAGAATTTGCTGCATAACTGGATAGTGTGATTCATGCATTTTGCATTGTGTGACATGGTTGTCGTACGCCCTAGCGACATCAAGGTCGTAACCTCCACAGGCGTATCGTGGTTGGCAGGATTGGATACCGAAAATCTTATTCTACATGGGGTGCTATAGATATCACTGGGTGAAAGTCCCTAAACCCTTATGGTACCAAGAGGTTACTCCAACGTCTAGACCGAGTGGGTGCATGAGCGCAGAGTGCCGATTACCAGACGGCTGTCCTCTCCACTGTGTCGTGGTCGGTTGGAAGGGGGTGCGGCCTTACCCGCCTAAGAGGAGGGGGCAAAGCTAGGCTGAGTTTGACCAGCTCAAGGAATGGGTCCGCTATCAACGAGCCGAGCCCAATATTGGCAGGTGGGTAGTGATGTCTCTTCCGCTTACCTTATTGCGCGATGGAGCGGCAATCTGGTTTAGAGTGTACTAGACTCTGGTGATATTCCAGATTTGAGTTGTATTGATATGTGGATATAGATGAGGATTTGTATGTTGAGTTGCATCTCGCATCGCATGGCCTTAGTATGGCCGACATCATTCATGTCTTGCATTGCATAGCCTTGGTACGGCTAGTGGTATTCATGGACTCATCAGCATGTTCCGCATTACTCTGCATTACTAACTTGCGCACACACTTTCACCGCCCTCTAAGCTTTCTATAAGCTTATGCATGACCGTTGCGTGCAGGTGACGTTGGAGCGCAGTAGCGCTGAGGCAGGAGCGCTTTACAGATCATCTTGGAGTTTTTTGTTCATCATCATTGTATTTCCCTTTATGCTAATTGTACGTATAAAGTTTTTAATTATAGTGGAAATGTGATGGAGTTTTTGGTTGTTGTTTATGGATTATGCCTTTGGTTATGCTTATTATGAATCAAACTGATGTTGAAAATCCTCCTCGTAGCATCCCAGGATCGGAACCTGGCGAATGAGCGCTAGGAGCCGAGAATGGGGTTCTACGGAGGCTGTAGGTGCCGGATTCGGTGATCGAAAATTTTGTGAGCCCAGTTTATGAGTTTGGGGCGTGACAACTAGCCTTTGGATTTGATATTCATATTCTCGTAATCCAAGCAACAAAAGCTAGCCATCGAATCTAATTATTGATGTTCTACATGCGAAATGCGATATAAATGACACCCTTAGACATGAATCCACTATCTAATATTGATAGCAAAAAGCAAAGATACCATTTTTTTATATCTATGTGTTGAATTCTCTTTATCCAAAATGATTTTAATTAGAGATTACCACTTCCCTTCCTCTTATCCTCCTTCAGGATTAAGACTCCACTTGGTCGGCCCCCAAAATTTGACTGAGTGGGTGATGTAGGACATGACACAAATATATTCCTAACATGGTTGGACCAAAAGAAGGAGGACCGTAAATTGATCAAAAAATTTTATCCAGGTATCATTATAGGACGCACAACCTATCAATCTTTATTGAAACGGGCCATCTGAGGTGAACCGACCCACAAACTAGGTTGCATCTGTCCGTTTCGCCAAAAAATGACACTTTTAGCTCAAAAACAAAACTTTAAGAAAAATTACTATTTTTAGTAATTCCAATTTTTAATTATTATTATTTTTTTTAGAATTTTTAGATTTTTTTTTTCTTTTTAAAAATAACTTGTAATCATGCCAGGACTCTTTTAGCAAAAGTTTATTTAGAGTTTTTATTTTTAGAATTAGGCTTTAAAAGAGTTTTATTAGAATTAAGATTTTACTATTTTTGGTAATTATGAATTTTGATTTTTTTTTTTCTATATTAATAATGCAATAGGCATATATGTATTAGATATCTTATTTCTATTTTTTTATTTTCCCTTGTGGATTCGAGGTATTTCTGTGAGGAGTCCAGAAAAGGTCCGTGGATTTGGATTAGTTATCCCCTTAAGTAAGATGATGATCGACCTCATCATGCTCATTCCTGTGTAAGTGGGTTAAGGTGGCAACCTGGACTAGTAACATTTTTCTAATTAACTTATTTTTGGTCACTTGGTTTATTTTTAATTATGTGTAACTTATTTTTAGTCACTTGGTTTATTTTTAATTACGTGGGCGTGCCAAAATCGATACAATAATTCCATCTAAACCAATCAAACTTTAACCCCTAGCCCCAAAATAAGTATATACGTCCAATATAAATGTATATGATCAGATTCTTAAAAAAAAAATGGGTTAAAAAAAAATAAAATAAAAAACTATTTACACCTTTTATATTAGTAGTCAGAACAATGCGATGGACGGTCTGGATTCACCCTAGGTATAAATAGTTTCTTTTTAACACTCCATTTACTCATCCATTGTGACCAAGGTAATGAGTAAAATTGCTAATTCATTGAAGACGTAAATATCAAGATAGGCCCACCTAGTGATTTGCTCCGATACTGCACCGCTCAGGAGTGGATTAGGTGCGGCCCTGGCCTCACCAAAGATGATGACACCCTTACTGTATGGCCCATCTTGATCCATGTATAATACATCCACACTGTCCATCCGTTTTGCCAGATCACTTTAAGCCATGGACATAAAAATAAACATATTCAAATCTCAGGTGGACCATACAACAAGAAAGTGATTGAGTGACCACCATTAAAAACTTCCTATGGTCCACCGTAGTAATGTTTCCGTAACGTTGGTCAGGCATCCAACCTGCTGATAAAGTTTTAAAAAACTACACCAAGGAAAATAAAATAAAATAAAAATCCCCTTGATCCAAACCTTTCATGGCCCACCATAAGTTTTTAACGGTCCTCTTGATCCATAAGCATATGACATTCCTACGATGATCCAAACCATACATTCTATGGGGACCACCACTTATTAGCCATCAGTAAATGGTTACTTTGATTGGGCCATTCTAAATCTCTAATAAAACGATCTTTTCTCACTAAATCTGAACCATCGCTGATTTTGAAATTTTGGTCTCTTCGTATTCATCATCCGGGATATGTTTAGGATCGTCCAAAAAGGAAGGCTTTTTATTGGCCCACTCAATATTGTATCTATCTCAAACGAGCGGTTATAATCTGCTACACGCATGACACGAGCAGTAATGAGATTCTGTCACCGTGAGTGATTTCTATTTAAGTATAATTTTATGGAGAAGATGGATACCGCATTCCGCCTCGATCACATGGAAATGGTTAAATGCCGGGGTCAAGTGTTCGCGGGTTCGAAGTGCGGTAAGAGGAGAAGAAAAGGGGAGAAGATATGAGGTATTTTAAAGTACCTCCTTTTTTTTTTTTGTGCCATCCGATTTTTTTTAGTATACCACCGGATGAATGGTCCAGATCGCTTCAATACTAGCCCCAGTTCTTTCGAAGTTTGGAGGAAGGTGAACATGAAGAACACTAATGCACTTTAATCATAATCAGAGCCGCTCATCTGATTCAAAGAACACTTCGCCTGGAGAGATTGATCTGATTTTGATCCAGGTGTTGTTCATGGTGGGCCTAACCTATTGGACGGGTTGGATGTTACATTGGCATGAAATGCTGGTAACTTTGCATTCGTTGGATGTGAACCATTGAACGTTTAATCTTTTATCATCTAGTGTTAATTTGAAGGTTGGATGTGGACCATTGGACGTTTAATCGATCAAATGAACGGTTTCAATCTGTCGGTGCACTGAATTGTCATGCCTTGGGATCATGAACATATATGTAGCACATTTTGATGATCATGTAGGATGCAGCACAGATACATTCCTAGCAAGGTTGGACCAAAAGAAGGTGAACCGTAAATCGATCATAACTTTTGATTCGAGTATCGTTACTTGACATACAACCTATCAATCTTTATTGAAACAAGCCATCGGAGGTGAACCGATCCACAAATTATATCGCATCTGCCCGTTTCACCAGAAAACACGCACTTTCAGCTTAAAACAAAATTTTAAGAAAATTATTATTTTTAGTAATTCTGATTTTTTTTAAATTTTCTTTTAAAGTTTTTAGAATTTTTTTTTTTCTTTTTAGAAATAACTTATAATTATGCTATGACTCTTCTAGCAAAAGTTTATTTGAAATTTTTATTTTTAGAAATTAGGCTTTAGAAGAGTTTTATTAGAATTAAGATTTTGATTAGAGTTAGAATTTTGCTATTTTTGGTAATTATGAATTTAGTTTATATATATATATATATATATATATATATATATATAATATATATATATATATATATATATTATATATATATAAAAGATGTAATAGACATATACACATTAAACTCTATCAATTAATTTTTAAATTTTTTAAAATTTAATTCTATTTTCTTATTTTCCTAGTGGATAGGAGGTATTTATGCGAGGAGTCCTCATAAACTCCGTGGATTCAGAGTAATAATCCCCTTGAGGAATATGGTGATCGACCTCATCGCACTCATCCTTGTATAAGTGGATTAAGGTGGCAACTTGGACTAGTCTCATTTTTCTAATCAACTTATTTTTGGTCGCTTGATTTATTTTTAATTATGTGGGCATGCTAGAATTGATACAGTAACTCGATCCAAACTAATTAACTTTAACCCTAAGCGCTAAAAAAGTAGATACGTCTAATATGAATGTATATGATTAGATTCTAAGAAGATTTGGATTACCCTTTTTATATTAGTAGTCAAAACAATGCGATGGACGGTCTGGATTACCCTTAGGTGTAAATAGTTTCCTTTTAACATTCCATTTACTTAACCATTGTGGCCAAGGTAATGAGTAAAATTGCTGCTTTACTGGAGACGTAAATAACAAAATAGGCCCCACCTAGTGATTTGCTCCGATGCTGCACCACTCCAGAGTGGACTAGGTGCGGCACAGGCCTCACCAAAGATGGTGAGACCCTTGCCGTAAGGCCCATCTTGATGCATGTATAACATATCCACACTGTCCATCCGTTTTTCCAGATCACTTTAGGCCATGAACGTAAAAAAAAAATAAAGCATATCCAAATCTCAGGAGGACCATACTATAAGAAAGTGATTAAATGACCACCATTAAAAACTTCATATGGTCCACCATAGTAATGTTTCCGTAATGTTGATTAGTGATGTAAAACGTGTCACAGATACATTCCTATCATGGTTGGACTAAAAGCAGGGGTGGCTCAACATTTTTGGGGGCCTCAGGCAAGTCATAAAAACGAGGCTTTTAAGTTTAAAAAATGACATTAAAATTTAATTTTTTGAGAACTTAAATAACAATAAATTAGGTAGTTGTGGTCCTAGGTTTTAGGAGAAGAATTTATTGGAAATGATGGCATTATTCTGAAAAGAGACGATAGAGTTAGATTGTTATTATTGATAGTGCTAGTTTCTAAGATTTATTTTTTATTTTTAATTTTTAATTTGTAAACTAATTTTTAGATGTTCCTATTTTGTAAGCCTTTAAATAAGTTTTATTTCCAAAAAATTTGGCTTTTCTTCTTCTTAATTTTAATTTTGCTATAATATAGGACTTTTATAGTTAAGAAACTTTAATTTTGCTATAATATAGGGCCTTCATAATTAGGGGGTCTTAGGCGATTACCTCACCTGCCTACCCCTCAGAGCGCCCCTGACTAAAAGAAGGTGGACTATAAATTGATCATAACTTTTGATCCAGGTATCGTTACGACGCACCAGACCAATCATCAAGAACCGAAGCAACATGAGAACTCGAGAACGAGTTCTTTTGAAGTGAAGGGGACTGATATAGAGTGGGTCGCGAACACTTTCATGTCTAAGATAGATCAAGAAGGCCCGATAGGAGTCAGAAGTCATCAAGACCATCAGAACCTTAAAATAGGCATATCTTGCAAACCAAAATGAGTTGCTCAACGTATCATATATGATTTTGGGGTAGGAAGAGCTACTTTAGTCAACCAATCTGACTATGCGAGGTTACGCATGTTAAATTTGTGAGATTTCATCATATTGACGATCGATTACATGTTTATTTCCATTTTTATTATTTTTAGTAAGTTTTAGTTTGATTATAACTCTTCAAGTTGGACGCAACTCCTAAAGCCCAACCGATGAAGAGTTATAATCAAACTAAAGCTTACTAAAAATAGTAAAAACATAAATAAACATGAAATTTGACCGTTGATATGATAGAATCTCGTAAATTTGGCATGGGTAACCCAATATTGCTAGGTTAGTTGGCTAAAGTAACTGTCCTACCCCAGAATCACAATGGTATGTTGAGTAACTCATTCAAGTTTGTGAGATATGCATATTTTAAGGTTCCGACACACTCCATGACTTCCGCCTCATATCGAGCCTTCTCTATTTACCTTGGACATAAAAATGCCTGCGCGACTTTACATCCATTAGCCATCCAACCTGCTGATAAAGTTCAAACAAACCTGCACAAGGAAAATAAAAAAAAATCCCCTTGATCCATACCTTTCACGGCCCACGGTAAGTTTTTAACGGTCCTCTTTATCCAAAACTTGTGTCTCTTGGTCATCTACCATAAACATGTCACATTCCTGCGATGATCCAAACCATACATTCCATGGGGACCACCACTTATTATCCATCAGTAAATGGTTACTTTGATTGGGCCATTCTAAATCTCTAATGAAACGATATTTTCTCACTAAATCTGCACCATTACTGATTTTTGAAATTTTGGTCTCTTCAAATTCATCATCCGTGATATGTTTAGGATCGTCCAGAAAGGAAGGCTTTTTAGTGGCCCACTCAATATTGTATCTATCTAAAACGAGCGGTTATAATCTGCTACACGCATGACACGATCTGTAATGAGATATTGTCACCGTAAGTGATTTCTATTTAAGTAATACTTTTTGTATTAAAAGCATCCCACATATCAACTCGATCGCATGGGAAAGGTTGAACACCTTTATCAAGCGTTCGCGGGTTCGAGCTGTGGTAAGAGAGGGCAGAGAGCAAGTACATCAAAATAGAGGTATTTTAAAGTACCTCATTTTTTTTAAACATCCGATTTTTTTGAGCACCACCAGATGAATGGTCCAGATCGCTTCAATACTAGCGCCAGTTCTTTCGAAGTTTGGAGGAAGGTGAACACTAATGCACTTTAATCAGAGCCGCTCATCTGATTCAAAGCACACGTCGCCTGGAGAGATTGATCTGATTTTGATCTAGGTGTTGTTCATGGTGGGCCTAACCTATTGGACGGGTTGGATGTTACATTGGCATGACATGCTGGCAACTTTGCACTCGTTGGATGTGAACCATTGAACGTTTAACCTTTTATCATCTAGTGTCCATTTGTAGGTTGGATGTGGACCATTGGACGTTTAACCGATCAAATAAACGGTTTCAATCTGCCGGTGCACTGAATTGTTATACCTTGGGATCATGTACGGGGCCTTTACTAAATAGTTATTTTGATTGGACTCTCCTAAATATCTATTAAAATGATCCTATCTCAGTCAATCTGGGCCATTGTAAGCTCTTGTGCTTAAGCATATATTTGTAGGTCATGAATTATAGTTTTATGATTGTCACAAGTGGGAATTGTAGATTGTGGACCGCTCCATAAGGTAATCACAAAGAGGAATCAAATAAGGTAATCACAATCATACAAGCAAATTTATGGGGACACGGATTGCATCCTACCCCTGCCTGGTAATCCATCTAGGCAGGGCTCCGTGGGGCCCACCGTGATGTAGGTGTTTTATCCACGTTGTTCATCATTTTTCTCAAATAATTTGAATGTATGATTTAAAAAATGAGGCAGGTACAAGTCTTGAGTGGACCACAAAGTGGGGATTGAACGTCCACCATTAAAAACTTCTTGGGGGCTAGAGAAGTTTGGGATCAAGCTGATATTTGTGTTTTCACTTCATCCACGTCTAAATCACCTTATGAATAGGTTGGATGGTAAAAAAATAATCACGTGCCCTTAGAAAAGTTTCAACGGTGGGTGTCATTATCACTACAGCTTCCTTCGGTGTGGTCCATTGGAGTTGTGGACCTGCTTCATTTTTAGGATCATACCTTAAAATGATATCAGAAAAATGATTAACGGCGTGGATAAAACACTTACATCACAGTGGGCCCCACAAAGCCCTGCCCGAATGATTACCGCAATCGGACAACACCTAATTTGGATAAAAATTTCCTTAGAGAAGAAAAAAATCACATCACAAAGCAATAGAAAAATCTACTAGAAATAACAAAATTTATAAGAGATGGCAAGAGCTTACCCACGTAGCCCCAAAAAAAACCCTAGCTTTTCCTCTCCCTTTGCTCCCCAAGGCCTTATACACATTTTCCACTACCCTAATTTTTTTTTATTACAAATCCTTTTAAAGAGTTAAAATAGATTAAGAAACAAATCCTGCAGTTCCGTAAAACTGTGTAAGTCGGTCGATAGAAGCTTCGATCATATCAAATGCCATCGACATCTGACAATAGAACCGAATCCACCTTCAATCATATCGATTTGGACTTAGAAATTGTCCAGCAAGTAAAGGCTAAAAATCAAAATTGTCTCAATGAGATCGAGTAATTGTTAATAGGATTGAGTAATTTGTCGATGCCATCGACAGACCCGGTTACAAACAATTTTAAGATGTCAGACAATAGGTCTTATTCTATATGCATGACATGTTAGCAAGTATTCTAAAATACCTCATTTTTGGCCGTCCAATTTGGACCTTATTGGTTAAGATCTCATTGATTTCGAGAAACCAATGATTTATGTGGCAATGGATGGGATTGGAATGGCATATTTGTAGGATACAGAACATAAACCTATAATGCCCAGTTGGACTAAAATGAATTATGCTCAAGCCCAATCCAAAAATGGTTGGGCCATGCATGCTAGGCCCAAACCCGAACCATGGTTAGGCTTGCGGCTAAGCGGACATGGCCCACCATAAGTTTTTAACGGTCCGCTTGATCCATAAGCATACGACATTCCTACAACGATCCAAACCATACATTCCATGGGGACCACCATTTATTAGCCATCAGTAAATGGTTTCTTTGATTGGGCCATTCTAAATCTCTAATAAAACGATCTTTTCTCACTAAATCTGAACCATTGCTGATTTTTGAAATTTTGGTCTCTTCATATTCATCATCCGGGATATGTTTAGGATCGTCCAAAAAGAAGGCTTTTTAGTGGCCCACTCAATATTGCATCTATCCCAAACGAGCGGTTATAATCTGCTACACGCATGACACGAGCAGTAATGAGATTTTGTCAGTTGTCACCGTAAGTGATTTGTATTTAAGTATAATTTTATAGAGAAAATGAATACCGCATTTCGACTCGATCGCATGGAAAAGGTTAAACGCCTTTATCAAGCGTTCGTAGGTTCGAGCTGGGGTAAGGGGATGGTGACTTTAAGCATGCATTTCAGAGGTATTTCAAAATACCTCATTTTTTTTTTTTTTTGCCATCCGATATTTTTGAGTACCACCGGATGAATGGTCCAGATCGCTTCAATACTAGACCCAGTTCTTTCGAAGTTTGGAGGAAGGTGAACATGAAGAACACTAATGCACTTTAATCAGAGCCGCTCATCTGATTCGAAGAACATTTCGCCTGGAGAGATTGATCTGATTTTGATCCAGGTGTTGTTCATGGTGGGCCTAACCTATTGGACGGGTTGGATGTTACATTGGCATGACATGCTGGTAACTTTGCACTCGTTGGATGTGAACCATTGAACGTTTAATCTTTTATCATCTAGTGTCCATTTGAAGGTTGGATGTGGACCATTGGCCGTTTAACCGATCAAATGAACGGTTTCAATCTGGGTCATGAATTATAGTTTTAAAATTGTTCAAAGCGGGAATTGTAGATCGTAGACCACTTAATATTTTATTTATCGATTGAGTGGTCTTGTTTGGACTCCCGAAGGCATACAAAAAAGAATCAAAGAAGGTAATCTCAATCACACAAAACGAATCCAATAAAAAAACACTTTAATTTAGGTGAAAAAATCCTTATGAAAAATAAAATAATATTATAGTACAAAGCAATAGCAAAATCTACTATAAATAACAAAATTTATAAGAGATGGAAAGATCTTACTAATCTCAACCACAAAAAAAAAAAAAAACCCTAACTTTTCTTCTCCCTTTGCTCCCTAAAGCCCTAGACACGTTTTCCACTACCCTAATTTTCAATTACAATCCCTTTTAAAGAGTTAAAATTGGATTAGGAAACAAATCCTGCAGTTCTGTAAAACTGTGTATGTCGGTTGATAGAAGCTTTGATCATATTGAATGCCACCGACATTTGTCAATGGAATCGAAGCCACATTTGATTATATTGATTTGGATCTAGAATCTATCCGATGTGCAAAGGCCAAAAATCAAAATTTTCTCAATAAGATCGAGTGGTTGTTGATAGAAACGAGTAGTTTGTCAAGGTCATCGACAGACCCTGTTACAAATGGATTTTAAATGTCAAACAACATGTTTTATTCTATTGCAGGCGTGGCATGTTATCAGGTATTCTAAAATACCTCATTTTTGGCCATCCAATTTGGACTTTATTGGTTAAGATCTCATTGATGTCGAGAAACCAATGATTTATGTTGCAATGGATGGGATTGGAATGACATATTTGTAGGATACAACACAGGAACCTATAATGCCCGGGACTAAAATGAAATTCAAAAATGATTAGGCCATGCATGCTAAGCCCAAACCTGAACCATGGTTAGGCTTGCTGGCTAAGCACACCGGCCCTTTTCATGATATTCAGTACAACCAAACGCAACTTTAGAGAAAATGCATTTTCTTTCATAGAATCACAATCAAATAGCAATTTTACCCATCCAAACTCACCCTAAAGGACCCATGATAACTCACCCTAAATGACCCATGATCACATGATTCTTGTAATTAGAGCTAAGCACAGGATGACTCGACTCAGCAAACTTGACTTGTCCAACTCGTTTAGATGAATCAAGTAGGTGAATCGATCCTAATCGAGTTGACTTGTCCAATCCGAAGTCAAACCGAGTCAATTTCAAGTCACCCAGGAACTCAACTTGACTCAACCCAAAATCCAACTCAGTATTGACTTGACTCGATCCAAAACTCGACTCTTACATATATGTTAAGAAAATTCAGATATGACATTTTAGATCTGAGATGTAGTGTAGCTGATGAAGAGGTTGCAATTCTAACAAGTGAATCTAGGTTTTGAGTTCTGATTTCATCTTGTGAATACTTGCTGCGCCGGACCCGACTCGGTACTTGTGACCAGGTCGGACTAGATCTAGATTAGTCCATGCCAGACTCGGACTCCAGGTCAGGCATGCTGGACTCGATACTGAGTCGAATCGAGTTCAGGTCAAGCCTATTTCAAAACCAGATCAAGTCAAATAAACCCAAACTTGGTCCAACTCAACTCGATGTCCACCTCTACTTATAATTAACATTTTAATACCAAACGTCTCCCACCATCCATCAATGTCATACGGGAATCCCAACGCACTACCAATGGATGGTATGAGATGTGTACTACACGTTCTCATTTCTATTAATTAGAACATGCAACTCGTTTTATTCAAAGTAACAAACTTACCATTTACAACATTATAGCAAATGGCCCACCCATGCCCAAGAAATCAAAGTAGGACCACCCCAAATAATTTCAAGCCCCGGCCCATTTATCATCTGAACACCTGTAGAGAATGATTCACACATGTGAAACCTCCATCCACCATGAGATTGACCCCACTCACGTACTTCGCCTCATCGCTCGCCAGGAACATCACAGCGTCGGCCACATCATCCGCCGTCAGCCGTACGCCCTGCAAGTTCGCATTCTTCCCTACAAAAGCATAAAACCCTTCCAAAACATCCTCCTTCGTTTCCCCGGCGGGAAGATGCGGCAATGCCAGACTCGTGGCGACTGCGTACGGCGACACGCAGTTCACACGTATGCCATGCTTGCCCACCTCCGCCGCAACGCTTTTGGTGAGCCCCACCACCGCATGCTTGGAGCCCGTGTAAGCGTGTGGGCCCAATCCTCCCGTAGTGCTCGCCACACTGCCGAGAGACACAATCGAGCCTTTCCCACGTGGGATCATCACACGTGCCGCATGCTTCATTCCAATGAATACGCCCTTTACATTCAGGTCGATTACTCTCTGGAATTCTTCTATGTCTGCGTCACGGATGTCAGGTGCTGGTCGGCCCGCCATACCAGCATTGTTGACCATTATGTCAAGGTGGCCGTACTTCTCAACGGTAAAATCAACGGCGTGGATGACATCATCCTCAACGGTCACATTGCAGTGGAAGAAGCAGACGTTGGGATCTCCATCAAGAGCCTCACATAATTGACGGCCAAGATCATCTTTCACATCAGCGATGCAGATCTTTGCTCCATGCCGTCGGAAGAGTCTCACAATACTCTCGCCGATTCCAGTAGCGCCGCCTGTTACAAGTGCTACCTTCCCTTCCAACCTAAAAATAATCAGACTGATTAAAATATAAAAGAATATTAATCTATAATAAAAATTACGTGGGCCCACTGATTGGAAAAAAAAATGGTCTAGAGATCTTAGTCCAGTGTATCAATTAGGACCGTCCATTGGATCTATGCAATTCAACAGTCAAAATCTCTGGTGGAAAACGGATGGTCAATAAGAAATGGCCAACTTTTCATGGACAAGATCATCTATCTGTAGTGATTTTTAAGGGGTGTTGGATGGAGGGTATACTTAACATAATGGACAATCCAGATCAACTGATTGGATTGACCACATGTACAATGAAACTACATTGCTACTGGATCACTTGATTATTTCTCTTGATTGAAAGTATCAATTAGGACCGTCGATTGGATCTATCCAATTCAATAGTCAAAATCTCTGGTGGAAAACGGACGGTTAATAAGAAATGGCCAACTTTTCATGGACAAGATCATCTATCTGAAGTGGTTTTTAATGGGTGTTGGATGGAGTGTATAGACAGTCCAGATCAACTGATTGAATTAACCACATGTACCATGAAACTACATTGCTACTGGATCACTTGATTATTTCTCCTTATTGAAAGTATCAATTAGGACCGTCCATTGGATCTATCCAATTCAACAGTCAAAATCTTTGGTGGAAAACAGACGGTTAATAAGAAATGGCCAACTTTTCATGGACAAGATCATCTATCTGTAGTGATTTTTAATGGGTGTTGGATGGAATGTATACTTAACATAATGGATAGTCCAGATCAACTGATTGGATTGACCACATGTACTATGAAACTACATTGCTATTAGATCACTTGATTATTTCTCCTTATTGAAAGTATCAATTAGGACCGTCCATTGGATCTATCCAATTCAACAGTCAAAATCTCTGGTGGAAAACGGACGGTTAATAAGAAATGGCCAACTTTTCATGGACAAGATCATCTATCTGTAGTGATTTTTAATGGGTGTTGGATGGAGTGTATACTTAACATAATGGACAATCCAGATCAACTGATTGGATTGACCACATGTACTATGAAACTACATTGCTACTGGATCACTTGATTATTTCTCATGATTGAAAGTATCAATTAGGACCGTCCATTGGATCCATCCAATTCAACAGTCAAAATCTCTGGTGGAAAACGGACGGTTAATAAGAAATGGCCAACTTTTCATGGACAAGATCATCTATCTGTAGTGAGTTTTAATGGGTGTTGGATGGAATGTATACTTAACATAATGGATAGTCCAGATCAACTGATTGGATTGATCACATGTACTATGAAACTACATTGCTCTTGGATCACTTGATTATGTCTCTTGATTGAAACTCCGGTATTTGATACAGAAGGTTCTGTAAATTGTATTTCGAGAACTAATAATAGCTAATATGAAATTATTTTCTCTGAGGGCTCGTTTGGTTGCACCAAATAACATGAAATTTTATGAATTCATGAAATTTCGTATTGTCTGTGTAACCAAACGCTCCCCAAGACAACCTGGTTCCACATTCATCCGTTTCATATGGGCCAGATACATCTTTTGAATGGATTAGATTGATTATACAAAACTCAGCAACCTGCATACAATCTAGAAAGTTTGACATAGGGAAGAGTCTGGAGGGATAATGAGAAAGATTACCGTCTTACTCGAGCGATTAAAACCTTAAATTCATGAGGTAATTTCTTGAATCCATGAGAAAAAAAAACAATTGAACTTCTATTAATCAATAATTGTCTAATGTGTATGCATACCAATTACACCATTAATATAAGAAAATAAATAAATTAAAACATGTAATTACTAAAAATAACAAAATTCTAATCCTAATAAAAGTCCTAATTCTAGCAAAACTCTTCCAAAGCCTAATTTCTAAAAATAAAAATTTTAAATAATTTTTGTTAAGAGAGTCCTACATAATTACAAACTATTTTAAAAAGAAGAAGAAAAAAAATCTAAAACTCTAAAAATAAAAAAGCACACTTTGTTTTATTCGTTTTACTAGCATCGTGCTTATGCCATAAGCAAATTGGTATCTACATCGTTCTCTAGTAGAGCAAGATGATTAATAAGCAAACATTAAGAAATTACACATGCAAACTGTTCAAATTTTTAGTCACAAGTTAGATAGCTTGTAGAACTAAAATTGCATTATTTTGATTTCCTAACTGGCCGATCGGTGGACATCTAATGGAAGGTCAAGATGATAAGAACTCAACATATGAGTTTAAAATACAAATTCACGTATTCTTAGTTTAGGATAGTTGGGTCAACCAGACTTTTGACTATCAACTATGCATAACTGCACAATAGCCATCAAATGTTGCCAAAGTATTAAACAATACCCCTAACTTTAGCCATGACTGTTATATATGAATGCTAGTTACTGTAGTCATTAGTCATGTTTGTTATATATGAATGCTAGTTATTAGAGGGACATGTGGGAAATGTCAATATAACACAGACATGAGTGCCCGTAGTAGAGATGAATACCATCTAATGCAGGGGCATTTTCACACTAGGCTTGAGTGGGGTCGCTTGTGGGATGCAGGGGCACATTTGGGGTGGGTGCAGCCTACGGAGGAGGTCTCGTATTCGAGACTTCTCACCAGGGGTGATTAATGCGCATTTCATACCGAGCTCGAGTGGGGTAGCCCGTGGGATGTGGGGACACACTCGGGGTGGGCGGCCCATGTGATTTGGGGCCTACGAAGGGAGTTCGGCCGAGGTCTTAAAACCCGTGAAATGTGGGGCCTAGGCTATGAGATAAAAGGATTAATTCGTCATACTCTAACAGTTCGAGCTTTTAGAGTAAGTGGTTAATTGTCCCGCATCAAATTGGTATCAGAGCGGGAGGTCTCAAGTTCGAAACTCCTCACCAGGGGTGATTAATGCAGGGTCATTTTCACACTGGGCTCGAGTGGGGTCGCTTGTGGGATGCAGGGGCACACTCGGGGTGGGTGCGGCCCATGGAGGAGGTCTCGTGTTCGAGACTCCTCACCAGGGGTGATTAATGCGCATGATGTTCGTAGTTTGTATCTGGAGTACTTCACTTTATTTCCTCTGTAGTCTTAGGCTTTGACATTATTTATCATGCACTTCTCGAACTTGAGTCAGTCCCACCAGTCTCGCAACCCGTGGCTGCATTTCCACCTCCACGACCCGAGGTAACGGGCCCTTCATTCTCATTTGAATCTTAAATACACACATGGATTTCTCTATTATGGTTATGAGCATTGATTTCTATCCGGTGTGGAAGTAGGCCAACATTTCTATTGGCAAATAGGGGGTTTCCAAGTCCATGCCCAAGTACTTATCACTTCTTGGGTCGTAATTGCTATCTTATTAGGTTCAGCCACTCTAGCTGTTCGGAATCCACAAACCATTCCAACCGACGGTCAGAATTTCTTCGAATATGTCCTTGAATTCATTCGAGACTTGAGCAAAACCCAGATTGGAGAAGAATATGGTCCTTGGGTTCCCTTTATTGGAACTATGTTCCTATTTATTTTTGTTTCGAACTGGTCAGGTGCTCTTTTACCTCGGAAAATCATACAGTTACCTCAGACTATTCATCCGATGGATTGGCAATAATCTGGAAAAAAAAAAAAAAAAAATCACCAAAGACATTATCATATCTAATCAATGGCTAAAATTATCTAATTCATACAATTTCTCAACCTTGGCCATCCACCATGGGCCTCATTGTTACCGAAAAATACCCACAAGTGATCGATGTAAGCCAATCCAAAACCACAAAAGACAATGGCGAAGTAAAAAAAAAAAAAAAAAAAAGCAAAATGGCCAAATTAAAAAATAAGAGAATATGCATAAGGATTTACATTATTCGACAATATACCTAATACATGAGACAACAACACAGAACTTTCTTTTTCACTAAAATAAGATAAACAAAAATACAAGATTTACCTCTCTCTCACCGAACGATAACTAACCACCAAGAAATATCCATGATGAATAAATGAAATATAATACTTCTCTTTACCCGCAGTCTCTTTTTTTATGGACCATGCACTGCAAGAGAGCATGTGTGAAAGTCCTAAAGGAACCAGGCTTCAACTCACATATACGTATGCACACATGAGTGAGAGAGAGTAGTCTCTCTATAAAAAACTTAACAAGAGAGGGATTGACATTTTCCAGTGAAAAATGTCACCTAATGATGTAACATTCTCCTACTTAAAGATTGGTCTCTATAATAGTGCAAAAAATTCTTAATAACAATTGCCCTAGCGTCATCGAACACTAGGCAACAACAAGTCTAAGAGAAGTCATGCACCAAACAAACTTCTCATTTACAATAGGCTTCGTCAGCATGTCTGCTATGTTGTAATCAATGTAAATCTTCTATTATAAGATCTGACCATCTTCCATTACATCATGAATAAAGTGATATTGAATATCAATGTGCTTGGTCAGATAATGAAATACTGAATTTTTAGCCAAGTATAACACGCTTTGACTATCAAAGTGAATCACCACCACTTTCTAATTAAATTTTAATTATTCTAACAACCTCTTCAACCAAATATCTTCTCTGTATGCTTGTGTAGTTAACATATACTCTACTTCTATAGTAAATAAGGTCACTACTGACTGCGATCTTAACATCCATCTAACCGCTCCGACGGCTAAAAAGAAAACATAACTTATAGTAAATTTTCTTTTTATCACAATCTCCTACATAATCCATATTTACAAATTCAACCAAATCTATATTTTAGCTACTACAATAAATAGTCACCTCTGAAGTACCATTCAAGTAACAAAGGATCCACTTTAGAACAGTCTAATGATCTCTCCCCAAGTTCATCATGTATTTACTAACTGCTTCCACTACTTGTACAATGTTTAGTCTGGTGCACACCATAGTAAACATAACGCTTCCTACCGTTGATAAATATGGTACTTGAGACATATCTGTCTTCTCCACTTCTGTACTATGACATTGATCTAAAGACAACTTACAACTAATATGGAATGAAGTACTTATTAGGTTAGAATACTACATGTTAAAATTTCGCGGAACTCTTTCAATATAACCCTTTTGAGTTATTCAGACTTTTATATGTTCTTCTTGTCTTTAAGTACAGTCATCCCAAGAATCTAATTAATAATACCTAAATCTTTCGTATTAAATTGCCTAGCTAAATGATTTTCTAATGTTGTAATAGTATCTCTAATAATATCTTCAACTAGTTTGTCATTCATATACAATAATAAAATAATAAATGTAAGGCCCTTATCCTAGTACCGTATCGTTCCTTAGACTCTTGCGATCCTCCCCGTTGAATTTCGGCGACACGCAACCTATAGACAACGTTTGCGCACGACCTTAAGTCGCATCTTGTAGATTTGAGTCAACTCGATTCGAAACTTGTATCCTTGCGACCGCACCGTCGTCGCAGTTCTAACGTCGCGTCTTGCGCACCAATGTGATACCCATGCTAGGAGCTGTGGGCCCACATATATCTCGAGGAAACGCCACATATTTCGAGAGATTCTTGAGAATTTCTACCCACCTTTCACATCAACTAGTCAAGTACACAACCCATCACTAGCCATGCTTTTCTTTCTCCCCAAGACAAGCAACCCATCCCCATAGTCAACTCTCATGTCACTCCACCCATCACTCCATCTCATCTCTCTTAACAAGCAATCCATCTCATTTCCTTTCTCTCTCATTTCTCCACCATTTCTAAGCAACCAAGAGATGAGAGAAAACGTTCAAGCTCTAAGGAGAGAAAATAGCCAAGTGTGTGGTCCACTTCCTACCCCAGATCTCTCAATCCAACCCTTCAATCTTCATCTCTCACCCTTGAAGAGGAAGCCAAAGAACTAAGAAGAAGATCCAAAGGTGGGTGATCTTAGGTTTAGATATTACTTTTATTCATGGGACAAGTGGGGCCTACCGATTGATTGTAGGGATCCCACTTTGGGCCCTAAGTGTGGCGAATGGCCCACCATGGTGCATATATGAATTCCATGATGGGGTCATTCTCCATGGACCCCATTATGATGTTTATTTTGATTTCCATTGTAGAAGGTCATCTAGACCTTACATTTGTTGGTGGAAAGGGTTTTCCATCATTGATTTTTATGAGTTGAGGGCCCACATGTGGTGGGACCCATTTGATGTATGCCTTGTCAGGCTTGGAGAGGAGCTCATAGTGGCGGAGCTCCTCCCTCACACACACGTCTCTCTCTCTCTCTCTCTCTCTCTCTCTCTCTCTCTCTCTCTCTCTCTCTCTCTCTCCCCTGGTTTGATGGCCCACCATTGATGTTGTATGATGATCCAGACCGTCCAGATAGTGGGACGCCCACTGTCCAGCAACAGGGCCACCGGTTGCTCGTTTTGGGCCTATGTGACCGGTCGATCACACAGGCTCTGATGAAGGGAAAAACACAAATATGGGCTTGGTCCCGGGGCTTTGTGGCCCACCTATGTGGACCCTGCCATGATGTATGGTTTTATCCTCATCGTCCATCACCTGCCTGCCCAGAGCATGGGCCAGGCGGGCCACCTTTAGCTGGCCTATTGTTGTCCAGCAGCAGGTGCTGATGGAGAGGGAAACACAAATATCAACTTATTCTAAAGCCGGTGGGCCACACTGACGTGGACCCCACCTTACTGTATGTGGCCAATAACCACGTCATCCATCCATCGTTGGATCTTCTTCTTGGTTCTTTGGCTCCCTTAGCTCCTAGGCTTCCTCTTCAAGGGTGGGAGATGAAGATTGAAGGGTTGAATTGAGAGATTTGGGGTAGGAAGTGGGCCACACACTTGGCTATTTTCTCTCCTTAGAGCTTGGACGATTTCTCTCCTCTCTTGGTTGCTTGGAAATAGTAGAGAAATGAGAGAGAAAGGGGATGGGATGGGTTGCTTTTGTAAGAGATATGGGATGGAGTGATGGGTGGAGTGACATGAGAGTTGACTATGGGGATAGGTTGCTTGTCTTGGGGAGAAAGAAAAGCATGGCTAGTGATGGGTTGTGTACTTGACTATTTGATGTGAAAGGTGGGTAGAGATTCTTTGGAACCTCTCGGAATTCGCAATGCATGGCGTTTCCTCGAGATATACGCGAGCCCACAATTCCTAGCCTGGGTATCGCTTTGGTGCGCAAGACGCCGCGTTAGAACCGCGGCGACGGTGCGGTCGCAAGGATACAAGTTTCGAGTCGAGTCGACTCAAATCTAAGGGATGGACTTAAGGTCATGGGCAAACGCTGTCTACAGGTCGCGGGTCACCGGAATTCAACGAAAAGGATCGCGGGAGTCTAAGAAAAGGTACGGTACTAGAATACGGGCCTTACAATGAAGCCACTATTATTATAGCTACGAATATATACACAATAATCCACCCCACATATCTAAAATTCTATACTCATAATGAAAGAATCAAACTACTTATACCAACACCTTGCCACTTGCTTCAAATCGTAAAATGATTTGTTCAGTTGATAAATGAGATTCTTCAATAAAATGGTCAAGTTATATAAATTTTTTAATCAAGATTCTCATGTAAAAAAATTTATTTTTTACATCCAACTATTTAGCATCCAAGTTAAGTACATAATAAAAATAGTATTCAATCGTACAACTGGAGAGAAATTTTCATTAAAGTCAATACTTGATTTTTAAGCATACCCTTTAATCACTATTTGGGCTTTGTATCTTTCAACATTAGCGTTAGTATATTTCTTCAGCCTGTAAACTCATCTGCAACTAATAACATTTTACTCTTTGGATAATTAAACAAATTCACAAGTCTTATTTTTACACAAAGCTTCCATCTCCTCCTCTGTGGAAACTCTCCATTGGCTAGTATCTACAAATTCACATGTCTCTCAATATGAACAAAGCCCATGCTATTTTGTCATGTAATCGTTAGTTGTAACATAATCATTGAGCCAAATAAAAGATTTTATAACATTCTTCGATAGACCTTAATTACTTTGAGTTTTGAACACTCATTATCTCATCTACATGTTATTCATCAGTTTCAATTTTAACGATATTATCAACTTGTTGATCTTCTAAATCATCATTAGGTAACGTCTCTCACAGGAAGACCTCCTCCTGAGAGACTACTCTCTCTCTCTCTCTCTCTCTCTCTCTCTCTCTCTCTCTCTCTTCCCTTATGCGTGCGTACATACATGTGACATGAAGCCTAGTTCCTCTAAGACTTTCACACATGATCTCTCTTATGGTGCTTGGTCTATAAAGAGGAAAACATGGGTAGAAAGATGTATTCTGTTTCATTCATTCAACTTCTAGTGTATTCTTGATAAGAAGCAATGAGAGAAAGGTAAATCTTGTATTTCTGTTTCTCTTATTTTAGTGAAGGAAAAATCTTTGTATTAATACCTCATGGAGTAGACATATTGTCAAATAACATAACTTTTTATGTCTCTTGTCTCTTATTTTTTGTTTGGCCACTTGCCTAATTTGTTTGACCATTTTCTTTTGTGGTTTTGGCTTGGCTTACGCCGATCGCATGCGAGTGTTTCTCCACAGCAATTAGTATCAGAGGCAAAGGTTGAGAATCCTTTTAGCATAAGATCGATGTTGGCATTTTTATCACAATTATTTTTCAGATGACTAAATTGAGTTCTACTAAAGTTTGACGGATTCAATTATGCATTGTGGAAACTGAAGATGAACATGGTATTGGTGAAAGAAGGGTGTGCAATTTTGATAGAAGGAAAAGAAAAAAAAAAAGGATGTAAAGATGAAAAGTGAGGTATTTAAAAAATAAAAAATAAAAAATTTAACTATGGCGGATCTTCTTCATGCACTAGATAATTCGATTTTGTTCAACGTGTTTAATTAAACCACCGCAAAAGGTTTGTGGGATTAATTGTGAAACTTGCGTGAAGGGAAATCCATGTCAAACATGTTCTCCAATGGCCAGTACTATTTGAAAATAAAAGAAGTCATTTTTGCAAGAACACTTGAATGAGTTTAATACCCTAATTAGCAAATTGGCAGCGATCGGTGTAAAAATTGACAATAAAGAAAATATCACACTTCAGTTTGTTCAATGTGAAATTCATAGGATTGTTTGAACATGAATCTCATCAACGATCTAAATCTCAATATATGGAGTCAACTGTGTCCACATTGTTTATCAAAGAGTCCCACGGAAAAACACGTAGGGAATTTGTTGGTGATGGTATGATGGCTAGAGGAATATCTATTGAAAAATGTACCAATGAGATACATCAGACGAGTTCCAAGCCGAAAAGGCACAAAATAGGAAAGTATTGGAATTGCGAAAAGAAATGTTACTTGCATAAAAATGGTAAACTCAGAAAAATAAATCAGGAAAATTCCAATTGATTTGCATGATCAAGCAACTAATTTAAAAGGTTCCCAAGAAAACCTAGTTGAGAAAGATAATACATCCGAGGACGAGAAATGTTGTCAACAGTGATTCCATGAGAGAATCTGAGCCATTAATGAATCTTAGATTTGAGTATTTCATTCCATATAAATCTACATAGAGATTTTTTACCTATCAACCATGTGATGGTAATATAGTTTTGATAACACATGTAAAGTTGTGAGGATTAAATATGTTAGAATTACTATACTTAATTGTATTACATGTACAATTTCTGGTGTGCGACATGTATCAGACATACATAAGAGTCTTTTGTCATTGGAAAAGTTCGATGGAGATGATCATAAATTTTTTAGTGAAAATGGTTAATTAAAGATGGTAAAAGGGATGGTGGTGGTAATGAAGATAGGAGTTAATGGGCGGTTTATATCTTTTGATCGGAGATACCGTTATTAGCAATGTTATTGTTGCCAATGTTGTGGTAGACTCTGTTGCAATCTAGCATGGGCAATTGGGCCATATAAGCAAGCAATGATTAAATGTACTCCTTAGTCAGAATTTTCTTTCTAATTTAAAGTTTATTAATTTATATTTTTATGACGATTACCTATTTGGAATGTCCCATAAAACTCGTTTTTTGTCTTCTACTACAAAAAATATGGATGTTTTAAATGTAATTTATTCCAATATTTGAAAGACTCCTATTAAATCCTTAAAAAGTTTGAAGTATTTTATTTCTTTTATTGATGATTCATTTAAGAATGTATAAGTTTATGTTTAAAAAGAATAGTGATTTTTTATTTATTTTATGAAGTTTAAAGCATCAATTGAAAATTAAAAGAAAAGTATTTCAGAACCAATAATTAAAACAAAATAAAACCGAAAGTATTCAAGAATTTTTACAGCAAACAAGGCATTGAAAGGCACTACATGTTCCCTAGTAATCTAAGGCAAAACAAAGCCATTAAACATACAAAATATACACTTATGAATTGTACTAGGAGCACACTAAGTTTGACTGACCTCGAGCAGTGTTTTCGGACAGAAGTCGTTAGCACAACTTGTTATTTGGTAAATCATTCGCTTACAATTGTACTAAATTGTAAAATCATTGATGATGTGTGGTTTGAAAAAACAGTCAATTATTCATTCCAAATCAATTTTAATTATGACGCTTATATAAGTTAGATGCAAAATCAAAAAGTGTATTTTTTTTTTTTTTTTTTTTTTGTCTATACAAATGAAACAAAATGGTAAAAATTGTGAAACACTATTGTCTATAAATTAGTGATTAGTTAATTTGTGGTTTTAATGAAAATTCATTGGAAAAAGACAAAAAATTGTTGAATTTAAAATTGCAAAAGATAGTGAATTAAAATCTTCAAACCATGTTTAAAATCAATCCCACTTGATGAAAGGTCCAAATTATCCGATGATCGGATTCAAATTAGCCAACAAACATACACAAGTCTAATTTTGGTAGGATATTATCCTCAGTTGACCTTTTGCTGAGATTACTCAATTTTTTCAGTTTATCTGAACAGGTTGCATAGGTCAGCAATCCAGACCGTTGATCTAACACCATCGATTGCACAGTTCCTTACCATTCAAATTGTGGCCTGAAAATAGTGTCAAGAGAAATACAACAACGGTACACATTCAACTAAATAAAATGGGCCCCACATGGGTTAGACCAGCTCGAATTTCATGATCTAAACGGTTGATCTGATGGGTCACATAGAGGATGGGGGAATGCCCACAAAACCTCCCTAGTTAAGAAATCTCAGACCTTCAATCAATGTTCTACAAGTAGAGGGTTAACAAAGAAAGTATAGCAACGGTACAGAAAAGAGGTAAGATATCTGATAACTAGATCTGCTGATTTGGATGATTTCAGTGCCATCCGCAATCCATGGTGGACCCATCCTATCAACGGTCCGGATGACATAACCAACAATTAGGCGCATGAAGATCCCATTCCCATCCACATCATCAGGACCCTATAAGATGAATTATATGACAATTGGGACCAATGGATCCATAATCCAGACCGTTAATCTTTAGAGTTCCACCCTTCTTCGGTTGAGTGTACACTGCTGCTTGTTTTTCTTCTTATCCGTCCATCCGTAAGCCGCAAAATTGAAAGGTTTGGATTGTCCTATCAAGGAAGTTTTTGAAGCACAGTCCATCCGGAGTGGGACACAACAGAAGAACGGCCTGGATTACCGAACCATGGACCCCACTTATCTGAACTAAAAACATGTATGTAGTGTGCAAAGATTCGTTCCTTCACACGCGATGCACAATACCATCCATGTCGCTAACATGCGCCGTAGGTGCCTAGATGTCATGACCTGAGTCGTGAAGCACCGCTCATCGGATGTGTAGAGCCGTGATATGGAAAGACAGCCCATCCATCTAAACAGTGGCCCATCATCCGGTTAGGCGGAGATGTCACCCCGGCGCATGTTAGATATAGTACATAAAACAAAAAAGAAAAGAGGAAAAATGAGTGATTTTTTACCGTTGGTGAGGAATAGGATGATCAGAGCCGCTGCTAGACATGGCCGAAGCTTTCTTTACCCTTTGAGAGAGAGAGAGAGAGAGAGAGAGAGGAGAGAGAGAGAGAGTATATGTAGTGAAACTTATCATGATTCAACGGTTTCTGATTATTCATACACGTGTCACATTTATAAGGGAATCTAGACCGTCCAAATCTCTGACCCAATTATGGATACACCATGGCCCACATCCAACACTGATCAGATTATATGAGCCCATCTGATTTCTCCCGTTAAACTTGGACCATTGACTTCTTTTCTTCTAACCATCCGTTTTGGATGGTTAGGATTGCTTAACTAGTATGGTTTTCGAGATATACGCCATCCACAGTGGGCTTCGCACTTTGGACGATGTGGATGATTGTTTGGAGTGACACGTGTAAAGGTTAAGTCTCCACACGCTTTTCGGAAATGGTGTGACGCCAGTGGTTGCTTGTCATTTTCTGCAGCAGTTGATAGAGACTCTCTTCTCTATGGCCTTACACTCATTTTTTAAATGTTACATACAATGCTCGGTCCGGATGTTTTTACATACGTTCGGGCTATCAGTTTCTGTAGGTTGATTGATGGTTTCAAAATCTAAGCCTTTCGTACGATGGGCCTTGCTTTGGATGGTCCACTGAAGAAAAAGAAATTCCTGAAAAGAATGGTCCTAGACCCCAGATATTGGGATGGGTACGACCACCATTAAAACCTTCCAAAATTATGTGTGGGGCCATATGTATTTTTTATATGACATCCAATCCATTCATAAGATATTCCCCACAAGGATGAATGAAAAATACAAACATATGATGATAAAATAACTCATTTGGACCTTAACACAAGATTTTAGATGTTCAGGCATGATTTTCCAGGTTGGGGCCATCCTAAATTTAATATAGGACTAATTTTTGTGATATAATTATAAAACGGTGGGCCAAAGATGATTAACGGATTGGATTGAACTTAAACATCATTTTGAGCCCCATTTTCCACGTTGTAAAACGAGCCTCGTGTCCCTATATCTGTACTAGTCACTAATTTGAATCTTGAGTTGCATTATTGCAGTGGAAATTATACTATTCTCGGTGGAGGAGAAAATTACCACTGTAGATGCTACCTTTTATCCAGCGTCTTTTATAAGGAATCTAAAACTTACATTCCCAATTAGACCTTGCATGTACGGACAGAGCATTTCATGACGAAAATACCCACTCCTTTTCGCTGAGCATTGCGCGTACGGACATGAGTATTTTCGTCCTCAAATGCTCTGTCCGTACGTACAAGGTCTGGATAAAAGGTGGCGTCTACAGTGGTAATTTTCTCTCGGTGGAGCTACTGTTCGGCCACTCCGTTGGAATGGTGGGCCCCACGGTATATGATACCAGCAAATTCTTCTAATTAAAATGATCAGAACCGCGAGATTCGACCTTTTTAATCTGGATAGTTGGTTGTATTGTCTAATTTTCATCAATAGCTAGAATCATACGACATGGGAGATATTAGATCATGGCTCATCCTAGCATGGGTCACACCAGAACAACGGCTTAGATTACTGAAAGGTGTATCCCATCTCTACCATTGGTAGGTCGAACATAAAGAACTCCAGATGTCTCGGACGGGGATTATAGCTATTGAACCAGACTGCTACTGAACTGCCATCCCCAAGTCTGTGGGGCCCACCATAATGTATATGTTGTATCCACACCGTTTATAGACTTGGAGAGATCATTTTAAGGTATGAGCCAATAAATAAGGCAGATCCAAAGCTGAAGTGAACCCTACCTTAGAAAACACTGGAGATTGAATACCTACAGTTAAAAACTAACTGAAGGCGACAGAAGTTTTTGATAAGCTGATATTTGTGTTTTCCCTTATTCTATGTTTATGTTTACTTATGAATAGAGTGGATATCATGGTGGGCCTAGGAAGGTTTCAATAGTGAGTGTCAGTGTCCCATTATTTTCTGTGGTGGGTCCACTTAAGTTTGGATCTGCTTCATTCTGTACCTCACATCTTAAAATGATATCTACAAATAGATGGACGGTGTGGATACAAAGCATACACAACAGTATAGCCCACACAACCTAGTGACGTCACTTCAATAGCCAAGATCTATCGACGGGTCCAATTATGGGTGTACATCGAACCACTAGAACCATGAAACTGAACCGGACCGACCAGTCCAGTTCTAAAGTGCATCGGTTCTGGTTTCAATTTCAAAAATCAAATAATCGATTACATCGATTTGGTTCTTTGTTTGGGAGTCTATAGAACTGAACCGAATCGTAAACTGATCTATAGAATCGAACCGTGGATCCGAACTACGGAACCAAACTGTAGAACCGAACAAGGAACCCTTCGACTATTTCCATATTTGACTCATGATTTATGGTTTACAATGCATCATTTGATTGTTTCCATAAATATATTTTTGCACACCTTATACAATATCTAAATCATTCATTAAATGGATCACAACACGAATGGACATAGGCTAGATTATAAAATAAAAGATGCAATAAGGCTGAATTATAGAAAATCCATAACCGTGGAACCAAACCGGTTTTAATGGTCTGGTTCCGGTTCAGCTCTAGGGTGCTAACGGTCGGCTCCGGCTCCGGTTCCGAATATCCTAGAACCTTTTAGGAACCGTTCGATACCGGTTTCACCCGAGAAACGGACCTGTGTGCACCCGTAGGTTCAGTAGCTAATATGCTTCTGATCGAGCATCACATGGTAGGACTCGGACAGGGTAGTTACACCTCCACTACCAAAGTTGGTGTTGGAAAAGTTTTGTGAGCCACACCATGAGGTATGTGTTTCATCCACGCTTGCCATTCATTTTTCTAGCTCATCTTACTACGTGATCCCAAAATTGTGTCAGATTCAAAGTTAAAGTGAAACACATCACATGAAACGGCGGACATCGAATGTCTACCGTTGAAAACTTCTTACTGGCCCACCGCAATGTTTATTCCCATCCAACCCGTACATAAAGTCGAATACACCATAATGAAGGGAAAACACAAATATCAGCTTTGATCCAACACTTCCGCGGATCCCGAGAAGTTTTCAGGCGTTCAATTACAACTGTTACCTGTGGTGTGACCCACTTGAGCTTTCGATCGTCTGGGATCACCTTAAAATGAGGTGGAAAAATAGATGGACGGTCTGATAAACTCATACACGGCCCACAGTTTTTTCACCGCTGACTTGGGAAGTGGAGATGTACCCAATCATGATGTATGTATTTCATCCATTCCTTTAGGACTCTATTCCAAAAATGAGAGGGATATAAATCTCAGGTGGACCACACTACAGGAAAACAATAATGATTGGATATTCGTCATTTAAATCCTTTTAAGGCTTTAAATCCTCTTAAGGCCCACTGTACTGTTTATTTGGCATCCAATCTGTTGATTAGTTCATACAGACCCAGATGAAGTGAAAAACCAAATATCAGTTTTTAATGGTCCATGTTCATTCAACATTGTTTCCTGTAACGTGGTCTACTTTAGATTGGTATATACCTCATTTTAAACATAAACCAGAAAATGATCTAGAAAAATAGACGGACAGAACGGATAAAACACATACATCATTGTGGATCTTATGGAGCACCGACCATCAGCATTGGCTGGTGGCAGGGAAGTACTCAATCAGTTTCTGAAGTTACCAACTTCTGTGGGCCCACCGTGATGTATGTTTTGTATCCATACCCTCCATACATTTTGAGAAATCATTTGAGGGCATAATAATAAGAACGAGTCAGATCAAAGGCTGTAGTGAACCCCACCATAGAAAACAATAGAGAGAGACACCCACAGTTGAAACCTTCCGAAGGTCTACCATGATGTTTATCTCATATCCAACCTGTTAATGTGCTAAAAAAGGCTTGAAAGAAAGGAAAACATAAATATCAACTTAATCGACAACTTGGCGTCACTCTCCCCACTGTTTTATGTGGTGGGGTCCACCGGAGATTTGGATCTGGCTCATTATTTGTATTATGCTCTAATATTATCTCTCCGAAACATACATCACGGTGGGGCCTAAAGAAGTCGGTGCTGAGTCTCGCTACTCAACCGGACGCGGATAAGCTGCTGACAGGTTGAGCGGCGAGACCCCTCCTAAATTGACATCATCAAGTTATGTGGCCCCACCATGATGTATATTTTGTATCCACACTGTCCATACATTTTGAGATATCATTTTAGGGCATGATACAAAGAATGAGGCAGATCCAAGGCTGGAGTGGACCCCACCACAGAAAACCGTGGAGAGAGTGATGCCCACTGTTGAAACTTTCCAAAGATTCACCATGATTTTTTTTTGAGATCCAACCCGTTCATATGTTAACGCAGATATCAAAGAAGGGAAAACACAATATAAGCTTGATTGAAAACTTTCGTGGCCTTTGGAACTTTTTAATGGGGGGCGTCACTCTCCCCACTGTTTTCTATGGTGGGGTCCACTCTAACTTTGCAACTGACTCAGTCTTTATATGATTCCCTAATATGATCTCTCCGAATGAATGGACGGTGTGGATACAAAACATACATCATGGTGGGTCCACAGAAGATAGTGACGTCACTTATCTCGCTACTCAACCTGTCAGTATCTAATCCGCGTCCTACTCAACCTGTCAGCATTGCGTCCTCCGAGTTCCACACGTTAACGGTACTTGAAATATTTGGGAGTGTATTCTTTGTCAGTCGCGAAATAGTATCTAGCATGTTTCGCCTCCCAGTGGGGCCTATATGCTGAGTCGTATGACGATTGGAACCATCCATGTGTTGAAATATATAATATACGTGCTACAGAAACTTCCTTGAATGATAATTTTAATCATCACCATCTATAGATGAGTTTCCCACAATGAAAGAAATATTTCCAATAGATCGAATTCAACTCTAAAAATAAAAGCTCAAAATAGAATATTTGACGTACTAATCAGAATATGGACGGTTAAAATTATCTTTCCCCCTCATTTTGTGGTCCCGATTGGATGAAACACATGCTGAATAATCAGTCGCGACTCAGTCAAAACTAATTATTGTATTCTTCTGCAGACGCATCGCGACGTTTTATACAATGCTCTGATAGATTGTACCCTTCGGATTTTCGATTTTGACAAGTGGGACCTTTGTTCGGTCATCGACACCGTAGAAATCATGGGTTCTGCATGAATTGTCCATGGATTAAAAATACCTTTAAACAGGCGATCTACAAAGAAAATTTAAAAATAACAACGGTTACGAATCAACCATTGGAAGGCGAAATCTTGGACCTTTAAGATCTTCTAATTTAATCACGTTATTTGTGGTGGCTCATCCACGGTAATTCTTATAATATTAACGGTTTCGATCGGTGAACCATGGGTTCCTTCCGGACTTACTGTACAATCTGTCATCCCGAGCATTGTACAATACAGAATGCAGAGTAATGTTTCGGTGCCTTTCTCTTTCCTCTTTTACGGTATGCTGCTACCAATTAGGATTGCGCGCTTCATGCATTTTTAACAGATGCTAGTCAAAAAACCTTTAATTTTCATTTCATGGTAATCGAAACCGTTGGTACGATGAAAATATAAATTATGTAGATAATATATAGAAATAGTATCTATCCAATTACTGAGTTAATCAAAAAATTAGAATATTATTCAACGGTTCATATTCAACAAGGACACTCCAAATTATCGGATACATTTAAATTATAATTACCTATATGTTTGGAATAAGCTTCTTTTGGATGGTTTTATACCAAATGAACTGTCCATAAAATCAAAAAAAAAAATTCTAGGTATAAAGTAGGGGCATAATTCATATAACTTACAAGCGCGCTTGGTAGTTATAAATGCTAATAGAAAATGTTATCCAAAGACCTGTTGGTTATGGACGCGGATTGCGTCCCACCCCCTCCCGGACGGTAATCTGTCCGGGCTGGCTCTGTGGGGCCCACCGTGATGTAAGTGCTTTATCCAAGCCGTTAATCGCTTTTCTCAGATCATTTTAAGGAATAATTATAATGCTAAGCAAGGTACAGGCTTATGTGGACCACAAAGTGGGGATTTAATTTCCACCGTTAAAAACTTATTGGGAGCTGGAGAAGTTTCGGATCAAGCTAATATTTGTTTTTTCACTTCATCCACGTCTACATGACTTTATTAATAGGTTGGATGATAAAAAATTTAAAAAAACAAAAAAAAAAAAATCACGGTGGCGCTTAGAAAGGTTTCAACTGTGGGTGTCAGTATCACTGCAGCTTCCTCCGATGTGGTCCACAAGAGCTGTGGACCTGCTTCATTTTTATGTACATACCTTAAAATGATCTAAAAAAAGCGATGAACGGTGTGGATAAAACACTTACATCACAGTGGGCCCTACAGAGCCGCGACTTCGGTGGATCTCCGAGGTGCGTTAATCCCCGACTGCGTGAGCCCATCTTGATGTATGTGTCTTACATCCATGCCGTCCATCAATTTATCCGGCTAATTTTAGGGTGTCACCCGAAAAATGTAGCAAATCCAAATTTCCGAGGAACCACACCACAGAAAATAGTGATTATTAAATGACCACAAGGGACTGGACGTGGATTCCATGGGACGCGGATTGCGTCCGGACAGAATCCGTCCGGGCAGGGCTCTGTGGGGCCCACCGTGATATAAGTGTTTTATCCACGCGGTTCATCTCTTTTATCAGATCAGTTTAAGATATTACCCCAAAAATGAGGTGGGTCCACACCTCCAATGGACCACAAAGTGGGGATTGAACGTCCACCATTAAAAAGTTCTTGGGAGCTGGAGAAGTTTCGGATCAAGCTTATATTTGTGTTTTCACTTCATCCACGTCTACATGAACTTATTAATAGGTTGGATGGTAAAAAAAATATCAAAGTGGTCCTTAGAAAGGTTTCAACGGTGGGTGTCATTATCACTGCAGCTTCCTTTGGTGTGGTCTACTGGAGTTGTGGACCTGCCTCATTTTTAGTACCATAACTTTAAATGGTATGATAAAAGCGATGAACGGCGTGGATAAAACACTTACATCTCTGTGGGCCCCACAGAGCCCTGCCCGGACGGATTAGTAGGACGCAATCTACGTCCGATTCCCTGCCAATGCCTCCTGCAGGAAGTTCGTGCGCAGGGAAGCTAAGTGGGGCCCACCGGGGTGTTGTGAGAAATACACCCTCTCCATCCATTTTGGGAGCTTATTTTAAGACGTGACAAAAAATGATGGGATCAAAAAACTAAGTGGGCCACACGAGAGGAAACAGTGGGGATTTAATGACCATCGTTGAAACATTCTTAAGGTGACAAATTTTTTATTAGGCTAAGTTTTCAGTGTTATCAGTTCATCCCAATGGTAAAAAGGTTTGGATGTTTATTTGTCATCCAACCTATAGGGATCTTAAAAATCCAACCTATAGGGTTCTTAAGACCCATCGGTTCTATCCAGGCCGTCGATTCATTTTTTCATATCATTTTAGAGTATAAGCTCAAAACTGAGGCAGATCAGAGGCTCAAGTAATCCATCGTTGAAACTTTTAGAGGGTCGACCGGTATGTTTAATTGTCATCCAACCAGTTCATAGGATAATATAGTAAGGGAAAACACAGATATCAGCTTGATCCATAACTTCTGTGGTCCCCGAAGTATTTTCAAAGGTAGGTGTTTAATCCTTACTATGTTGTCACTAAAAGCTTGAAACTGTCTTATTTTAGCCTTTACCTTAAAATGATAGGGCAAAAGGGATGGACAGTATGAATAAAACCCACTCAAAGTCTTACTCAATTGGCCTCTTCCAACCCATTGATAAGGTCATAAAGACCCCAAAAAAGGACTCTACAAATATCAGCTTGATCCAAAACTTTTATCACCTTCAAGAAGTTTTTAATAGTAATGACCATTGTTTCTTATGGTGTGGTCCACTTAAAATTTGGATTGATTGAATTTTTAGTTTCATGCCCTAAAATGAGATGGCGAAATGGATGGACAGTGTGGATGTAAGACACATCAAGGTGGACCTAGATTGACTGATATATGCATAAAAATATAGGCACATATTAGGTGAGTCTGGTATTAGTGGATGAGTCCCTGACCATAGGACCCACCTTGATGTATTTGATATATCTTCACTCGGTTGCTTAGTTTTTCCAGGTAATTTTAGAGCATATGTTTACATCCATTTTCAATATTGTGACGTGGTCAGATAGAAAACCACCATGCATTGGCATTATGTGTTTGGCACACAAGGAAGTCGTACTCGCATCTAAAGAAATCTTTGGTTGATCTTCTTTCAATGTTATGCATTTTGTTATTAATGTGATGGCACGGACACTTACACATGCCTTTAAGGGTAAGAATCGTCTCATGCCACGTGACCATTAGAGGTGGGCATCGAGTCAAGTCGGACCGGATTGGGTCCAACTCGACTCGATTCGATTTTTCAAGAACCTGACCCAAACTTGATCCGATCTGGGACCGAGTCCAACAGGGTTGACTCGATCCGATCCGAATCATTGCTGGCCTGACCCGAATCAAGTCGGATCGAGTTGAGTCTGTCCGATCGATTCAGGGCTAAATCAAGATAGGGAGAGAGAGAGAGAGGGAGAGAAAGGAGGAGAGAAGAAGGAGATGTGGAAAAATGGGAGAGAAAGAAGGAGAGGAAGGAGTAGAGAAAGAAGGAGATGAGGGAAATCGGGAGATAAAGGAGGAGAGATGGGTGGGTGCAGCGCCTCCTTCGAGTAAAGAAAGAGGGGTTAACGTTCGTTCGGTTCAGGACGGGTATATAAATGGGTAGTAAAAAATAATAAAAAAAATATATATGTAAAAAACTTATATATAGGACCGGATCGGGTCGGATCGGTCCGAATTGACCACGATCTGAACTCAATCTGATGTATGATCGGATCCGAGTGGTCCTACTCGATCTGCACCGATCCAAGCCTTCGGTTCAGTTCGGATCGGGTCAGATTCGCTGGATCGAGTCAAATTCTGCTTGGCTTTAGTGACCATGATCAACGTGCCTATTTAATGAGGCAACATACATAGCGCGACGATAAAAGACCCTCGAGAGAACAGACTTAATCACGTATACTATGATACTCTTAGAGAGGCCGCTTCTCACATTCCTTCCAAAATGGAAGATTTTCTAGAGACGTTCGGAGAGCCAACAACGCTCAAGTAAGTTATGAATATCAGAAGATTGGACCAATGCCTAAGCCAATTCGACTTTAGTTCAGATCCAAGTTAGGAGAGACAGACATAGACGCTTGATCAAGTTTCCCTCTCCGTACATCAATTATAATAAAAGAATGGGAGAGATTGAAGATCCTATTGAGGCGTCGTAGTTCAATTAGATCAAAAGAATATGAGAACTATATCTGATATGGTCTGATAATAGATTAGTATCAGTTATCAAATCCCATCATCACTTTAAAACATCACCTTAAGGATGGTTAAATGCAGGATGTGGTTTGATTTGAACCATCCGACACCTCAAAGTAGACAAAATGGACCACCGGTAGAGACATTGAGTGGCCATGATTGATCCAGGACCAGCCCTTAAGGTTTTTAGATCTTAGTCTAGTTGTCTTCATCAGAAGAACTTTGGTAGTCTCATGCCTAATCTTTAGTAGGCCACAAAAATCTCTGCGAAGTATCAACTACAAGATGAATATCCGAGAAGACAGTAAGTCCGAATACGAGTAGAGTCATTTCTTTCCAATGCAAGTATATATATAGTTTCGGATCAATCAAGGTGATTATTCCCATATCCAAAACTGCAACGTGAGTGCGAAGGATTCAGAAGTAGCTAGGAAGCCTAGCGAAGCGTTTCACCGCCTTGACAAGCTATAAAAGGAGCACACGAAAAAGTAATCGAGGCCCCATGCCAAATACATTTATCTACTTTATATTTATCTTAGCTTAGTCGAGCCTAGTTCTAGCATAGATAACTATTGCATAGCAGCTCCCGCTACAGTACCCTGGGAGTAGAGTAAATATCATCAACTTTAAGTTGTAGGATCATGATCAATTAAGTTTCCATTTGGTTAATAATACTAATCCAGTCACATCTTGCTTACCGGCCACCTCGATCGTCTGTTCCGATAGATGTATAAGGTATTTATCTTTACTTTTCATTTATTTCTTTGGTCGATTGTTACTCTGTAAATTGTAGTAGGTTGTACATTTAAATGTCAATAAAATCAGTATTATTTAGCCTTATTTTATTTATCTGAACATTTATTTTCATTTGAAAACTATATAAACTTAAAGACTGGTGGAAGAAAAAGTTCTTAAGTCCATACACTCACGTTTACTATCCCAAGATACACACACACACACACACACACACACACACACACACACACACACACACACACACATATATATATATAAAGAACTCATTTGAAAGGGTTAACACATCTCCTTTCACAAATCACCCAAATGGAACACAAACTGGTGGTTGAGAGGATAATTGAATCCTATGTCCAGTCTTTAATACGTCAATTTTAATGTGGGAGAACATCGGTAATTTAATCAAACCTTTGAGTTCAGTAAACTCTTGCACGCCACGCCTCTTACTCACACATGAAAAACCAATCCAGATCTTCGTTCTCACGTTTGGCCTTGTTTGATTGAATTAGTAGCAACTTGTCCAAAAAAATGAAGCATATCCAAATATTAACTGAACTACACCATAGGAAACTGCGGTGATTGACCACTAAAAACTTCTTTGAGGCACCAAAGTTTTGGATCAAGCTGATATTTGTATTTTCCGTTCATCCACGTCTGTATGAGCTAATTGTTGCGCAGCACGCCAACAACGCAGTGAGCCTAGATCCAATCTAAGGCCTCACCCACAAACGATAGACAGGAAGAAATATAAACTAGAAATAGATCAAAGAAATCCAAAACAAACCACAAGACAAGATATACGTGGAAAAAATCCCAAACTAGGGTAAAAAACCACGGATGCAAAATTCCACTATGAAGAGAAACGAAGATTACAAGGCAATATACTAACCTCTCCCTTGGAAGTACAAAGAAAATCCTTTGCCCACACCTCAGAATAATTTCCTAAAATTCACCTTTATCTAGAATAGCCCTAGGGACCCCAATTTATAGTTTTGGCAACTTCCCTTTCCGTATCCCAGTTGCGAAAGGACTTGCGACACGAAATCCGCGAAACTCCTTTCGCATCCCAGTTGCGAAAGGACTTGCGACACGAAATCCGCGCAACCTCGATTGGTCGTGGGCGGCCCCAGATGTGGCTCCACTTCTCAACAATCTCCCACTTGGAGACACATCTCCATAAACCTTTGTCTTCTTCATCTGGAGGGCACCACCTCCCCGTCTTCAAGCCTGAAGACCAATCAAAGCTGAACAGAGCTTCAGCTTCTCCCTTGTGACCGTCTTGGTCAGCATATCCGCAGGATTCTCACTTGTATGAATCTTCTCCAGAGCAATCGATTCATCTTCCAGTAACGAACGTATGAAGTAATATCTAATGGCAATATGCTTGGTCCTTGAATGAAAGGCTGAATTCTTAGCCAAGTGTATTGCACTCTGACTGTCACTGTAAGCTTGCAATCTGCTTGCTTCTTACCCAACTCTTCCATAAAACCTTGCATCCACACCATCTCCTTGCATGCTTCTGTCGTACTGATAGATACTATCTTTTGTAACTGAGAGACCCAACTGACTGCAGCACTACCCAGAGTAAAAACATAACCCGTAGTGCTTCTTCTGCTGTCGATATCTCCTGCCAAATCTGATTGTAACGCCTCTTCAAAACATTCTGACTCACCATTATCTGTCAGTAGTAGATAATGTAAGGAGGGTGAGTATCGGACCGTGGGTCTCCTCTCCCGAGTAGACCTCCTCACAACTGGTGTATGCGGCTCTGCCTCATCCTGTGGCACTGTAACACCCATGTCTGGTAACTATTCCAACTCTATGAATTCCTTTTTCTCGGCCTTAATTTCCTGCACACTGTCCTTATGCATCACTTTTTCATTAAAGACTACGTCCTTGCTTCTGATGATTTTTCTGTTTTCTGCATCGCAGAACCTGTAGCCAAAATCATGTTGCACATAGCCTATAAACGTGCACCTCCTGGACTTCGCATCCAACTTGTTTCTGTGCTCTGCATCAATGTGAACATATGAAGTGCAATCGAACACTCTGAGATGTGCAAGGTTCACTTCTTTCCCAGTCTACGCTTCTTCTGGTAGCCCACCATCCAATGGTGCTGAGGAACTTCTATTGATGAGATATGTGGCAGTATTCACAGCATCTGCCCAAAAGGTCTTGGGCAACCCTGCATGTAACCTCATGCTCCTAGCGCGCTCAAGGATGGTCCTGTTAATGCGCTCAGCCACACCATTCTGCTATGGTGTCCCTGGAATCGTTTTCTGATGTTTGATTCCATTTGCTGCACAATATTCTTCAAACCTCTTATCACAATACTCTCCCCTATTGTCAGATCTGAGACACTTTACTGTTTTACCTGTCTCATTTTCTACCATAACTTTCCACTTCTTAAATACATCAAATACATCAGATTTATGTTTTAAGAAGTAGACCCACAGTTTTCTACTAGCATCATCAATAAAGGCAACAAAATAACGTGAGCCCCAAGAGATAATACTTGTGCCTGTCCCCACACATCAGTGTGTACAAGCTCCAACAGATGTGTCTTTGGAGCGCGTCCCGTCTTCTTGAAGCTTAACCTCTTCTGCTTGCCATACACGCAGTCCTCACAGAATTCCAAGTCAATAGACTTCAGCCTTAGTAGCTTCCCTTTTGACAATAGTACTTTCATCCCTTTCTCACTCATATGTCACAACCTCTGATGCCATAACTGTCCATTCACTCCAGTTGATGCGACTGCGAGTGAACTATACGATCCTGAAGTCACGTACAAAGTACCTTCCTTTTTACCTTGAGATATTACCAAGGCACCTTTTGTGATCTTCCAGGAGTCACTAGTGAATGTCGTCACATAACCGGTATCAGCCAACTGTCCCACTGAGATCAGATTACGTTTCAAACTCGATACATGTCTGACATCCTTCAATTTCAAGACCGTTCCGTCTTTCAGATTTACATGAACATCTCCCTTTCCAACAATATTGCACGGCTCATCATCACCCAGGTAGACTCTCCCAAAGTCACCTGACACATAATCAGCAGAACTTCCTTACACGAAGTAGCATGAAACGAAGCACACCGAGTCTATAACCCAAGACTCATTCCTCGCATCAAGAGACAAGATCAACGCCTCTGTGTCGCTCTCCTCAGACAGATTCACTGAATCTTTCCCACCTTGAGAGCTTCCTTCTTGTTTCTTGAGCGCCCTGCAATCACGTTTCATGTGCCCCTTCTTGTCGCAATGCCAATACCCGTCTTTGTCTTTCGGTCCCTTGGACTTATTCCTTGACTTAGAACGCCCGTGTTTATTGCCTCTTTTGTTCAACGATCTTCCTCTTCCTTCAACGTTTAGAGCATTCCCTGAATCCCCTAAAACTCCTGATGCCTTCCTTCTAGATTCTTCGCTGAGAATTAGACCGGCCACATCATCAAATTTCAGCTTTGTCGATCCTGAAGAATTGCTCACAGCAATCACCAAACCATCCCAACTGTCTGGCAAACTGGATAAGATCAATAATGCCCTGACCTCATCCTCAAAAGCAATGCCAACGGATTCCAACTGACTCGTGACTGTATTAAACTCGTTTAGATGTTCAGCCACGCTCCCACCATCTGACATCTTCATGTTGAATAGTTGTTTCATAAGATGAACCTTGTTGGATGCTGAGGGCTTTTCATACATGGTGGCTAGGGCTTCTGTAGACACTGAAAAATCGGCGTCCACGTTTGTTGTGAAAAAAAAAAGGGTGTTGTGGTGATGATGTTGGGGGAGATTAAGCTGATTTGTGATTGTTGGAGTCGCCACTAGCCGAATGATCTCAGAATCCCGCAGTCGGCTAGAACCACGGAATACGTAAGGTTGGAGAAATCCGAATATTCTCCGATCTTAGATTGACTCCTGGTTTGCGATCCGGGATTCCGGGTACGGGATCTCGGTTACAAAGAGGGAAGGTGTTAGGCACCCTCTCTGCCCGCACAAGTGTACGGTCTCGACTTAGTGTGGTGAAATAATCTCAAGGGATGGTGATGATGCTACGGTCATGATGGGACTAGTCACACGTGGATTTCTGATGTAGCAAGATCCGAGATTTCGGCAGGCTACAGAGCATACGTCCAACAATGTGTCTAGAGGGCAGATGTGATGATGCTTATGCAAAAAGATAAGAGAAGTGGACTAGATCACTAGGATTTCTGATGTGACAGGATCCGATGCACTGCAAGTCACAGAGCATACGTCCACTAGAGATCTAGAGAAGCAGGGGGGTTGAGAAGAGAGTAGATGTCATGATGAATGCTTGTAGGGTGATGGATCTTTGGCTTGATTCTTGAGTAGGCTAAGACATAGACTGAACCATGATCAAACTGGGTTGGTCTTATGGGTTGGAAGAGTTGAGAGGAGGGCTAGGGGGTGGAAAAATCAGAACTTTGAGGGTTTGGGAGCTCCTTCCCTTTTCCTCACTCTCTTCCTCACTCACTCTTTCTCTCTCACTCTCTCTTTCTCTCTCTCTCCCTCCCTTGGTGGCTTATTTTTTTCTCCTCCCTTTAAATGAGAAGAGGAGAGGGCTATTTATAGCCCTCTCCAATGGCCTTTTGGTAATTTGTGGGTTTGAGAGGGTTAAATGGTGAGGTGGCAAGTGGCAAGTAGGGATTGGTGGAGGGAAGAGAGACGCCACGTGGCGCACTCTCATTGGCCATTGGGCTTGGTAAAATGGTAAATAGAAAAGGTAGAAGGGTCATTTTTGAAGGAAAGTTGACTTTTGGGCGCTGGGACAGCTGTCCACACCCGAGCCGCGAGCGGCGGTAGTCGAAATGCCGCAGGCGGCAGTCGGACTACCGCCCGGGCCTGGTTCGGGCCCGTTTCGCGTATGCAAGCTCTGTGTGGCGCTCTGGTTCGTCCGGTAGTCTCGGTTTTGGATTTCTGTGACTCGAAATAGCACATTTAGGCATGGGTAGAGGGTATTGGCGAGGGTATAGGGTATAGGCTATGCTCTGTGTACACTGGACGGCTTGGATCGTGGTTTTAAGGCTTTTGGACCAAGGTTTGTGCCTAAGGTTTGGGTTAGGGTTCGGTTTAGACTGGGATTAGGGTTAGGGTTAGGTTTATGATCATGGTTCCTGGGTTGCCTTAGTTTCCTCAAGATAGTAGCCCGGGTGGGGTGTCTACAGCTTCCATTAATTCTTTTGTCGTTTTTACCTTGGATATATTGAAGGCGACGCTCTTAGATAAAGAGAGTCGGATCGTTCCTAAAGTCTTCCTATCCAGTAAAAACCATTCATCATCTGTCAACTTTTCTGGTTTCTTCTCTTTTCCTCCTAGAGGAATATAGAGGTCCTTCTGATACAGATAATCCTCCATCTTCATCTTCCATAAGGCAAAGTTTGAACCATCAAACTTCTCAATTCTAGTTTTTCCATCTTCTGTCATCGCTCCCAATAGAATTAAACCAGTAGCTCTGATACCAGTTGTTGCGCAGCACGCCAACAACGTAGTGAGCCTAGATCCAATCTAAGGCCTCACCCACAAACGATAGACAGGAAGAAATATAAACTAGAAATAGATCAAAGCAATCCAAAACAAACCACAAGACAAGATATACGTGGAAAAACCCCAAACTATGGTAAAAAACCACGGATGCAAAATTCCACTATGAAGAGAAACGAAGATTACAAGGCAATATACTAACCTCTCCCTTGGAAGTACAGAGAAAATCCTTTGCCCACACCTCAGAATAATTTCCTAAAATTTACCTTTACCTAGAATAGCCCTAGGGACCCCAATTTATAGTTTTGGCAACTTCCCTTTCCGCATCCCAGTTGCGAAAGGACTTGCGACACGAAATCCGCGAAACTCCTTTCGCATCCCAATTGCGAAAGGACTTGCGACACGAAATCCGCGAAACTCTTTTCGCATCCCAGTTGCGAAAGGACTTGCGACACGAAATCCGCGCAACCTCGACTGGTCGTGGGCGGCCCTAGATGTGGCTCCACTTCTCAACGCTAATCAACAGGTTTTTTTTCTTTCTTTTTTTCTGTTAGCTTGTTAGTACACCCATTGTCAGTTTGTCAGTTCACACTTCACTGTTAGCCACCCCCTCTAGGAATCGATACCAAGACCAAGTTATCTTTCACTCAGTCGCAGATAAACATTAAAGGTAGCGGTAGAAATTTTTTAATGGTGGTGTAAAATTACAAGTGTCTCCTGTTGTGTAGTTCACTTGAGATTTAGATCGGTTTCATTTTTGGAACTATGCAAAAAAAAAAAAAAAAAAAAAAAAAAAAAAAAAACCTTGAAAAACTGATGGACAGAGTAGATATACAAAGACATTAAGGTGGGCTCACCCGAAAAATATTATACACCTGGAATCACCAGGAGAAAAAAAAAAACTAAAAAATCAAACCAACTGTCAAAAGCATAGGAACTACGATCTTCCTACGTACACACGACTAGCAGTAGCACGTTTGTGGAGAGAAAGGAGCTACGCTGTCCATCAGCTAAACCATATTTCTTTGACCTTGAATGTAGGCCGTTGATTCGTTCCTTTTAATTGTTTATCTTTTATGCATGTTTGGCCCACTTCATCAGCACATAAATTAGAAACATTTAAATGAGAAATAAGAATTTTATCAAATTTTTAGGTGGGTCAAAACTTATTTTGGGCTAAGGCTTAGGTCTATTTAGGCCCATGCTAGGTTTGGGTCGAGCTCGGGCTTAAAGCCTTGAAGGTGGAATCAAACTAGGTCTAGCCTACGTGAACTCATTGCCAGATATGTGAAAATGGTGAAAAAATGAAAAATCAGTATAAAATATTAAAAATAACTAATATTTTTTCATTAAAATATTAACTAGACACAAAAATAAATAGATAAATAAAAAATCATTTTCCTTTTTTATTTCTCAACCAAACATAGTTAGAAAAGAGTTTACCTGTTATTTTTGTAAATTAACCAGATATCAGCGTACCGAATAACCCAAGTTATTGAAGTCTGGATTTTACTTTTAAAGAGGAAAACTAAGAGAAGTGTAGTAGTGTTATAGGTGAGTGTAGAAAGAGAAGAGATAGTTTCTTTTTCTTAAGTGTAAGCTTTGCATAAATAATAAAAGAAACAAAATTCTAAAAATGAGAAATAAAATTAATACTATTGCTAAAAGTTTATTAACAAAACCCCTATTAATAAGACTTACATAACCTATAAATCCCAAATTCATTACTTCTTTTTAAAATAGTAAACTTTTTTAAAATGATAAGTTAGAAATAGCAAACGAATTCAAAACTAACTCAAATTCTTTTTTATTACCCGAACAAAGATTTCAAACTATTTCATGAGACTCCAAATCTAAAAAATGCTAAAAATAACGAAAATTAAATTAAATTAATTAAAATAATAAACTTTTCATAAAACTCCAAACTAACACTTAAAACAACTTATTTTTAGAAAACAGTTAAGGAACGAAAGGCTTTGCAAGCATGTAAAGTTCATTGATAACTTTCTAACATCATTTGAATACGACACAAAATAGGCTAACGGTTATAAAGTTATGTCCATCGTAAGCTATAATGCGTGATATAGCTCCTTTCTAACTTTTTGGCCGGATCTCCTTCAATCCTCACTATTTATGATATTGATCTTGACTTTGTCTTACATCATGTAGTGATTGATATCTTTGCACGATTGGACCTGAGTTGGATCCGCATCAGGCCGGGCCCAATCCATTTCCTAAGTGCACTTAGACCTTAGGCCCAAGTATGTCTAATGACCCAATATAAGATTATTAGGCCCAACCCGTAAGTCTATTACTATATCGGGCCCAGCCCAGCCAACCCATTTGTCAAAGATTGTATTGGTAAGGTTTGAACCCAAAAAGAAAAAAAAGAAACAAGGTCCCACACATTGCTACCACTAAAGTAATTAAATGACTATTAATCATTTATTATTAGTGCCGGCCGGATGGCTTAGGCTAATTTCAACCTACGGCCCAACCAGTTTCTAGATTAAATTATCCAATCCATGGCCACCCCTAACCTAATAAACTCAATCCAAACTCATTTTTAAGCAGGTCGAGTTGATTAGCCCAGAGGTTGGTTGACCAATTGCCAACCTTACTAATATTCAACTCTTAGAAAACACTTCACATGAACCAAGTGGACTATTAATATTTATAATAAGGAAACAACCCTGAAATTGCTGCTAGATTATTTTTTTTTCCAAGTCTAATTTAAAATTAAACTGATACCAATTTTGGGGCTTAAGGCCTGCTTGGATCATCATCATCATCTAAGCTTTATCCTAATTAATTAGGGTTAGTCAAGTGAATCTTTTTCCATGATTCCACTCTATCAGAAGTAGGTTAGGGGCAGCCCCAGCCTCACCCAACACAGTATGGTCCTTGCCGTGGGGCCCACCTTGATGTATGTATTCTATATCCATGCCATCTATCCATTTTTCCATATCATGAAGCAAATCAAATATCAGGTGGACCATCCTATAAGAAACAATGGTGATTGAACATCCCACTGTAAAAAAGTTCTTAGGGCCTATCATAAATTTTCGTAATGTTTATTTTCCATCTAACATGTTAATAAAGTCACATAAACTTAGATGAAGAGGGAAAAAACAATTATCAGCTATATCGAAAACTTTTGTGGTTCATAAGAAGTTTTTAATGATCAATCGCCACTATTTCCTATGGTATGATCCACTTGAGATTTGGATTTGTTTAATTTTTGGGCTTATTTTATAAAATGATCCAGCGAAATAGCTAGACAGTATGGATATATACATCAACGTGGATGCTACAATAAGTGCCTTACCATCTTAGGCGAGGTCAGGGTTGTACCTAATCGGCTCGCGCTCTATCAAGAGTCATACTTCCAATTAAATCATAGGTTATGAAGTCTTTTCTTATCATATCTAGCAGTTTTTTGGGCCTTTCTCTTGCCCTTAGATGGTAATGAAATTCTACTTAATTTTAAAACATGAAAAAAAGGTAATAACATTTCGAAGCCTGGACTCTTAATCAATGCAACAAAAAGTCCCATTTGTTTGTATTTACTTGATTTGAAAGGAAAGATCATCCCACCATCTGATTGCTATGATTTTTTCCACGGCCGTCTATGGAGTGTAGGCCAAACAGAATGGACAATCCAACTTGATTAATTGGACTATGTGTATGTCCCAAGCAATTAAAAGCCATACCGAGAGTTATTTCACCGATCCGCCTTTCAATTATAATCCATGCACTAAGAAATCATGCAAATGGCATGAGTTAGCTCAAATTACACTCTCCAAATTGTGGGACCAACTATAGATAAGTCATAATAGAAAATTTGTAATGAATAACAGGTCCTAACTTCTCATTAAGAAGCATTAATTTGTTTGACAAATTCATGCAGCAAGTCTTTTTCACTTTGACCTTCCAATGCATGTATATTAATTAGCTAGTTAGGAAATCAAATCAATGTAATTTTCAGTTTACAAGCCATCTAAATGAACACCCATGACTTACAAGGTTAATTTAAACTATATACATTCCAAGTCTTCAACTTCTAGAGGGAAGTTATTTAATCATCTGGCTGTATATGGTGCTTGATACACAAGCACTCAGAAATTGTACACGAGACTATTATTAATTTAAATTAAACTGGAAAAATTGTAGGACATACTTTCACATTGTCACATTTCAAAAATCTTTTTGAAGAAAGTTTCTAGTTTAAATTTTAATTCTAGTGCGTGTTTTCTTTTGACATGGGGTGTGGGCTTTTCTCTCTTTTTTTTTTTCCTTTTTTTTTAAATTTCTTTTCCTTCTCTTCCTTAGTCAATGATGTGGGGCTCCTTCTGTATTCTTTAAGTTGTGTGCCCTTTAGAAAAACATAAAATGTTTTATTTTCTTTCTAAGAACAAAAAGTCTAAATTAGTTTTCTACTTTTAAGTGCGAGTTCCACACCCAGATTCATAGCTCAACTGACAGACTGAGTGGAGATACCTCGTTTCAACACTTGAGGTCTTGGCATCGATCCCTAGCAGGGGTGGCTAACGTGGAGTGAGTGTACTGACATGGGTGTGTATTAACAAGCTAACCCAAAAAAAAAAAAAAAAGTGCGCGTTCCGCTGCTTAAAAGAAATTATAAACAGGGAGAAGTCTTAGAGACATAGGAAGGAGAGTTGAGAGAGTGTTGCGAAATTAATAAAAAAATAAATCTTTTTTTGTATATATATATAAAAAAAATTTCTCTTCCATGTCGTATAAATATAGTGTGAAGGCTAGTTCTCTTAGAATCAGATGACTACTAATTGATTCTAGTTGCTTAAACAATTGTAGAAGCGGATTTTCTATAGCTTACATAATATATATACTCCAATTGAAATAGTCATCTAATTAAATTAGCATAATTATTTGTTCATGACCTATCTAAATTGGGTACCATGATTTGGATATTTTAGCCTTTCACAGGAAGTTCTTGCGCTGGGAACCCAGGTGGGGCCCACTGCGATGTTTGTGAGAAATCCACCCGGTCCATCCGTTTGGTGAGTTCATTTTAGGATATGAGTATAAAAATGAACCGGATCCAATGCTCAAGTGGGCCGAAGACGTGAGAATTGAACGTCCACAGTTGAAATATTCGTGGGGCCACAAAAGTTTTGAATCATGCATATTTGTGTTTTCAGTTCATCCCAGTAAGAATGACGTTATGAACGGTATGGATGGCATGTAAACATCACTGTCTACCCTAGCGAGGTTTCAACGGTGGGAATTTCCCTAACCGCCTTTTCCTTTAGTACGGCCTACTTGAGCCATTGATCCTGTTCACTTTTGGTCCAATGCCTGAAAATGAGCTCACAAAACGGATGAACGGGGTGGATTCCTCACAAACATCACAGTGGGCTCCACCTAGGTTTCCAGTGCAGGAACTTCCTGCAAAAGCCTTTAGCAGAAAATCTGCGTCCTTTAAACCGTTTGTATTCCAAATTTATAATTTCTAAATAATTTATTATAAGTGTATGTGCATCATCAATCATGCTTTGTTAGAGCATCAAAGTTTTTTCTTTTTTTTTTTTTAACGCCTACCGCTCCTCACATGGACTAAGAGTATCAAAGCATTTGGACCACCTCTTCAAATATGCATGTGAGATAGGTAATATGGTGTTATCAATAGTAAAATGTCATACAAACTGGCAACAAGAAAAAAGCCAATAGGCCTTGAAAAACACAACTTTGTTTGAATAAAACAATCGTCCAAATATTCTATTCTTTTTATTCTTTTTTTATTACATTTAAGATGCCGGTATTCCTACACCACTTGCAAAATAGATTATTCTCCAACACTAATTCAACTAGCTTTAAAAGTTCATCAACTACATGTTAAAAATTACTCCACTATGTAGAGGATATACTCAATTGCATGTAAAAGCTATTCAATTGTCTTCGTGGGTCAACCTTGTTGAATATATGCCATCTAATCCGTACATCAAGTGGGCCCCACTGGTACGGTGAGAGGACTAAAATTAGGGCTATATACTTATCAGGTGGGCTACACCATAGAAAATAATTGACAACCACCAAAGAACTTTGAATTCATATGGTGGCCCATATGATGGTTTGATCTGCTTATTTTTTTGGGTGGACTACTTTCATGCTTGGTAAGATCGTTCTGGATGGATTGGATGCTATACAAACACCATCGATTTTCCCACAACGACTGCAGAGGAACCTGCCTAAACAATTCATGCATCCAAACGCAATATTGAATAGTGGGCTTGACTCCTGTGACTGTTCAACACAGTTTTTAAACGGTGGTGACTTTTCAACTGTGCACATGGCATATCTTTACCGCAATCCAGAGAATCCAAAATGCTGACTAAATGACAATGGAGTCTAACGATGTGAACCGTTAGACTAGACCATTCACTATTTTGCTCCTAACGATCCATGTGATTGACTATAATTGAGTGGCTAGGATTGCTTGATTTTTGAATGAGGATTGTATGTGTCCGAGCTCAGAGAAAGTTCCTGCTATCAAAAGGTGCGTAGGGCCCACCAAGATGTTATTGAAAGAGCCACTTCGTTCATCAGTTTCTCTAGCTCATGATACGACAATATTGACAAATGAGGCAGGTCTAAAACTCAAGTGGACCACAGTATAAAAATCATAGAGATGGAGTGCCCACGATCAACACCTCTATCAGAGAGGGAAAAGTTTTGGATTAGGCTGATGTTTGTGCTTTCAGTTCATCTTTTTATGTGTATTTCAATAAATTTATGAGTCTTTTCAAAAAGTTAAAGTGTTGGTTTGATTTTTTACCATTTTGTGCTTTTTTAAAGGCACATATTAGATAAAATAGGAGAAGAAAAGTGGCTTATATATCTTTGATCATCGTAAACTTTTGTCACATGTGTTGAACTATGCTTAAGCCTGTATGCACGAGTAGGGGGTGCAACTGGTGGAAAAATTAGCCCGAAAATCTTTAATCGGGCATGTGATAGGGTTAAAGTTTTTGCACCGGTATTCTACACCGAGGGGTGCAAACTATCTCAAAGATAGCGACATATACGTGTCTTAAACTCTACACCGAAAGGTGCGAAATATCTCATAGATAATGACACGTACACACCTTGACCCAGCATTGATCCGATCATGCTACTTATAAAGATCAACATAATAGGTGTGAGATTTCTAAGCATAGACTCCTTTCTACCGAATATTTCAAGTTTACTCCTGTAGTATTAATCCTAACACATCTCAATTAGGATAACATTATGAAACATTTGGGTGGCATATAAACATCATGGCGAGCCCTTAGACGGTTTCAATGGTGGGCATTTTCATTCCATTTTTTTCATGTATTGTGGTCTACTTAAGTTTTGGATTGCCTGATGTTTTTTGGATCATGTCCTGACATGAGCCAGAGAAATTGATGAACATGGTGAATTTCTTACAAACATCTCAGTGGCCCCACATTGCTTCTAACCACTGGAACTTTCCATTGGGCAAGGGCAAAGACAACTATCTTTCACAACTTCCCTTACATTTTGCATGGTCTGGATAATCATTAATTAATCCCAGATGTGAGGAGGAAGGGCCCCACCATTTGCAAAATGGTGGTGAACTATGATTAGAGTCTACCCCTTTTTTAATATTATTTTCTCGTAAATTTCAAAGCAGCCCATAGAATAGTTGCTTTCACATGCTTATACCGCGACAAATTAACGGCTCTCCGCCACCCGCCAAACCGCTACTCCGGACTTTGAACTTTCAACCTAGTGCAAAAAATAAGGTAACCCGCAGGAGTACCCCAAATGGTAGTTAGCAAAGGAAACTTCACCCTAGTGGGCCACCTGAGATGAACGTGACCATTCAATTGAGGGTACGGCTATCAATGGGTCAGGTCCTAAAGTACCCGTTCACCCACTAATCGGATTCGAGTCTTGCCGGGTCTAGCTCTAGATTTTAGGAGCCAGACCCGATAATGCTCGGGTTCTTGTCAAGTACCCATCAAGTCCTTGCTCTTGCTCGGGCGGTAGACTCTTAGGAGTTTCAACACCTAGTCAAGGGTTCGAGTATTCTTGGTGAAAGCTCACTATGGTGTGAGTGTGTGGGGGTGTGTGTGCTTGTGTAAAAAAAAAAAGTACCCATCAAATCCTTGGATCAAAGTTTCTGGTCGGGCTCAGATTAGATCCGGGTCAAATGAGAGCCTTTAGATGGTTGGGCCTGTTGAGAAAAGTCTTAAATCTAAGGTTTTGAGGTCGTTCGACCGGTCGTGGGAAGCTTCGACTGATCGTAGGAGACGCTCGACCGGTCGTAGGTTCGAGCCCTTGTACGACTCAAAGTCCAGCAAGTTTTTTGCTGTTTTTTACTGTAGCCAGGACTGGTCGTAGGACAGCTACGACTGGTCGAAGGTGGGCTACGACCAGTCGTAGGAGAGCTACGACTAGTCGAAGGTTACGCAGTTTGTTCCGCGATTTTGCACGAAACTGCGGATTTGAGTCCTTTCGCAACTGTGATGCGGAAGGGAAGTTTCCTAAACTATAAATAGGTATTCCTAGGGTTTTTCTAGGAAGTTGTGATGAATGCTAAGGCTTTCTAAAGGGTTCCAGGGTTTCTAAAGGGTGTAGCAAGGGTGAGATTCGAGGTTGTTCGAATCGGGTAAGTCCTTTCTCTTTGTAATTGATGCTTTCATAGTGGTGATCTGTCGCTTTGTGCCGTGGTTTTTTCCCGCAAGGGTTTTCCACGTTAAATCTGTGTGTTCTCCTTTCTTGTATGTGCTTGGTGCCATTGAATTACCATCCTAGATCTAGATCTGTGTGATTCCGCAGGCCAAAAATCCCAACAAGTGGTATCAAAGCAATCAGTTGGGACACAGATCTGAATCTGAGGGATTAGTAATAATGGCGAGCGTCAGGTATGAGATTGAGAAGTACTCAGGGAAAAATAATTTTGAGTTATGGAAGATCAAGATGATGAGTTCCTTAATCAAGCAAGGCGAAGATGGTGCTCTTGAGGAGCGGAAGTCCACCATGAAAGATGATGATTGGCATACTCTTGATAAGAAAGCCTTATCATCGATCCGTTTATGTCTCACGGATGAGGTTCTCTACAACGTCATGAGGGAGAAAACTGCGGCTAATTTATGGGCGAAGTTAGAGGATGTCTATGCGAAGAAATTCTCTGAAAATCGTCTACACTTGAAGCGGCAGTGGTATAACTTCAAGATGGCAGAGGGTGGAGATCTAGAGGCTCACATCAGCAACTTTAATAAATTGGTTTGCAAATTGCTGGATATAGAAGTAGTGATGAATGCTAAGGCTTTCTAAAAGGGTTCCAGGGTTTCTAAAGGGTGTAGCAAGGGTGAGATTCGAGGTTGTTCGAATCGGGTAAGTCCTTTCCCTTTGTAATTGATGCTTTCATAGTGGTGATCTGTCGCTTTGTGCCGTGGTTTTTTCCCGCAAGGGTTTTCCATGTTAAATCTGTGTGTTCTCTTTTCTTGTGTGTGCTTGGTGCCATTGGATTACCATCCTAGATCTAGATCTGTGTGATTCCGCAGGCCAAAAATCCCAACAGGGCCCACCCAATGAGTGAATTAGATTGCACTCACATGTGATACTTTTACACATGCAAGGTGTGTAAACTGCAAATTAGCTCTCTCATATTCATGTGGCTTAATCAACCTTATTCATTATTAAAATAATCAAAATATATTTAACCTCTATTCTATTATAAATAAACATAAGAAACTAAGTGCATTTTTGCTCATGCAATTAGTTTAAGGAGGGTCTTTGTTTTTTAGATTCTACAAGACATTGAATGAGATTGACTATAGATATTAAGAGAATTTCTAAATATTTGAAAATCACCTACTTATAAATGGATGGTTTGGATTTTAGCAGCATCAACGAATGGCTTGGATTTTATTACACTTCCCCACTTCTTTTCCGGGCACAAGTAACCTACTCCCTTCCTGATTTTAGATAGCCTGCGTGATGAGCCATCTATAAAGGGCATGGAGCCCACTATGATGACTAAGTGACATTAGTTCACATCTTTTGTGCCACCTTATATTAGGCTGTCAAACATAAATATTAAACTTGTGCAAGTTATAAAATAGAAAGTTTTGTCGATGAGTTACTGTTAATGAGATTCTCTTTCTATCTAAGTGTGTAAATACATTTCTTTTATTTTTATCTTCTTCTTTTTTAACCTCTAAAAGTATCTTTTCCTCTTTTCTTTTCCTTCGCTTATGCTAATTCCCCAAGTACATATAATGTTGAAGTGATAAAGTCCCTTGATATATATTGATAAACCACACTTTGATAGCTTAAGCTTTTGGAGTAATTGGTTGTTGGACATAGTATCAAAGAGGAATGTCCTATGTTCGATTCTTGAGAGCAGCAAATATGTCTCGCTAATATATTATGTCTCGCTAATATATTATACCTATTGATAGCCCTATTTGGTGAGATCCATTAAAATCATCTCAATTACCTAACAAATACCTATGGTGGTCGATGGGGGTAGGGTCCTACCTAGTCCTAAAAAAACATTCTATATTAGAAGATCCTAGCCCTCATATGTATATGTCATTTTTCACACCTCTATAGTTCATTTTCTTTTCAAGTAATTAGATGTGTGTAATATGTTGTGGCCTAACATCTTCCAAATCTTTTGCAAGTAGTTATATGTAGGTTAAGATTTTTGAATTTAGGATTTCTTTTTATAGTTTTCTCCTATTGGGTTGGGGCCTAACATCTTCTGACCAACCCATGACCAACCCGTGACCGACTCGACATTGGGTTGGGCTTAGGTAGGATGTATCGGGTTTGGTCTCGGGCTTGGGCTATACAAACATCAACCCGATAAAACTTGGGTCGAGCTCGGGTTGAGGTCTTGGGTTGCATTTCCCAACCCGAATCCGATCGATATATAAGTTAATTATAAATTATAACTTAGTGTGGATTGTCTATGTTAAAGGCACGGGAAATTTCAGTGTCGTCAGGTCTCATTGGTCCATGTCATTTCCGATGACTCGAGCTAACAAGAGACGCCGGATTTCTCTCCCAAATAGATTGCGTGTTACACAACACGACTTTTAAATGAGTAATTGTCCTATATTTTAGCTTATTTGTTTAGAAAAAATGAAGCTCTTTATGATAAATAACTACATATAATTTATAAAATCATAGGTACCAAAACTAAGATGTGTATTGAAATATAATATAATAACGAAAATATCAGCATGTAGCCAACTCAATGAGTCTTGATCAATAATGAGTTCCCTTATAACTCGATCGGCTTGAAATCTCATTTACTTAGATAAGTTTCTACGCAAAGTTTTAGAACTATCTAAGTATCTATACAAGCCATGTGAACTAGATATCCGGTCTTCCCTTGAGAGAGAGTGCCAACTCTACTTTTAAGCTGAAAGCGGCTCATGTCTAATTTCCGGTCTGAATTGGAGAAGGATAACAGAAATGATACCATGAACCCCTTTATCTTTAAAAAAGCCTAAGTGGATTGGAAGGCTCTAGAATCGTTGTTTTGGTCTTGTGGAGCCATCTCAAAAGGAATAGTTGTTTTGGTCTTTTGGAGCCATCTCAAAAGAAGTCTTTGAGTGGACGTTTGGGGAGAGAGACTCCCAAATGTGCTGTTATTTTCTTAGCTGAAATGTGGGCCTTTTTCATGTGACAGAACAACGATTGAATGGTTAGCTACCGGGCCGCCCTCCCAAAAAATGAATGAATGAAAAAAGTTCTGGATTTTTTTTCTTAAAATTGAAGAGACTAGCATGTTCGGTAGAAAAATGTTTTCATGCCAAACGTCTCCTACTCTCATTCATTACTATTAAAGGGTATGTAACATAAATTTAGTCTTAAATATATTATTGAAATTAGTCTCACTTTAAGGTAGGGAAGACTTGATGAGGACGATCACCATCTTCCTCAGGAGATATATCTACATCGAATTCATGGAGCTATTTGTACTCCTTATAGAGCTTCTTCAAATCCACGAGGGATAAAATTAGAAAAAAATTAAAATCTAATAAATTTGAAATAAATTGAATTTTTTTTTTAAATGAAATCACAATCCTTTAAATAATGAGGCTAAACTTAGGGCAAAGTTTTAGACTTAAACTCCAATTCAAACACCCTAAAAGCATGACTTACTATAAATAGTGAACTTACTATTTATAAACAATCTCCATTCCTACTAGAATATTGGTTTTGGGCCAAAAATAATAAGTGTCCAATTTTTCCCAAGTTCTTCTACTAATTTTTCTAAGCCCTTTTTTATGTTAGGCATGACTCTTACAACTCACAGGATCAAAAGTTATACTCAAGCTAAAACTTACTATTTATAGAAAAACAAAAATAAAAGGGACTTTTGACCATCAAGCTGATGGAATCTTATAAATCTGGCATGGGCAACCCAGCATGACGGATTGGTTGGCTCAAGTAGCTAAATTTTCCTACCTCAAAATCATATATGATATGTCAAAAAACTCATCCCGGTTTGTGAGATATGGTTGTTTTAATATTCTCGCCTCAAATTGGGCTTTCTTTGGTCCAAAATCATATATGATATATCAAAAAACTCATCCCGATTTATGAGAAATTGTTGTTTTAATATTCTGACGGTCCGGATCATTTTCACCTCAAATTGGGCTTTCTCTAGTCTGTCGTTGCCATGAAAGTGTCTGCAACCTACTCTACATCATGCTTGGACTAGATTTTTTATCTTAAATGTCCAAATGAACTTTTTATATTATTAGTCCATGTACAGAAGAAGAATTATTTAACATGTGGCACATGTACATATTTAAAACTTTATCAAATATGGTTTTGCATGTGCGGCACTTGAAAATATAAGGTAACATATGTCCATGTACAAGTTAATTGAAAAAGTACAGTAGCAAATGTAAAGCATTTAATGATATATAAGCGTATATGTGGCAGATGCATTGCATATATAACATGAGTAAGTACAATATATTAACAACATTTGAAGGTTGAATGTGGTACATTTGTTTAAAAATAACAAAAGCTTGTAAAGTAATTAACATGAATCAGTCATCTCTAATGTGTCACAAGCCTCTCATTTTCAATGGATGTAGCACCTAAACATCACTTAGGGTGGACTTGGATACATTATTGAATTGAAATTAAGCTAATAACTGATGATGGTATGATTATGGGAAAATCCTTCCCGCTAATATACCACTTATGCAAAACATCACTAAAAATGGTAGGCCCCACCATGAAAATCACTTGGTAGAAAATGTATGCCGGTCTTACTCTTCACATAGGCTACATTATTGAAATTGATAGAAAATTGATGGTTTGACTCTAACACATGGCTGTGCCTCATCTATTGAGTTATTCTAAACTTTAAGATAGTGATCTTCATAATAGTGCCTGTCGTTTTTAGGCGCCTTCAGTTCTGGAAAAAGAAAATTTTGAATGCATAGACACATAAATACATGTATATGCATCAACAAATTTTTCATTGGAAGGTCGGATCGTTTGAGAGTATGTAATCCATGGTAATTGGTAAATACATCAAAAGTTCATTTTTTTTAAATATAATAAAATTATGTGATTTAATTTCATATGGATTCCAATTACCACTGATTCACAAGCCACGATCATTTCCTATTCTATTTTCAACAATGCATTCCAAATGTATTATCAAATGCATTTACTTGGATTCTTGGGGATTTCAATTAGAAGATGACAAATACAATGGGTGATTCTAATTCACGTGGATTCCTTAGAACCGATTGATCCATATTTAAACATGTTTATATTGATTATAGTGGATTTTGAACATAGGCTATCAAACACAGTTAATGATTTCAATTCACATGAATTTCATGGCAATTATCTACGCATATCAAATACACACTCTGTATAAGTAGTTTTTTACTATTTTATATATATATATATATATATATTTTTAACACACGCTCACCATTAGAGCTAGGCATCGAGTCAAGTCGGACTGAGTTCGTGCTGACTCGACTCGATCCGGTTTTGAAATAGGCCTGACCCGAACTTGATATCGAGCCCAGCATGCCTGACTCGATCTGAGTCCGGTCTAGTCTGGACTAATCCAGACCGAGTCCGATCTGGTCAAAAGTATCAAGTCGAGTCGAGTTGGCACCAAGTTAGATTGAGAGATGAGGGAGGGAGAGAGTGGAGAGGAGAGAGAGGAGGAGGAGGAGGAGGAGGAGGAGGGTGATGGTGGTGGGTGGTTGTCGGGCTTGAAAGATGAGGAGGATGAGGGAGGGAGAGAGATTTTGGGATAAAGTCGGGGTAAGGTGCGGTAGATAGGGTTAAAGAGTCAGGTTTTAGATGGAGTCGGGTCTAACTGAATCGAGTTTCAGGTAACTCGAACTCAACTCAATTTGAGTTTGGATTAGGCGAATCCTACTTGGTTCGAACCGACTCACCCATTCGGTTCGGGTCAAGTCGGACAAGTCCAATTAGTCGGACCGAGTCGTCCCATGCCCACCTCTACTCACCACAATGGGTACTCAAACCCATGAACTCCTATTGAAACCCGTAAGAGTCTACCACTAATGCATGAGTAAGGACCCATATCAAATACACGCTCCAAAAGAAGGCCACGTCATTTATCTTATCACTGGTTCTTGATGAACTGAATGGCTGCAATTCAATGCACTTGTTTATCCAAATACAACCAAAATAATGAAGCCTGTCAGGTCCAAAACTTCTACATTCACTTGGTGTTTACCACCTAAAGTTTGGATGACGTTGATTTTCGGAGAATTTGCTCATCTTAACGACACTCACCTGATGAACGGCTCAGATAAACAGAGACCCTACGTCAAGCCTATGGTAGACATCCCCTCCCTACTTCCTGAGCCGTGGTCCGTGGATCATGCTCATTTTTCGACCTGGGGCCTAACATTGAAGGGCCCACCTAATGGACCGTATGGATATCACAGATCAAAAGGGTCCTGAAATCGAGGGCGCCACCGACACACCGACCTACAATAGCTGTTGTAGAGCATTCGGGTCCAAAAATGGACTTGATTAGGCGTGCTGCAGCACGTTTACCTGTTAAAATTCCAACATGACTCATACTCCATGTTTTTCTACCTGGACATTAATGGTCGAAATCGGATTGGGCCCACGTTCAATGTATGTGGTCTATCTACACCGTCCATCTGTTTTTCCATCTAATTTAAGGCGTTGAGCCCAAAATCAAACTATATCCAAAGATCAAGTGGATCATACCACAGGAAACAGTGGGGATAATGATTTCCACCGTTGAAACCTTTCTAAGCCCTACAGTGATGTTTATTTGTCATCCAACCTGTTCATAAGATCATACAGACATGGATGAGGGGAAAATACAAATATAAGCTTGATCCAAAACTTCTGTAGCCCCCAAGAATTTTTCAACGGTAAACGTTCAATTCAAATGTTTCCTGTGGTGTGGTCCATTTGAACATTCTAAATGCTTCATTTTTGGGCTGAGGACCTAAAATCATCTGGTAAAATTGATGGAAGGAACGGATCAGATACATAAATCATGGTGGACCTCACATATTTTACTCACATAGTCTACGCAATCCGGTTCCATAATGGTCGGTCGTCCATCACATCCATGGGCGGCCCACTCGTGTTTCTCTTTATTCATGGTTCTTCAAGCGTTTTCATCGTGGCATGAAAACCTCCACTCCACGCCAAACCGCACTACCGATGCAAGACCCGAAACATCTCATTCTGTGGGGCCCACCATGTTGTATTTGTAAAATCCACTCAATCCATCAAAAATTATATTATAAGATCAAAAATCAGCTGAACCCATAAGTCCAACGGCGAGGATGGTATGCCAACCATAGATCTGTGTGTGCGGGCCACCATTGTCTGTATCTTTCAAGATTAATCAAGTGGGCCACACCTATATGAATTTTAAATCAAGCTTATATTATGTATATACGGTACAAATAATGGTTCTCACCTGATGGACGGAGTAGATTTTACATAAACATTATTCATGGTGGGACCCACAGATGTTGGAGGTTATTCGGGTACACTGCATTCAACTTTTCAATTTTCAAATTTCAACCAATCCAGTCCAACCCAACAGAACTTACCATGGGGACGGATTAGATACTGACAAGGTCAGTAGATATATCGCTACTGAAGTGACGTCACCAAGCTATGTGGAGCCCAACATGATGCGTGTGTCGTATCCATACCGTCCAACCATTTGTAGAGATCGTTCTATGGCATTAGAAAAGGAACGATATAGATCTAAAGTTCAAGTGGACCCACCACAGAAAACCGTGGGATCAGTCATACCTACCGTTGAAACATTTACAGGGCCAACCATGACGTATTTTTTAGATCCAACCTATTCATAAATTAACATAGAGATAGATGAAGTGAAAACAGAAATAGCAGCTTGATCGGAAACTTCTGTGGCCCCTAAGAAGTTTTGAACGGTGGATGTCACTGTCCCCACTGTTTTCTATGGTGGGATCCACTTGAACTTTATATCTATCTCATTATTTTTATCATGCTATAACACCATCTCTCCAAATGGATAGACGGTATGGATATAACACATACATCATGGTGGGCCCACAGAGCTAGGTGACGTCACTTCAGTAGCGATTTGGATACTGACCTTGTCAGTATCTACCTACCATGGGTATAATCGTCATTCACAACTTTTTGTGAGGTATTCGAATCCCACACGCATGTCCACATGCCGCCGTATGTTCCAAATTTGCATGTGGTCCAAGATGTGGGTCCCACCATGTGGGTGCCCCTTCTCCAATAAGGTTGGTTTAACTGACCAGATGAGCCACAGTTTTATATGGAACAAATGGAGCCGTTGGTTTTTGTTTTTTGTTTTTTTAAGTTGTGGCCCATGGAATTAGATAACCATCCTGATCTTTTTGGGCCACGGTGGGACCCACTTAACAGAAAGCTTGAATCTTACACGGATTTGCACGTCATCACCTGTGTTGGCATGCAAATGGGCTGGCTGACTTAGAGAGGCGTCATGATGATATGCTCTAAGGAAATCCACATAGTTCCAGTTTGAAAAGATGGGATATTGTTTAATGATCCAAATCATTGATGTGATGGCATTGCCTTGGATCCCCTCCGTACTAAATAGCTTCTATGTTAAAATTAATAATAATAAAGAAATTGAAACTTTTAGTCTAATTCTGATTTAGGGCTTGTTTGGATGGTAGAAAAGCTTGGCAATGAAAAGAATATTGTAATGATAATTTATTGAGAAATCTTAAAGATACTTTAAAAAAAAAAAAAAAAAAAAAAACTACCTGTGGAGTAACAGCAACACAACTAAAACATGAGTTTTCATGAATTATATTTTTGAATGTGTTACTTAGATAGCAATTAAAAGTACCGTGAAGTTACCATGATGGTCATTGTAATCACTCGAACCCGCAGCTTCACCTGTAGGCTACAGAGTACCTGTATTGCTAGATAACAAAGGGCAATGGGGGCGTCGTCTGTGACCGGGAGATCCTCCGATGCCTAAGTCAGGTAAACGAACTTAAAACAGGCATGGTTGAAGTTAAGAATTTTGTACCTCTCTTTCACCCAAGATATGGGCGTAATTATATGTTCTTTAGGCAGTCAATGTTACAAATATATTGATTTTAAATATATTTTAATAATATATTATAATAAAGTAATTTTTTTAAAAAAAAATGTTTGAAAAAAACACGTTTTTCAAGGTTTTGGGAATAGTCCCACATGGGAAAGGGAAGAGAAGGAAAATTGGTTTAAATGAAAACAGTGGAGTACTATAATATTTACCTACGTAGTCCGTGGACTATGGACCTTACGAGTTCCAGTGCGAAGCACTGGAATACCCGCGCGCGCGCTCGCGCTCAGGCTTGGGCTCGGGCACGGGCACGGGCACAGGCTCGGACTTGGACTCGGACTCGGTCTCGGTCTCGGTTTCGGTTTCGGTCACGGTCACGGTCACGGGCTCGGTGCGAGGGCGTGGGCATGTGAGGCAGTGTGGCTGTAGAGGCACTAGTGGCGCACTTTGCACTTTGCACGTGCGCATCGTGTCTTAGAGGGTCGCTCCTTCGCGAACCGGAGCGAGACGTGTGCGAGTCGCAGTGCGACTAGTGGCTAAGGCAGATGGTTGGCTGGACGAAAATCTAGAGGACTGAATGAGAGTCCCTCTGATTATATAGAGGCTGGAAAATAGAGTTGTTGCAGCAGATCTGTAACAGCTGTGTAATAAGTGAAGGGTCCAGCTGAAACTGCTGCATGGCTAGCCCAACAGCTAGAAAACGGCTAGCTGCTGTCTCACAACAGTCAGCATGCAGCAGCCTAATGGCCCATGTACAACAGTCAGAAAACGGCTAGTTTTCTCCAACAGCTAGAAAATGGTCATGGGATTTAATTCCCTGGACCATAACCCCCAGCCATCTTAGCCTATAAAAGGAGAGCCTGGATGGGTTTCCAAACCATCTCAAAAACCAATCCAGCACTACCATACGAATTGAGAAAGCCCACTAATCCTCTCTTATACTCTAATAATTCCAGCAACAAGACAGCAAGGGTTTAACCATTGCAAGAAGAGCAGACCAACGGTGTGATCTAGGACGGTTCAACAGAACCAGTGGCTGAAGACTTGACCAAAGCAGTGGTCTAAATCACAATTTTCTTCTTCTTTTCTTTCTTCTGGGATTTTTCTTTGTTGTATTTCTGCCAGAAATTGTGTAATTGAGTTTCAATAGGTGGGCCTTCGTGTTTGCTGAACGCAGACCCACACCAGGCTCGTCGTATCCTAGAAGCTATTTGCCTATAACCTATTAGCTTACTCAATTCAATTGAGTGGGGGCAAATAACGCTTTAAGGACAGCGTTTTTTCAGACGTGCTTCAGCCTGTCCTTAATTTTTTATTATCGTGATTTTTTCGGTTTCCATATTATACAGAAATTACATCAATCTGTATAAAATTCTCAACAATCTTAAAGCGTTATTTGATAATGGAAGCCGACAGTGTTTCATCCATCAAGTTGATGAATCAGGACTTGATACGTCTTGATCGGTTCGATGGAACCAATTTTACGAGATAGCAAGACAAGCTGAAATTTCTCCTAACGGCGCTAAAGATCTACTATATATTAGATTCAAATTTGCAAGTGCTACCTGAAGCAACCGACGACGACACACCTGAACAGGTGGCCACCCGCACCAAACGAGCCGAAGACGAACTCTTGTGTCGAGGACACATTCTAAACGCACTCTCCGACTGTCTTTACGATCTGTACCAACAGACGTCATCAGCAAAGGAGATCTGGGCCGCTCTGGAGTTCAAATAAAAGGCTGAAGAAGAAGGTACCAACAAGTTTCTCATCGCCAGGTATTTTGACTTCAACATAGTAGATAACAAACCGTTGCTACCCCAAATTCAAGAATTGCAGCTAATAGTAAACAAATCAAAGCGATAAAGATAGATCTTCCTGAATCATTCCAAGTCGGGGCTATAATGGCCAAATTTCCACCGATGTGGAAAGACTATAGAAAGAAGTTGCTGCATAAAACTGAGGACTACACACTGGAACAAATCCAGAAACACCTCAGAATTGAGGAAGAATCCTGTAACCGCGACAAAAAGAATGATAACGGGAATACCTCATCCAAAGTACATGTAGTAGAGAACTCTAATAACAAACATCCCAAGAAGGATAATTCCCTAAAACCCAATAAAGGAAAATTCAAGAAAAACGCCCAAAAGAAGAACGGAAAGTTCAAAGGCCCATGCCATGTCTGTGGAAAAACCGGGCACTATACTCGAGTATGCCGATATCGCAAGTCTAAACAAGAGGCAAGTGCAGTAGAAGAAGGCGATATAGTGGCTATGATCACTGAGGTGAATACCATCCAAGGCAAAGTTCCAGGTTGGTGGTATGATGATATGCCGCTACAGTACATGTGTGCTCGACAAATCAGCCTTCAAAACCTATAAGGAATTGACCGATGGTCAAGAAGTCCAAATGGGTAATGAAGTCCGATCAAAGGTCGTCGGCAAAGGAACTGTCGAACTGATATTCACATCTGGGAAGAAAGTGATTCTGACCAATGTACTGCACGTTCCAGACATGAGGCGAAACTTAGTTTCTGGGGACCTTCTGGGTAAACCAGGCATAAGGGTGGTGTACGAGTCAGGAAAACTGATCCTGTCCAAGAATGGGAATTTTGTCGGGAAGGGATATGCTTGTAACGGAATGGTCAAGTTTTCTTTGAATGAAAGTAGCACTTCTGCGTATATGGTTGAATCCGCTGGACTGTGGCATGATAGACTAGCCCGTATAGGGTATAGTACCTTGAAGTTCATGGCTAAGAATGGTTTAATCTCATACACAGATAATGAAACTGAAAAATGTGAAGTGTACATACGATCCAAAATGACAAAGAAACCTTTTCCAAGTGTTGAAAGATCGTCTCAAATATTGGATCTTGTGCACAGTGATATCTGTGAGTTAAACGGCATTCTTACTCGTGGAGGTAAACGGTTACTTCATAACCTTTATAGATGATTGCTCTAGATATGTGATGTGTGTACCTATTAAAGAGCAAAGATGAAGCATTAAACATGTTTAAAGTATATAAAGCAGAAGTAGAAAATCAACTAAATAAGAAGATAAAAATTCTCCGTAGCGATAGAGGAGGAGAATACTTCTCAAATGAGTTCGATAACTTCTGTGAACAACATGGACTGATACATCAATGTACTGCTCCATATACACCTCAACAAAACCGAATAGCTGAAAGGAAGAATAGAACATTAGTAGAAATGGTCAACTCAATGCTGATAAGAGCAAAGTTGCCACTAAATCTATGGGGTGAGGCACTGTTTGCAGCATGCCATATTATAAACAGAATTCCGTCTAAAAAATATAAAATATCTCCATATGAAACATGGGAGGGAAGAAAACCTAACCTAGGATATCTTAAAGTGTGGGGGTGTCTTACATATTGTAGAACCCCTGACTCAAAAGAACTAAGTTAGGACCAAGAGCTATTAAGTGTGCCTTCGTAGGGTATGCACAAAATAGTAAAGCTTATAGACTTCTAGACATGGAGTCTAATACAATAATAGAATCAAGAGACGTTGAGTTCTTTGAGGACTCACTATCCTTGGAGTCTAAGGATAATGACATCCAATCTCCTAATAGAGAACAAGATAGCACAGCCCCACAGATAGTAGAAGCTCCTATTGAACCTCGTAGGAGTCAAAGAACAAGAATAGAGAAGAGTCTAGGAGATGACTACATAGACTCACAACGTATCATTTTCCATCTAGTAGAAGCAGATAGAGAAAATGTTATAAGACAAATACCTATAGTAATGAATATAGAAGATGATCCTAAATCATATAAAGAGGCTATTCTTCTAGAGACTCAGCTTTCTGGAAAGAAGCTATAAACGATGAAATGGAATCCATACTATCAAATCAAACATGGGAACTAGTAAACTTACCTCCAGGTTCTAGACCCATAGGTTGCAAGTGGGTTTTTAGGAAGAAATATCACACAGATGGGACTATCCAAACCTTTAAAGCTCGACTAGTAGCTAAGGGTTTTAGACAAAAAGAAAGGATAGATTATTTTGACACACTCACCTGTAGCTAGGATAACATCCATTAGGATATTATTTGCGCTAGCTTCTATACATCATCTTCACATCCATCAAATGGATGTAAAGACTGCTTTCCTGAATGGTGACCTCAATGAGGAGGTATACATGGAACAACCTGAAGGGTTCATTCTACCAGGAAATGAAAACAAAGTATGTAGATTAGTCAAATCATTGTATGGATTAAAACAAGCACCAAAACAGTGACATGAGAAGTTTGATTCCAAAATACTATCTCATGGTTTCATGCATAATGTAGCTGACAAATGCATATACTCTAAAGTAGATGGTAGTTATATCGTTATTATTTGTCTGTATGTAGATGACATGTTAATAATAAGTAATAAAATGGAAGGTGTGACTGAAACAAAGAGGTTCCTATCTTCAGTATTCAAAATGAAGGATCTTGGACAAGTTGATACCATTCTAGGTATCGAAGTTAAAAAACATTGTGGGGGTTATGCTTTGTGTCAATCTCATTATATTGAGAAGATACTAAACAAGTTTAACCATCTAAATATAAAGGAAGCAAAAACCCCATTTGATCCAAGTATCAAGCTAAAAGAAAATACTGGAAGAACAGTTGCACAATTAGAATATGCAAGTGCTATAGGAAGTCTAATGTATGCTATGCAATGCACTAGACCAGATATCGCATATGCTGTGAGTAAACTTAGTAGGTTTACTAGTAACCCCAGTACTGAACACTGGAATGCAATCAGTAGAGTCCTTGGTTGCTTAAAAGCAACCAAAGATTAGGACTATTCTATTCAGAGTTTCCTGCCGTATTGGAAGGATATACCGATGCGAGCTGGATATCGAGTGCAGGGGACAACAAGTCTACTACAGGGTGGGTATTCACCCTAGGAGGTGCAGCTGTATCTTGGGGATCCAAGAAACAGACTTGCATAACGCATTCGACTATGGAGTCTGAATTCATAGCCCTGGCTGCAACAGGCAAAGAGGCTGAGTGGCTAAGGGATCTTCTATTAGAAATCCCTTTCTGTGTAAAGCCTATATCGGCTGTGTCACTACATTGTGATAGTGAAGCCACATTAGCTAGAGCTTATAGCGGCACTTATAATGGTAAATCTAGACATATCAGTCTTCAGTCTTCGACATGATTATGTAAGACAATTGATTCGAGATGGAATCATTGCTATTTCCTATGTGAGATCAAGCAAAAACCTGACAGATCCTTTTACTAAACCTCTACCGAGAGAGGTAGTAAAGGCTACATCTAGAGGGATGGGGTTGAAACTCTTCAACCAAAGTTCCACCAGTGATGGTAACCCAACCTGAAGTTAGAAAATCTCTAATTTTGAGTTTAATCGGTAAAAACAAGTCACTGATATGTGGAAAGTTTTTCAGCACTAAATAATAAAACCTCATCCATAATAGATAAAGTGCTGAGCGTTACGAAAGAGGGTTGAGTCTAAGAACTCTTAATGAAATCTAGTCTATAGGACAAGTGTTTTATAGTAACGAAGACATTGGAAGGATTTCACCTATATGAACGTAGAGATGGTGCCGTCTCTCATGAGAGTTAGGAGTTTTCTCTCGGGATCGTTCACGAATTAGGATAAGCACATGGCCATTAAATGTGCTGAGCAAGATTGTGGGAACTCTAACAAACACATAGCGAATATGTGTGTGGTTTCTCCAACTCTATTATCTAGGAATAACTGGTTCAAAGCTGCGGCTACCAGTAATTTCGATAGAGTTTTGAGATACTTACACTAAGGGAAGATTAAAATCGAAAGATATCTTTCTTTATGCATATAAGCTGATTATTCTGGCAGTATTGTTTAACTGAGAAAATATTTTTATAAAATCAAGTGGGGGATTGTTACAAATATATTGATTTTAAATATATTTTAATAATGTATTATAATAAAGTATTTTTTAAAAAAAAAATTGTTTGAAAAAACACGTTTTTCAAGGTTTTGGGAATAGTCCCACATGGGAAAGGGAAGAGAAGGAAAATTGGTTTAAATGAAAACAGTGGAGTACTATAATATTTACCTACGTAGTCCGTGGACTATGGACCTTACGAGTTCCAGTGCGAAGCACTGGAATACCCGCGCGCGCGCTCGCGCTCAGGCTTGGGCACGGGCACGGGCTCGGACTTGGACTCGGACTCGGTCTCGGTCTCGGTTTCGGTTTCGGTCACGGTCACGGTCACGGGCTCAGTGCGAGGGCGTGGGCATGTGAGGCAGTGTGGCTGTAGAGGCACTAGTGGCGCACTTTGCACTTTGCACGTGCGCATCGTGTCTTAGAGGGTCGCTCCCTTCGCGAACCGGAGCGAGACGTGTGCGAGTCGCAGTGCGACTAGTGGCTAAGGCAAATGGTTGGCTGGACGAAAATCTAGAGGACTGAATGAGAGTCCCTCTGATTATATAGAGGCTGGAAAATAGAGTTGTTGCAGCAGATCTGTAACAGCTGTGTAATAAGTGCAGGGTCCAGCTGAAACTGCTGCATGGCTAGCCCAACAGCTAGAAAACGGCTAGCTGCTGTCTCACAACAGTCAGCATGCAGCAGCCTAATGGCCCATGCACAACAGTCAGAAAATGGCTAGTTTTCTCCAACAGCTAGAAAACGGTCATGGGATTTAATTCCCTGGACCATAACCCCCAGCCATCTTAGCCTATAAAAGGAGAGCCTGGATGGGTTTCCAAACCATCTCAAAAACCAATCCAGCACTACCATACGAATTGAGAAAGCCCACTAATCCTCTCTTATACTCCAATAATTCCAGCAACAAGACAGCAAGGGTTTAACCATTGCAAGAAGAGCAGACCAACGGTGTGATCTAGGACGGTTCAACAGAACCAGTGGCTGAAGACTTGACCAAAGCAGTGGTCTAAATCACAATTTTCTTCTTCTTTCTTTCTTCTGGGATTTTTCTTTGTTGTATTTCTGCCAGAAATTGTGTAATTGAGTTCCAATAGGTGGGCCTTCGTGTTTGCTGAACGCAGACCCACACCAGGCTCGTCGTATCCTAGAAGCTATTTGCCTATAACCTATTAGCTTACTCAATTCAATTGAGTGGGGGCAAAATAACGCTTTAAGGACAGCGTTTTTTCAGACGTGCTTCAGCCTTGTCCTTAATTTTTATTATCGTGATTTTTTCGGTTTCCATATTATACAGAAATTAATCAATCTGTATAAAATCTCAACAGTCAACGTATCTCATAGATCTATCAGATAAGCTAGAACGGTATGTATTGGAGTAGGAATTTGCTTATGAGAATATCTCCAATTTTGCCTCGATCAACGTGATTCTCAGTCATGATCTTGTCGGATCAATCTTGACTCGATACGATGCGGGATTCTCTCTGAACATTTCTCTTCTAAGGTCGAGGTTGGGTTGTTCAGGTTGCTTGGTCGAGACGTTCTGGTCGGTCAGTGAGTCTCATTACCGAGTTCCGAGCTTGACCAGTTCAGCTCGACAGGTAGATCTTTCATCGAAGCCCAACTCGACTTCCCAGGGGTTGACGCGTCGATGGCTCATGGAAGCTACTCTGTCGATTCTTCACCACGTGTCCCATGTCGCTAGTCAGTTCAATTTTTCCCATAATAGTCACCTTATATTTTGTGGTGATAAATTCATTATGTTGTTAATAATATTGCTTTTACAAATCAATGCTTCTCTTGCTATCTAAAAATATTAAGATAGTATTTCTTTTAAGTGTAGGGAGGAGTGGATGCTTCCAAAATCCTTCCTAACCATTTTTACTCCTGTATGGTAAAGCCTACTTTCTTTAGGTTTTGACATATGCTCTCTTAAAGGAGAAAAATTAGCACTATAGGCGAGTTCGTACAAAGCTTCTTTTTTTTTCTCCGGCTAGAAACTTATCTCTGACTAAAGGCGATTTTTAAGGTACGGATGTTGATTTTTTGACGAAAATAGTCTTGCATGTTAGAGTAAGCAGCTGAAAAAAGTAGGGTTATTTTCATCTTTTTAGGTTTGTCCGTACGAATAATAGCCTACTTTGGTAATTAAGGTTTCTTTCCGTCCAATGAAAAAATGTGGGTAGTACATTGGGCCTATACGACGCAAAATCCCTCTCTTAGGTTATGTGTTCTACATAATGGATACATCTGGAAAGTGTCCAATCATCTAGGGTGAGGAATTTGTTGGTGAGAATTTTCTTGTGCAATCAAAAGAGTAAAAGAAAGATAAGTCTTGTATTTATATATTCTTTTACATTAATGAAGAAGAAAACTCAATTTATTATACTTGTAAATGTTAATATATTGTCGAACTATATAAATCTCATTTCTCCTTACTCTTGTTTTTGTTTGTCCTTTACTCTTATTTTTATTTGTCCTTAGATTATTTTTTTTAAGTTTTTTTTCGTTGATAATTTTGTTTTGTCGTACATTAATCTTGCGAAATTTCATACCTGATGAAAGGGACCCTCACATATCTGTTGGCGCCTCTACATTAATCAAAGTCATCTCCACATCCTCTGCAGCGAAAAACGACTTCAAAGCTGCAAAGGGTGAAATATCTCTACAACAAAGATCATATATCCTATGCGGCATCGCAATATTCCTCGTCTAATGATCAACCTCTCTTATAGACTTTTTGTGCCACAATGCAGAAATATGTAGATCTATTATAGCATCTATGCAAAGGGCCCCTCCCATCATCTGATGGAAGAGTTAAGGATGACCATTGGCATATTAATCCATGGCACTACTAGACCAACCGCTCATGTACACTAAGGGCGTGTTTGGCCGGATGGATCCCATGAGATTAGGAGGGATGGGATGGTAAAATCCGAGGATATGCCGATCGAGCCAAACAGACCCGATGAACTTGTCCCGGGAAATAGCAAACCCATGGATCTTAAACCAATCCCCTGACATCACCATCATTACCTTAAAATTGATCCCATCCCTCCTAATCCCGTTCATGCCGGGTGTGCCAAACAGACTCGGTGAACTTGTGCCGGGATATCAAACAGGCCCTAAAGCCACTGCAAGCTCCCTGCTTAAATATATAGGAAAACCATAGAGTTCTCTGAAACAGCAAAAGTGGCTATAACGGCCATCACCATTATTGATATGATAAGGGTCTTTGTATCCGCCGTTACAAACTTTTTTTATTTTTTGAAAAAAAAAAAAGAAAAATCATTACAAGGCCGCCGTTATATTACCGCCAAATAACATAAACAAAAATTATCACGGGCCGTCGTTATATTACGGCCAAATAACATAACCGATTTTGAATACCTTAATTATATGATACACCTATAATGTATAGTACGGCTAAATAACGTAACCGATTTTGAATACCTTGATTATATGATACACCTATAATGTCCTAATGTTAAAAATACACTATAATGCCCTCACTCAAGTGCAATTTACAAAATACACATTAATTTATTCACATATTTGTAGTGCAAGGAAGAGAGCAGACTACCCTAATAAAAACCCTAATTTTCTCAAACATTCTCTATTTCTTGTGACATTCTCCAATAATACCCCCTCTAATTTATTCATTGATTTACCAATGTGGTGAATGATCATGCTCTTCCCCAACAAAATATATATTTTACTAAATTAAAAAACTACAAAAGTCATAAGCATCCAAATCCCATTGGTTGGTAATATTTCTTTATTATACAAGACAATTAAAATATCTTTAATCACCTAATTCCACATGTTAAGAAACATATTGTTAATAAGATAGATTAGATTATTCATTCAATGATCAATCAATACCATCCATTCGATCGTTCAATCAAGACATTGCAAGATGACCGACTTAGATCGACTCATCCATGCCATCCCATCCGTTGGATGGATCAATCAACATGATCTGGGATCAAGCCTCAAAAATGTTAAAACCTACCAGCTACTAACTATATAGGTGTTGCACAACAAGATAAGAGGCCACTTAGCTCAACTGATCCCAGCCATTGATTTGATCCATCTGTTTGATCTTGAAATTTGATGGTCCATAAAATCATGAAAATGGGTAAAAGGGTAAAAAAGGAATTTGTCGAAGTTGATTTCCACTCCTCTTATACAAAACCCAATACAACTCTAATGTTACATGTTGACCCTGTACTATTTGGCACGCTGGATCTTTAAGGGGGACATCCACACGTGCCAGATGGGGGAGCAAATCCAGACCGACCATCCATATGGGTGGCCCTCAGTTGATAAATCACGCAACAAGGACATTTCCATTGTATTGCTGGATAATCCATATGGTGCGATGGTTAAGACACTAGATGAACGGCCTGGATAAGCCTACCGCACCTGCCACGTGTCAGCATATCGCTGCAGTTACTAAATAAGGTACTGGGACCCACCAATCACCTCTGCGCTTCCATCATCCGCACAAAATCCTCAAACCCGACGAACCCTTTCCCTTCCGCATCCACCCCACCTATCATGCGCCGGCAGTCCTCTAACGTGCACCCGTCATCTCCAAGCGTCAGAAAAACCCCGTGCAGCTCCTCGGCCGAGATCCGACCGTCCTTATCGTTGTCGAAATAATCAAACGCGTCGCGTAGCTCGGACCCATGCGCAGGTCCCAGCGTGGAGCTGAGAGCACCGAACTCCTCCAAGCTGATGCAACCGTCGCCGTCGAGATCGGCTTCAGCGAGCATAAGCGACAGCTCTTCCTGCGTCGGCGGCTCGAATCCGAGGCGGTGGAAGAGGAGCTCGAGTTCCGAGAGCGTTATCTTGCCATCGTTATCCCGATCGAAGATCTTGAAGACCTCGAGAATGTCGAAATCGGTGGAGTTGGGTTTTGAAGAGGAGGATTCGGAGTTGGATGATGAGATGCTATTGTACTGTGGGGATGGAGGGAGGACCGATTTCGGGGTTCCGGAGGAGTAGTGAGAGGAGATGCTGCTGCTGAAGGAGAGGGGATTGGATTCTGATTTCTTGAGCTTGTTTTGTTTCTTGGATTTGGATGGGAAGGATGGAATCAATTTCATGATGGAAGGCTGGGATTGAAGGAGGGAGAGAGAAGAAGAGGAAATAGCTAGGAAGGATGGTTCGAGCAGAGGGTTGCGAGAGATTAAATGGAGGAAGGTTGGCCTCTGTCATGGTGAGCTTCCACGAAGGTTCCTCAAGGACTTTGGAGTTGGAGTGTTGGACGGAAGGTATTTATTTCGCAGCTTCTTTAATTTATACTCTGGTTGCATATGACACTTGATAGACGGTCACTTCGAAACCATATATAAATCGCATCCATCAACTAAAACTAAACCGGCCAATATAAAAAAATCAGTTTGGTTGAATAATTATAAAATCTGATTGGTTGAAATCAGACCATTGGGTATTTTTTATTTTTAACTGTTTAATGAGTGTCCGGAATCTGATGGTCTGACGATCATATGAGTTGTTTTTTGGTTTAGATATTTATAAAGTAGACGGTCTAACGTGAATTTCTTGGATGTTGCGTATGCAATTTTAAGTAATTTCTATGTGCATGCGTATGCGTATCATCCGTCACAGTCTGCCAGAGTATTAATGTTTTTGTGATTAATGTTTTTAATGCTCTGGCCGTGTGTGAGGGATGATACACATGCAGTTAGACACCACTGAGAAATTGCTTACGTGGCATACAATTCATTCAAACTAACCGTTCTATATTATTTTTACGAGGTTAGATATACTGTGGCATACAATTCATTCAAAACTTTAGATTTATGGACATTTATGATTGGACGTTTAAAAATGAAAATTACACAATCATCCAGGAATTAAAGGTTTAAAAAATCTGATTTTTACAAAGTATTTTGAAGAGAGTAGAACTCACAATTTAGTCGTTTTAATCTGATTTTATATATGCCACGTGTACCATTTATACGTGCCTGTGTATCAAGCGTCATAAGCCGCGGGAGTAACCAATAACCCCCTAATTTCGCAGGGGTTGTTAGGGAAGCGGATTGCCTGATGAGCTCTATGGGCCCACGGTGATGTATGTGTTTTATCTACACCGTCCATCCGTTTTTCCAGCTCATTTTAGGGCATGATCCCAAAAATGAAGTGGATACAAATCTCAACTGGACCACACAATAGGAAACAGTAGTGATTGAACGCCCACGATCAAAAGTTTCCTATAGGCGGTGAATTGAAGTTCCATAAATCTGTCATTTATTAATTTATATCAGTCTAGTTTTTTAATTATGAAGCATAAAAATTGGTAATCAGATGAAGTAAGTGTATTCCATGTTTGGAAGTGTTTTTAGTGCCAGAGTACCAAATACATCCTCGAGCCCTTGGATACTTTTAAACAGTATGCTCGGGTACTCGGTTCCGAGATGGGAGCCAGCGGGTCAGGATTTTGACATATGCTGCAGCCACAGTGGACGCGGATTACGTACTGACAGAGTCAGTAGCGAGGTGGCTACTGACAATTCTAGGTGGGCCCAAATATTAATGATCACCTTGTCGATTAGGTCACTCGGACCGGGACGAAGAAAAAACACGAATATCAGCTTAATCCATAACTTTTGTGGCCAGGAAATTTTTAATGGTAAGTGTTCAATTACTGCTCTTATCTAGTGTGTGGTCGATATGAGATTTGGATCTGCTTCATTTTTTAAAAATTAATAAAAAAAAATCTTTTAAAAATAGATGGTTGGTATGGATAGGACACAGATATCATGTCAAGGCCTAATTTTTTTGGGCCATGCTCTAAAATGATCTCAAATAATGGGTGGACGGTGTGGATATGGCCCAGACATCACGGTGGTACCTACACAACTTGCTAACATTGAGTAGAATTGGCACCGGACCCAATGCAATTCCATTTAATCTAATTCCAAGCTTTTCTATTCTTCCCAAACATTCAGAGCCTGTTTGGCCAGATAGATTGAATGGGATTGGATGGTATTAGAGTAGATGGTATGGAATTCAAGGTAATGATAGCTGCATTAGTGGATTGGTGCAAGATCTATGGAATTGCTATATAACGGAATTGCTATATCTAAGTCTATTTGGCATGCCTGGCCAATCCTAGGATTAAACCTTCCGATCCCTTGAGCCAAACATGTCTCAGGCAATTTTAGAGGGATTAGGGTGGATTGGATGAGATTTAAAGATAATGATGGTGATGTTAGTGGATTATCTTAAGATCCATGAGATTATTTGGCACGCCTGGCTAATCCCGGAATTTATCTTCCTATGCCTTCTAATCCCATACAATTTGCCCAGCTAAATAGGCCCTCATTGAAATTGGCACAAGACCAAATGTAATTCCATCCAACCTAATCTCATCTAATGCCATGCGCCTAAATGCGCCCTCAATAGTAACCTCACTACTGCCAAAAGGCACAGTTTTCCAGCCCATTTAATAGGTTGAATTCAAAATCGGATCTTATCCAAAGCTAAAATAGATCATATCACATAAAACAGTGGGATATTATAATACCGATCGTTGAAACCTTTCTCTAAAATTTATTTGCAATCTAATTTATTCATAAAGATCATAATAAAAAGAAAACACAAAATTAAGCTTGATCCAAAACTTCCAGTACTTGAAGAATTTTTCAGCTGTAGACATTCAATTCACACTATTTTCACTGGTGTGGTCCATTTGATCCTTCTATATATTTTATTTTTGGACCCTTCTTTTAAAATTATCTGGTGAAATAGATGGCCATAGTGGATAAAATAAATAATTTACTTTGAACCTCGTAGAGTTTACTAAGTTACTCAACACGCAATCCGTTTCCCTACAATACAATACAGGGCCGCTCAAATATTCGGGACCCGTTTGGATTTATATGTACCGACAAGTGATAAATCATGAATCCAGATCCTTTCCGGACATTACATTGCCTGGAGACCCGGTCGCCAGATATGCCGTTGGTGACCCGAATCTGTGGGGCCCATCGTTATGTATGTGTTTTACCAAATCCACGCCATTCATCATTTTTCCAAGCTCATATTGGGGCATGAACCAAAAATCGAGGCAGATCATAAGATCAAGTGGATCACACCACCGGAAACAGTGGGATAATGTTGCCTACGGTTGAAATGTTTCTAGGGCCCATCATGGTGTTTATTTGCCATCCAACCTGTTCATAAGGTCACATAGGCCTTAAAGAAGGAAAAGCACAAATATCAGCTTGATACAAAACTTCCGCTGCCCACAAGAAGTCTTCAACGTTAGGCGTTCAATACCCCATTGTTTTCTGTGGTGTGGTCCATTTGAGATCTGGATCAGCTTCATTTTTAGGTGATGCCTTAAAAGTATATGGCAAAGCAGATGGACGGCGTGGATTGAACATATACATCACGGTGGTACCAAAGAGTCTAGTCATCAGGATATCCGTGGTGACCGGGTCTCCAGCCAATCCGCGTCCCGGGCATTCAACGCTTGCCCCACCCTGAAATCGGCACGCTTCAAGGATCCGGCTGATCAGGCCATCACTATTTCAATGGTCTGTGGGCCCCAGTAGGATCCTGATATAAAATCCACGCCGTCCATCATTTTTTAGGACTTCCTTTAGCATCTCATTCCAAATATCAAGTAGATCTGAATTATAAGTGGGCCACAACACATGGAACAATGGGTTTGGGTCCGCCCAACGTTGAATCCTTCCTATGGCCCACCGTTACGTTTATGTGTCATCCAACCCGTTCATAAGGTGAGTCCCATCAACATTAAGTAAAAATCATATACATGTCTTATAAAAAAAAAATTCAGCGGACCCAAAGAAACTTTCAGCATGCATCAAACCGTCGATTTTCCTTGCAGTGTGACCCACATTGGTTTTTGATGGACCTATTTTTCAGACAAATTACTATGGCACAGATGATGGACGGAGTGGATTTCACAAAAAAATAACACTGTGGGCCCCACAGAAATTTTCTTTGACCGACTCAATTCCTAACTTTTTGGTGAGAGAGCGGGCTACACGCAGTTAATTGCGTGCGGGTCACCCGCACCAACAATTTTAAATGCCCGGGAAGCCCTTGTTGAGAGGGTACAATATAAACCGTAGAATTTAAATTCAACGGTGGATGTGAGCTTTATGAGCTTTGTATTGGATCGGGCCTCTGTTTTATGTTACAGGAGAGAATTTGTTTCTCCAAGGCCCGAGAATATGTACAGGATACTCGGGTTTTCAGCCTTCATAGACGGGCCCACAGATCAGTGATTCAGGCCGTTAGTATGGCTGGACGAGATTTGACGGTGCGTGTAGAAAAAAATTGCCAGATATAAAGACTCTAGCCACCAATGCATGGACTTTTCTTACCTAAATGCTGACTATTGTGTTTCCCAACCGTTCATTTGTAGGCTACAAATTCAGAGATTGGGATTGTTTCTGTCGAAGAGTCCATCAATGGTGGGGGCAACTGACCAACGGTCTGGATCACCGAAATACAGCTCCCCTTTTAACGAGCTGGAGACTGAGGGTACTGTCTATGTCCTCCGGCCGAGTATCGTATGATTCTTTTTAAGGTCGGTAGGTGTGTGGACGCCACACGCATTTAACACGGTGCCACCCTGGTGCATTGCTAGCACTCTGATAGCTCAGTCTGGAGTTGAGTCGAGTCACAGCTCGCCCAACTCTGAGTTGACTCGTCCCAGTCAGGCCAAGTTGAAAATTTGTTAAAAGGGCAACGAGAGGTATCGAACTAAAACAGGACCAATTGAGTTTGAGTCTACTCGGATGAGCGGACAATCCATGATACTAGGTGTTGCACTCAATTCGATCCAATAGACTACATGTGAACGAGAGCTATTGATGCAAAAATATGGTCCACCCTTTTTCGACCTTTCAGTACCTGTACAGGAAGAAGACAAAAGAGACCCTAGTTATAGCAGGGGACCCTCCAATGCTAAAGTCAGGCTAGGAATCTGAGTCTTGTAATATTGAAGGGTTTTGGGTGAGAGATTTTGCATACCTTTCACTATTAGAGATGCTCATATTTATATAAAAGAGAAGATCACACCGTAAGGAATCTTTCTTATTTAAGACTGCTGATATGCTGGAGATCTTCCTGAGATTACGGTCGTCCGAGATCCCCGGGATATGATTATATCCTCCAAATATCTTGGGAGATATTGTAACATCCCGGATTTTTGCCAATCTGAAATTAGACGTCCTTTGGCAATGGGTCGATCCTAACACCTTATTAACCTGTCAGAACTCAATCCCAAAGTCTAAAACCGCTTTTGAACCTATTTCCTTCACAAATCTCACCCTTCACCACCTTGTTCTTTCAATTTTTCTAAGCACTTTCACCCTAGACATTATCTTAAACTAGCTAAGTATTACAACTTAGATCACTTTATATACAAACTACAAAGGCCCAGGTACCACCTCAGACAGAAATTACTCAGGACTAAATCCTTTAGAAATTAGGCAAGAATTAGCCAGTGGTAAACTAGAGTACCTGTGAAATTAGCACCAATCACTTTAAATACGATCTGCAATACCCAAAACTTGTAAAATCATTAACGCTAGGTTACCCTAAAATCTAGGATCAATCTCATTACTCGGCTGCTCTCGGGAGCATCTCGAAACTCCGTATCAGATCTGGACCGCATGTCGAAAGTCCGATTAACACGAAGTTAAGGAATTAAGACCGCCTTGCTGGGTTTGACAACCATCTCGGAAATCAAATCCAGATAGTGTCCCAGCGCTATTTGCTTGAGCTCGGAGCGGGGAGTGTGAGAAATGTGAAAATAATTCTAAATTAAATTCAAAATAAATAAATCTGGCATGTGACGCTTGCAGGTCAGTATTAAGCAACCAGACCGTCAGAATCAGGCCAGATTACACCCTCAGATCAGAGATATTTTTCCAAACATATCCATGTACTCGGAATCTCCGATCGAGATCCACTGACCGTTGAACTGAAACTAGTCCGTCATTTGCAATCTGGAATCCCGACTGAAACGAAAACGTAACTCGACCTAGATCCAATGTCAGTGAGCTTAAGTCCGACCGCACACAGAAAATGAGCTGCCAGAAGTCCTCCGTTGAGCTGAAACTCACTCACATTGGATATAACCTAAGTATACCTTGACCTGAAGTCTATTTTGGTGAGGTTTTAGGCTATATAAGGACCTTTAAACCCTCTCTCATCTAGCCATACGAATTTAAGAAAAACCCTAGGAGAGAAGAGAGAAAAGAGAGAGAAAATTAGAGAGTTATGGGAGGATTCTTTCTACCATTTTTCCCTACCGCTACACAAGCTTCACCACTCCATTCTAATCGCTTTCCCGGCGATTCCGGCGTTGTTTCTAGGTAAGAAACCCTAACTCTAACCTGTTTTGGAGTTTTGATAGTTGTAGGTTATGAAATAGCTAACCTAGTTCATTCTATAGGTTACTAAACTGCCGAATACAAAAGCTTAGCAAACCTTTCGGATTCGTTACGATTCTACGACAAAAGGTACGGACTTTAGGTGTATAGGTTATGGTTTTCAACACTTTCAATGTCAGATAATGATATATTCATGATCTGCATGCAATTGCACATGTACAAAGTACTGTCTGTTTTCCGTTTCGATTAAAGACGAAGAATATGGAATTTTGTGTATTCTAGGTATTTGTAGAAAGTACCGTATACGTATAAATTTTGAAAATGTGTTTGCCATGATTATTTGCTGTATGAACATATTATATATGTTTATAACACTTACTTGCCGAGAGGGTTCACCCTAATACATGTTTTTGCTAATATACACTATGTATGTTAAAAAGTGTATTCTAAGTGTTTGTGAAAATGACCGAATGAATATAGAATTCGCATTCGTGCTCGCCATGACTGATTGTCATGGATACATGATTGTTGTATAGGCGACACCCCTTTGACGAAAGGATTTGCCCTAAATCACGCCACGGCCAATATACACTATATATGTTAAAACGTGTAGCCCAAGTGTTTGTGGAAATGACTGAATGAACATGGAACTTGGATTCCTGCTTGCCATGACTATCCGTCGTGGGTACACGCGTGTTATAATTGGGGCAACTCCCTAGTGAAAGGATTTGGCCTTATACCTATATGATCAACATACGTCATGTATGTTGATGTATGTAGTTTAAAGTGTTTGTTGAAATGTCTGAATGAGTAGTAGTTAGTAAATTGTAATGTATAAGGGTGTTGAGATAGGATTCTCAGCTACCTTAGAGATGTATATGATTTCTTCCATGTTGCTTGTTCAATTTAATCGCTTACTTATGAAATATAGGTGTTTGTATTTCTTGTTTATATTGTGCTTTATTACATGTTTTATGACATGCTTGTCAACATGCTCGAATTACTTTGTTTATTCTGCTTTACTCTACATGCTTCTGGTCGTGGATTGATTGTGTTTGGGGCTATGATTATATCCCAGGCAATCAGTAACGGGATTGAATTCGTAGTTGAAATTCATTTCGTCACGTGAGATGTGTTCGACGAACCCGAGTCGTACTTCGGTTGGCGATAGTAGTTGGCCACACGAAGTACTTATGCGCTTCATATCGTTCAACTTGTTGTGCGCTCGAGCTAGCCGAGCTCGTCAAGCAACCCGATCTGTCTTATGTATGTTCACCATGTTTGGACGCCTCTGCTTGAACCTAGGGTACCAAACTTACCAGTGAAATTCCTTTAACCATGATACCTCGATCCGCTAAGACTCATGAGCCGGGCATGGTGGTATGGGACACCATGGTCGAGCTGTCGGCCTATGCTAGGGCCATGTGCCTCCCCGTAATGTCCATTGAGCAACCAGACTCGTGAGCCGATTATGGTGGTATGGGACACTATATTCGAGCAGTCGGCCTACACTGATTGGTGACGAGCCCTTTGTAGTGACCTCGAACATACTCTGAATTTGCGGTAAGGCGACGAGTTTTGCCGCGTTAAATAGAGTATGAACTAGGCCTGTATCAATTTAGTGATGAACCGTTAAAAGGGTGATGGGGGAGTGGTGTAACGGTTCCGTGTAACAGCCCTGGCAGCCCTTGCAGCGACCTAGAAATACACTATCGTATGAGATTAACTAGGACTGACGACCCTAGAATGGATCATGTTTGGGAATGATACAAGGGAGGTACCTTAGTTTTTCAATACTGTTGTTTGAAATGGACTAATAACAACTCGGTAATCATGCTCATCATCGCATTGCATGTGCTTGGAAGATGTGGAGCACTGAGGAATGCAAGCATGTCGCGAACGTAAGATGGTGTCGCACGAGGGAGTATGTGGTGAGGGCATGCATCATAACTGCATTCATACTTGCATTAATAAGAGTAGTTAGGACTGTTTGATTGTACTACTTTATCATTACTGCTTGACTGAATTGATAACATGTTAACCTATGCTTTGTTTGAGTTTCAGATGATGGCGATGCTGTGAAGCGGAGCCGGACTTTTACGAGGATGAGGAGGATTCCTCCTTTATGCAGTTTCAGGCGGCTTCATGTGAGCCGTGTCTTGATCAACGGGGTACAAGGATGTTGTCTAGATGACTTTACACTTTTCGTATAAATTGGACTTGTATTTGTAATTATTTAACCTGGTAATGTTATCACACTCTGGAGACTCACCACAGTTTATATAATTTATATATCTATCACAGTCTTCCGCTTGCAATTTAATTGTCTCTAGAGTATGATATGCTGTTTTAGTATAATCTCATTCATGTTTCAATGCTCTCATCATAATCATCATTATCTGTATTGCATAAGTGATGCGTTGGAACTCGGGAGCTGAGCTTTGCTCGACCCCCGATTTTTAGGGCGTTATAGATATCTTCGGGCCGTTGGAGAAATTCCCAGATTGTTAGTTCAAGGAAAGGTTGGGAGGTGAAGGTGCCAGATATAGTGAAAGCAGGTAATACAGAGCCTTTTGATATATCAGCATTTGCCTTAGTTGAACCCCGATGATCATTTAACTCCGTTATAGACAGTGCTGACCTATAGCCGAGCTATATTCGACCTATGGTTGGGTCGACCTTTAGTTGGGCCAACCTATAGTTAGGTCAATCTGTAGTTGAACGTTGGCCGATTTATGGTTGTCCAATGGTCGAGCTATAACTAAGCTATGGCCGATAGTAATCGATCTAGGATTGACCTGTGATCGATCTGTAGCCGACCTATGGTTGATCTATGTCGAATAGGCTCGTAACCATGTTCTTTGAGTGTCCTTACAGTTGTATCGACCTCCATGGAAGTCGGCCTATTTCTGGACGTAAACGTCTTATCAAGCTTGAGTTTCACTGAGCCCTCTAACCGGGTTACAATTGGCCTAGGATTGACCTCTGGTCGACCTATGAGTTAGGTCGATATCTAGCCATTTGGGCAGACTTGTAGTCCCATTCTTTAAGTGTCATTGCATTTGCATCACCCTTCTTGAAGGTCAACCTACTTTTGGACGTAGAAGCCTTATCAGGCTTGGGTTTCACTAGGCCTGTGCTGGTCCAGTAAAGTTGGTCCATTCCATAAACCGACTTATCAACTTGTCTATTTTTCTCCTAACAAGGGCCAAGATTTAATACACGTGTTGTCACGCCCCAAACTCGGGGACCGGGCTCACAAAATTCCCGATCGCCGAATCCGGCGCCGACAGCCTCCGTAGAACCCCATTCTCGGCTCCCGGCGCCCATTCGCCAGGTTCCAATCCTGGGATGCTACGAGGAGGATTTATATATCAGTTTGAATCGTAATCAGCATAACCAAAGGCATAACCCACAACAACAACCAAAAACTCCATCACATTTCCACTATGATCAAAAACTTTACAAGTACAATGAGCATAAAGGGAAATACAATGAGAATGGACAAAAAGCTCCAAAAGATCTGCTCAGCGCTCTCGCCTCAGTGCTGCTGCGTCCTCACGTCACCTGCACGCAACGGTCGTGCATAAGCTTTATGGAAAGCTTAGAGGGTGGTGAAAGTGTGTGCACAAGGTAGTAATGCAGGTACACAGTATCAGAGTAAAGCGGAACATGCTGATGAATCCATGAATACCACTAGCCGTACCAAGGCCATACGATGCAAGGTATGAATGATGTCGGCCATACCAAGGCCATGCAATGCGAAATGCAACTCAAGCATACCAATCATCATCTGAGTCCACATATCAGTACAGTTCAAATCTGGAATATCACCGGGGTCTAGTACACTCTAAACCAGATTGCCGCCCCATCGCGCGCAATAAGGTAAGTGGAAGAGACCTCACTACCCGCCTGCCAATATCGGGCTCGGCTCGTCGATAGCGGACCCATTCCTCAGCTGGTCAGACTCAGCCTAGCATTGCCCCCTCCTCTCGGGCAGGTAAGGCCGCACCCCCTTCCAACCGACCACGACACAGTGGAAAGCGCAGCCTCCTGGTAATCGGCCATCGGCGCTCATGCACCCACTCGGTCTAGACGTTGGAGCAACCTCTTGGTACCATAAGGGTTTAGGGACTTTCACCCAGGGATATCTATAGCACCCCATGTAGAACAAGATTTCCGGTATCCAATCCTGCCAACCACGATACGCCTGTGGAGGCTATGGCCCTGATGTCGCTAGGGCGTACAGTAACTACATCACACAATGCGAATGCATGAATCACACTATCCAATCATGCAACAATCCTGCGCGTCTCGTGCGCTCATGTAGGGCAACACCGCCTATCCGGGAGCCCCTAATCAATCTGCCCGAAGGCATATGCTATGATCAGTCACCTCTCATATCAAGCACACATATGATGCGTATGATCATGAGTCATGGAACTATACTAAACATGTAATAAGGTAATGAACTGTGCTTACAACGCAGATGGGCCTAGACGGCCTACACGCAACAAGTACGGCCTATCAATGGGCCCTAGGGAGAGTCGTAATGCGGACATTTAACCAACATTGTACTTGCAATGTGGACGTCAAACCAGCATTGCTCCCAAGGCATTATCTGTCGTAAACATCATTACATAAACCATGAAGGGATCACACATTGCAATGGACTTTAGGTACATCTCATTGGTCTTTAAATACATCGAATGGGCCGTGTCACATGGGCCTTATATTCATCAAGAGGGCCACATCAATGGGCCGCACCAATGGGCCTTAAGTGCATTGCAATGGGCCTAACCTCATGGATCATAAGTACATCAAATGGCAACATCGAACGAGCCTCATATGTACATCGAATGGGCCCTAACCCATAGGCCCTAACACATCTCGATGGGCCTTAACCCCTGGGCCTCTAAGTATATCAGGTGGGCCTAATCATATGGGCCTCTTGCATATCAAGGTGGGCCTCAATAACGGCCACAAATGCATCAATATGGGCCTAATCACATGGGCCTCTATAAATACAAGGGTGGGCCTCACTCAGACATCAAAGTGGGCCCACAAAGGTTAGATCTGCCCCATTCTTAACTCATGCCAAAAATGATATTTCAAAATGGATAGTCAAATCAGACGCCACATGTACATCAAGGTGGGGTTCTCATGCGGGCCTACCAAAATGTATATTTATATACACATATATATCCAATATAATATAGATATATAGTATATATATAATATATGTAAAATATAACATATATATATATAAGTATATATATATACTCACACACACAGCACACGCACAACGCACACACACGCACGCACACACGCACGCACACACACCTCACATGCACACACGCATGCACACACCCCACACCCACCGTCCACTGGACGGTGGGAAAACACAAACATTACAAGGGCTCCACCGTCCAGCGGACGGTGGAGTACAACACATACATCACCGTGGGCTCCCACGTGGGGCCCACCGTAATATTTACATGCCATCCAACCCGTTCATAAGGTCACAAGGACCTGGACGAAGGAGAAAAACAAATATCAGGTTAATCCAAAACGTCAATGGCCTAAAAAAAGGATTTCAATGGTAGGATTCAATTCACACTGTTTCTTGTGGTGTGGGCCACCTGAGTCTTAGATGCACCTGAAATTTGGAGGGGACCCGCATCAGGGGGTGGCCCACCTTATGGACGGAGTGGATACACAAAATACATCATGGTGGGGCCCACGCCAGGGGCCGTGGGTGGCCCTGACCGTCCGCCCAACCAGCGCGCAGGCGCTGCCTGCGCCCGCCTGACACGGCAGAGGCAGAAGCCTCTGCTTCTTTCTTTTTTTTTTTTGATTTTTGTTTTCTTACAGGAAATAGCGTATGGGGCCCACTTTCTGAAAATCTAGTCCGTCCATATCGTTCTCGGGCCCGGAACGCACCAAACAAGTCCAAAGTTTGGAATTTTTTTGATGAGTGGTTAAGGCATGGTGGGTCCTAGAAGTTTCGAACGGTAAAGGATACCGTTTCCTATGGTACAGCCCGCCTGAGTATTGGATCGGCCTCAGCTTTCGGCTCAACGCCTAAAATGTTGTTGTGGAGGGGATGGACGGCGTGGATTGAACACATACAATAAGGTGGGGCCCATATATGTGACTCACCCCAAAGCCTTAAGCAACAAAAAAATATATATATGTGTGTCTTCATTTTTAGACGTCCAGCGTCCCTGGACGCTGGACGGTGTTACGTTGTGCATTGAGGTGGGCCACACATGATGGAGGGTGTTGGTACAACATTCAAGGTGGGCCCCACCCATGGATGACTTGGATAAAATACACATTTCATGGTGGGGTCCAACTTGGTGGGCCACACAAACACATCACATGATCTAAAGGAGAAAGGAAAAAGAAAAAAAAGAAAAACAAAAAAAAATGAAATGGAGAGGGATAGAGAGTGAGACATAGAGAGATCGGTGAGTATGGAGGGACCCCGCCACTATGGGCCCCTCATTCAAAAGTACATCAAGGTGGGTCCCACATATGTGGACCCTTGATCAACAAAAGAATAAAAAAAAAATGAAATCAACGATCACCCACCGGCTTCTTCTTGCTCCAATGGGTTCCTTAGCTCCTTGGCTTCAATTTCAAAGGAGGAGATGAGGAATGGAAGGTTAGGATGGGAGATAAGAAGGTGGAGAGGTGTGACTCATTTGTGGCTTGGAAGGAATGGGGAAGAGCTCACGTATGGGGTTTTTCTCTTGGCTTGGGAATGGTTTGCAATGGAGAGAGAGGGTGTTGTAAAGGGAGAGAGAGATGGGTGATGTTTGATGGAGTGATGGATGTGGTGGTGATGGGTGTGTAAGAGACTTTTTGACTTTGGAGGCATTTTGTGTAAGAAAGGTATGGGCTTGTAAGAACTTTTTGACTTTTGTGGTTGCTTGGAAATGGGTGAAAAGTGATGTGTACTTGACATGATGGGATTGATTGATGGGTGATTGATGTGACATCTCGTTGAGATTCTCTTAGGTTTCGCAACGCGCGGCGTTTTCCTCGCACCGAACGCTGGCCTACATCTCCTAGCCAGAGTATCGCCTCGGCGCGCGAGTCGCGGCATCGGAACCGCGGCGACGGTGCGGTCGCAAGGATACAAGTCTTAGGTTGAGTTGACTCGGGTTAACGGCGTATGAATCAAGGTCGTGCGCAGATACCGGTAAGGGTCGAAGGTTGCCGGAATTCGACCGGAAAGACCGCGGAAACCTACGGAACAGTACGGTTTAAGATGTGGGTCTTACACGTGTGTAGTAGGACCTACAACTCCTTCACCTAGATGAGATTGGAGACTTGGATACAAGATTTAGAGTTTCGTTCGGGAGATTTGTAAAAATATATGAGGCTAATTGTTCTACATAAGCTCTTTTTGTCTTGTGCCAATAAATGTGAGTTTATGGACTTAAGAACTTATTCATTTACCAACACATTAAGTTTAAAATTGTAAGATGAGATACATATGTCTTAGAGAGGGGTGAATATAACTAAACCAATTTATGATAATCAATCGTGGAAAATAAATTCACAATGATAATAGATATTGAAATTTTAATTTCAATTGAATCATAGGATAACCTTCACCTAAAATCTTAGGTAGGACAACTCTATTTCACGACATCCTTGAATTCGATATTTTAAGATAATAACAACAAAAATAAGATTGTCAATCACTAAACACATAAAGAGTTATAGTGGTTCAGTGTTTAACACACCTACTCCACTCCAAAAATTACTACTCGACGTAATTTTGGCTTTCCACTATTTTCAAGGTTTTCATAGGATCACTTCAACAACCTCTTACAGTTCTTAAAAAAAACTAGAATATTTCTCTTTTGTTTCTGGAAGATTTCTCTTTGATTTTTGTGCATTGAAATAATGAGACATGATCTCTATTTATAGCCAAAGATATGGATCTACGGTCAGCCTAAGAATCATTTTCGCTGGTCGGAGTTCCTCGATATTGTTCCAACGGCTATCAGATTTCACAGGATTTGATTTTATCCAAACTTAGGCTAGCTCGAGCCAAACTTCGGTTGACTGAAGACAAGGTTTGGCTGGCCTGAGAATACGAAAATCAGAAAATATACATTGTTGTAAACTTGACCTGGGTTAATATCGAGCTAACCCGAGCTGGATTCGGTTGGCCGAAGGCAGGGTCGGGCTGGGCAAAGTTCCAGGAGAAATAAGGACTTTGTTTCTGAAAACTTGACCTAGGTTGATCTCAGGCTGACCCAAGATGGTTGAGCTAGGCAAAGGTATGGTTGGGCTAGCCGAACACCCATGATTTTTCAAGTAAAATTGCCACAAGTTAAAGCTTAGAAAATCATAATGATGCACTTTATCATAGGGTCTTTTATAAGGTCATCTTTACATGTGAGTTGGCATACAAATGATCATTCTCTTGAAAATATTCTAAGCCTTCTACTTTGGAGATGTCAAGTTGTGCTCTAGTCTTGAAACGTCAAAGAGAGCTGAAGTGTGCTGAAGTTTTGTACACTATGCATTTTGTCTACGAAATTTGACAACTACTTGTATGCTTAAAACATTAGCACTTACAAAAATAATTCTCAAATGAACAAAGATACACATTCAAACTAAAGAAGAAAAAATGTTGCAAATTTCATTAATGTTTGGAAATAATGTTCACTACAATTGACAAGTTATGAGACAACCAAATGAATAAACAAAAAAAGAAATGATAAATACTTGATGTGCCTATCAGAACAGACAATCGATATGGATGTGATCAGCAAAATTGGAACTTAGATGATCACAGTATACAACTTAAGGTTGTAAAAAGATTACTTTTACTCCTAAGGTACTGTAGCAGGAGCCACTAGGCAGTAGGTACGTAAAACTAAACTAAGCTACACTAGGAAAAATAAAGGAAAGATAAATAAAAAATATGTTAATGTGTTTGGCATAGGGTCTCGAGTTATTCTTTGATTGCTCTTTTTATATATTGTCGAGGCGGTGAAACCCTCGCTAGGGTTTCCTTGTTGCTTATGGATCCCTCTACTCATATCGCTAGCTTTCCAAATATGAAAATCTCCTCGGCCGATTGGTAACCTTCCAACCAAGGTTTTTGAAAAGTCTGACACTATTGGATCTTATATTTCTACTCCTATATATAGATGCTCCCATATAGGACCCGTAGTGCCGAAGGGGAAATCCATCTTTGAGATCCATTGCGGCCATTCATGCGAATAACATAGTTTAGATCACTCTATTTTTTACCATATTAGTGGGATTTGACACCCACGGATCTGTCACCGATGATGGGCCAAATCTGTCAAGTTGAAAGATCTCATTCTTTTGGTTCTAATGTGACTACAACCATCAAATCCGATCACCTAGTAGGGCATATAAGTGATCTCTGTGTCTCTTTTGATCTCCTTGATGAGTGGCGTAGACCTGACTGATATTAATCCATTATCGACCAGATCATATCCTTCTTCGAGCCCTCTTTGCGCTCTCCTTATTCTAATCAGGGTGCATCTCTGTACTTCATCGGGCTAATGTGTCTGCTTCTCCTAACTCAAGCTGGGCTGGCTTAGATGTCGGTCTAATCTTCAGATCCTCAAAATCTTCTCGAACGCTATAGCTACTCCGAATCTTCCAGGGAGATCTCCCACTTTAGAAGGACCGGGAAAGATGACATCACCGAGAATATCATAGCCAGATTTGTGATAGATCCGTTCTCTCAACGGGTCTCTTATAGACGTGGTGGGAATATTGCCTCATTAATGGACATGATAATTATGTCCACATGGCGTGTGATGATTCTCTCTCCTAAAGGCGGTTGGGGATTTGTACTGCGGAATCACACAGATCTAGATCTAGGATAGCAATCCAATGACACCAAGCACACACAAGAAACACATATTTAACGTGGAAAACCCTTGTGGAAAAAAACCACGGCACAAAGCGACAGATCTCCACTATGAAAATAGAAATTACAAAGATAGAAGACTTACCTGATTCGAACAACCTCAAATCTCACCCTTGCTACACCCTTTAGAAACCCTAAAATCCTTTTAGGAACCCTTGAAACCCCTTTAGAAAGCCTTAGAATACCTCCCAATCCCACATACACCCCTTTATATAAGTTTAGAAAGAAATAGAATCGGAATAGGAAACAAAAATCGAAAAATCTGCATTTCTGTAGAAAATCTGCGTAAAATCTTCGATGTCATCGAAGGTCCATCAATTTCATCGAAAACGGACCAAAATTGTCCAGCGACCAGGGATGAAAAATTCGATAATTATCGATGGCATCGATCAACCTTCGATGTCATCGACGACTGGCTTCGATGTCATCGAAACCTTGTCGATGTCATCGACAGACCAACAGACAGATTTAAGACATTTGTCCATAACAAAGGCAAGCATAAGGGCTTGTGCCTTCACATTTATAATTGAATGCGTATCGCTGAAGGAAACACAATGACAATACTCTTGAATGAGAGTATGTTTTGCATCATTGTGGTCACATGGTGTCGACACGTGGTAGCCTTGAGTAGTCCACGTCAGGGCATCGAAAATGGGTGTAAAAAATGTCCCCGTGTCCCTTTGCATCGAGAGAAGCAATAGTGCGTATGATCTTCGGGTTTCGGCTTGTGACATGCGGCAACACAGGGTTTGCGCTTCGACCATCACATGGTTTAATGATATGTCGGATTTTGCACAGCATGATTGCCAACTTTTATTACGGACGCAAATTGTGATGTTTTAATATGTTTATATACTGTTACGGTTCCATCGCAATCGGTATTCGTTCTTCATTCGATCATCTTTGTTTCTTTTCACTCCTCATCGAGTTTTTCTTATGTTATGACTTCTTCTTCTTCTGGAGATGTTAAATTGTAAAAGGGGTAGTGTCATGCCCTGGTTTCCGCCGCCCGAGTGTAATACCCGTACAATGAAAACTCGAGTGTCATTATGAAAGAGTTGCATGTGGGCGGTTTCCACGTGCCTGCAAGGTCATATTAACCCTCAATCAAGTTATCAATAAGAGTCATGCACATCAACATTGTGGGTATCAAGACATAAGTAAAGATAACCACAACATGGTATATTAGTGTGAACAATCCAAAATGTACCCTCCAATGCCTCCAACTGGCTCTATACAAACCACAAAATAGCCAAATGTATAGGTGCAACTATCAAAAGGGAATCAATAAGTTAGCTATTGGTTGAGCTCATAGAGCTCAACCACACTACTAGCAAGCTTACCATTGCCCGACTCCTTTCTAGGATCTACAGGGGTGCTCTCCTAAGGGTCGGCATCTGAAACTACTACTGGTTCATTTACATATGTCAAATGGAATGCGTCAATCGCCAACATAATAAAAATATATCCCTTAGATTATATCCATGACATTTAGTGATTTAAAGTTTTATTACAAGTATACATTCCTAGGTATACATTTCCTAAGCATGTGATCTCTAAGCATGTTATCTCTAAGTATATGATGCATGTTATCGATATAGTGCAAGCAAGAATTTCCCAACACTTGTACGATTCACACAACTTTATCTTATTTAGATATATGGATGCATGAAATGCATTCAGATTGAGAATGCACATCTAGCTAAAAAGGAGGGTCCTTGTTCTTGCTCCGGTGGTAGACTCTTAGGAGTTTCAACACCTGGTCAAGGGTTCGAGTACCCATAGGTGGTGAAATCCCACTACGGCATGAGTGTGTGGCGATGTGTGTGCATGTGTTTTTTTTTTTTTTTTTTTTTTTTTTTTAAATCTAGCTAAAAAGGACACCTATAGTGAACAACTAGTCAGTAAAATACACTAAGGTATGCCCATACTGACTAGCCACTAAGTAAAATCTATGCAGAAATGACACTTATAGTAAGTTGATCACCTGATAAAAATACTCTCGTGTATGCCCATAATGATCAATCACCCAGTAAAATCCATGCAAAAGGACACCCATAGTATATGGCAACACGAGCTGATAACTCGGAATCACCTGATAAAATACAGTCTTGGGTACAACCCATAGTGACTTGAGAAACCTTGTGCTTACGTCACCCACCCGATAAAGTCTGTATGCCATGTATGCATGATTAATCTGACCATCGTTAGTTCAGTTTACAAACATTTCATTTCACAAAGCAGTTTAATCCACGAGAAACCTATGCTACTAACAATTTAATTTAGAGTACACTCCCTCAATTATTGGTGTAACGCCCCGAAAATCGGCACCTGAGTACATAGACTCCGGTCCCAAGTTCCCGGGTGTTAACAAAATGAAAACGCACGTGTGACCTCGTTCAAATTCACATTTTTTTCACATACTAGCAATTAGAGTAGCGTAATTCAATTAATCCAAAGCGAGGTAGAGATAACAAAAATCATAAATATAAGGCTAACAGTAAAAATACAATTCCAATAGTGGTGATTGCTCAAAATGGAAATTATACAAGCCACAACAAACATGTGAAAAAATTTACACATAAAGCATAAAACTAAAATAAAAGCAAGGTCCTCCGGCTTCACCCGACGCTCCCGAGGCATCACTGTAAAAGTGCAAGCCGACCAAAGTCTACCTGCCAGAGGCCTTGATAGAACCTACATCAACAACAATGCCTGGTTGGTGTTTTAAAACACCCTCCAAGTGGGAGTGAGTAGCTAACTCAGTGGTTCCATTAGTTATAAGTTACACATGTTACCAACCTAATTAGCTCAGTTAATAATAAAACAAGAAATCAAGCATTTCTTAAATACTTTTGTTAAATACATGAGGGAGATTATGAAGTGATGCATGCACCTCAAAATCCAATTCTCTTTCACAAGCGATTTCGACACCTATTTCATAAATGCCAACACTCTATCATCACGCGACTCCAATGCCAAATCGCCACATCCTATCTTGCAATGCAATTGATGTGTATTTTAGTCGAGTAATTATTAAGTTCCGTTCATCCAGCATATTGGGGAAGTTAGGGTACCCTCATTTTATCGTGGTCTTAACTAAATCACTAGGATCGGGGCGGCTGAAGTAGCTCCTTACCTGTGTCCCTTGATCCGTATTTGGGTTTATCACCCAGACCGACTCGACCGATGCCACATCAAGGACCCGAATGACACAATCCGGACGCACAGTGTTAGGCAGCCCATTGACGGTTGGAGGGCGCCCACAAATGATATAAGAGTCGTCACCCGAATACAAATGTGGAGCGGTCACGGCATCATTGTAGTTGGATGCACTACGCTCATAGTCTTCTTGATTGCTCATTGGTCACTACAGGGAGGCTTGTTACCCCGGCGTATACCGACAGCTCAGACACGATGTCCTAAAGCATCATGCCCTGCCCATGAGTCTTGTGGATTGTACCACTAACGATTAAAAGTAGACTCATTCAACGGAAACAGGGTATTCTAGATTCTATTCGATGTTGTCTACATTGTAAACACACATGGTCAGTCGACTATTAGGCTAATTAGATTGACTTGAAGAACTCCACACAACCGCCATTGGATGCGAGCGTCCCATGTAGTTCATCTACTATTGGTCATTTGTGTTCAACTCGAGTCGATCGAACAAGCATAAGGTAGCTGACCTAACTCGGGCCACCCCTTAGTTCGGACGGTTAGCTGAATGTCTCAACGTTGTAAGCAATCCTAAACATCGCTACAGATTTAGCAATTCGTCATGTAGTCATAGCGAGATTTCATGTGAAGCATGGATTCAACGACACATTTACTTAGGCATTTCATCAAACATATGAGCATAAGTGGAACAATACATTCACATGGGCATTTTATCAAACATATGAGTATCAATAGAGAAATACATTCACTTAGGCATTTTATCAAACATGTGAGCATCAATAGAACAACACATTCAATCACTTAGGCATTTCATCAAACATGTGAGCATCCATAAATAACTAATAACACATGTTGCAATCAAATTGAAAATATGGATATGTTAACAATCACCAAGCCATTCACAACAAGACATCGTTAATTGAGACTCTCAAGGGTCGATAAATGGAAACCTAGGCATAATGGTCCGCACCTTTGCAATGATTCACCCGACTCAAAGCGCTCCTATGATTAAGAATTTGGAAAAAATGATTCATCTCGATTGTGAGTGAGATGGATTCGATGGAGGAGAACGTCGAAGCTAGGGCTTAATCAAAGGGAATCCATCAAGAACACTCTAAGATCTCCCTCATTCTCTTTTTCTTTTCTTTTTTTCTTCATTCTTGGGCAAAATTCGTATGGAGGGATGGGGTGCCCAAATGGAGGCTTTATATAGTACCGGATGTGGTGTAAATGGCCTTAAGGGCTGAGTTTTTACTATATTAGCCCTAGGAGAGTGTTATTCTATCCTTTAGGGGCCACTATGGGGTATAGGAGTTGACACCCACCGTTAGATAGTTGGCTCTAGTGATGATCTACGCACAGACACAATCAACCTGCCATTTACACGCGTCGACCGATGGGTATGATCAGAAGTCTGTTCGACGGTTACTAATGGTTAATCAGGGCCACGACTATACGGATATGTGTGGAAAAATATCGTTAGTCTGTACTCCGATTATGGCAATGAATTGACAGTCTAAAAGTCACAACTTCATGAAAAAACAAAGTGACTAGTTTCACTTAAGGCAGTCACACATGTCATGCGCTTGGCTTGCGGGTCCAAGTTGAGCAATTCGAGATGCAACATTAGCTCGATGTCTCGTGATGGACATCAAACCTACTAAGACGAATGTTTTTCTATAGTCTCGGGCTTAATGGCCCACTAACAAGTGGTCTAGAGCTTGTTTGGATAATTAAGGTATTTCTGGAATGAATTGAGTATTTAGATTTCTTGTGCGCAATGATTAGAGTTTGGATTAGCTAAGTTTGTATTGTAGCCTATTCACAATTACCGAAAATGGTATAAGCCATTAGTTCTTAGGCTAAAGGAGTATCTGGATTGATTTGGTTTGTTAATTAAGATCTGACCCCTAATTGTTACGGTTTTTGGCAGGTCTTTATTTAGTTATAGTCATCTCACTTAGTCAGTGATAGGTTGACTAGATTTGGACCCTACGTGAATAAATCTCGAGGCTAAGCTTGATGTTTAAGTGATCAGGCGGATTCGTTGGCTTCCTACGGTTGATTAATCTGATTTGTACGGTTCTTTACCGATACCACCCGCATATAGGTTCACTTCGAGTGTTAAGGGCCGATAAGCGACAACGTAGGCTGGTCATTTCAAAAGTTTTCAAGGGTTTTTGAAAATTTAAAATAGCGAAAATCTAGGACATTACAATTGGCCATTCTAAAAATCAATGTCATCGATACATGTTATGTATACGAGAAATCAATTCCATCTAAAAAGTCTAGTAACGAACGCATAAAGGGTTCAATCCAAAAAAGCCGCTTAGATGGAAAGTTCGGAGAATGAAAAAAAATAAAGTTCTTCCCAAGAAAAGCCACAGAGGCCAAGCTAACATGAATGTAATCCGTCAACAAGTCCGATTAATTCCCTAGGGCAAGGTCACGTACCTAGGGCATACTTCCTCGTATCACAATTCTAATTCCTCATGGTGGGGCCCACATATCTCTTCCAACACCTACCAATATCCTTCATATTAGAAAGGTAATTGCCGTATCTTAACTTAAATTACTTTTTCAGAATTTTCTTAAAATTAAGAGGCGGGATAACTCTCATTAACTAAGGGCCCGTTTGTTAACGCTGAATTTTTACACTTAACGCGGAATTGGAAAAATGTTCCGTGTTTAGTGGTGTTTGTTAATGCGTCGTTAACGCAGAAGAAGGAAAGCGCTAAGTGGTTTTTCACTGAATTCTTTTCCGTGATAGGAGTCTAGCTTAATGGTGAATGCCGAATGTGCTCAGTGAATTTTTTATTAAACAAAAATTTTTGTTTCCAAAATTACCTCTTTTCAAGTTACTGCAGCAATTTTTTCTCTTTAAATTGTTTGCCCAATACAAAATCAACTTTTAACCTGTGAAATTTCTTTATGCCCCACCATGATGTATGTGTTTCATCTATTCCATTCATCCATTTTTAATGATCATTTTAGGGCTTGATAACAAAAATAAGAGGAATATAAATCTCAGGTGGACCATACCGCAGGAAAACAATAGTGATTGGATATCCACCATTAAAATTCTCCTAAGGCCCAATGTACTATTTTGTTTGACATCCAATCTGTTGATTAGGTCATATAGACCTAGATGAATGGAAAAAACAAAAACGGGGCCTAAGTTTCACATGCCCCAACATGCTTTCTATGTCCAATCCACTCCATCCAACATGACCATTCCTCAATCTTACACACTATGACAAAAAATGAGCATGATCCACAAACCCAGGTGGGCCACACCACAAGAAACTATGTGAGCCACGTGTGTATTCAAGTTGGACCATTGTACACTTTTTCTACCCACCCATCTTTCTCAATGGTGTGATCTACAGCCAGATTTTTTTTCCACAATCATAACCATCCTTCCTTACACTGGTCTGATCTACTATCGGATCAACAAAAGAATATGATTTAAAAAAAAAAAAAAAAAAATCCATAATCACAATGTATAGTACCCAATGGATGCCTTGGATTGCTTAAATGTGTGTCAAGATCCTCATAACAGCTATGACAAGATCTATACACAGGATTGTACTATTTTTTAAACTTAGCCTCCTGATCATGCATATGTTCAGTAGATAAGAGCTATTGATAAAGAGATAGCCACTCTATAAGTGTATTTTTTTAATTTTATTTTTCAGAGTTAGGATTATGGGACCACCAATCACATGGTGACCTTCCTGAGTTGTTTGTAATCAACTTAAATTTCATATCTATAAATAAAAGATTTCAACATTTTTATTTCACATATTATTTCTCAAATAATGATTTTAAAAAGGTCTCTAATTTTCTTGAAAATATAGAAATAATATATCCTTTCATACATTTTCCGTAATATTATTGATAAACAAATATAGAAATAATATTTCCTTTCATACATTTTCCGTAATTTCAAACCGGGCATAGAGGTATGGGCACGTTGGCCGGAGATGAAATGACAGTTTTGTCCTTTTACAAAGGAGGCTTTCCATGTGGGTGCACATCCATCGTATTTCTATTGATCCGCGCAAGTATCAATACATGCAAGTAGCTTTGCCTTCATGATTGTGTTTATTTTGGGCAAGTGGAATCAAGGAACTTTGATCAAGATCGTTGAATGTGTTGGCCCCAACTTGGATGTACTTTGAGACAAAGATCTTTTACAGTGGAGGGTTAGGATTGCTCGACATGGGGAGTGTTGGATCTCGTCCGGTGTTGTGCTCAATTCGTCTCTGATGCGGATTGCGTATTACCGACATTGTCGTAGGGAGAGGCCACTAGGGGTGTACACGGGTCGGGCCGAGTCGAACTGGCCTCAGCTCATCCAGGCCCGTTCAACAGCCACACCAGGTCCGAACCCGACTGGGCCTGGTCACCGGGCCAACATCTCCAGCTCGAACCGGGCCCGGGCGAGTTCGGGTCGAGTTCGGGCCAGTTTCGAACCTTCGAGTTCGGGCCAGTTTCGAACCTGAGTTCGGGCTAATTTCGAACCTTACAGCAAGTTCATGGGAAGGACTTTGGCAGGTAATCCGTGTCCCATTAATTTACAAGGCCCTCAATCAACGGTTTAGATAGTTGAACTATAGATTCCACAAAAAATCTTCTGGCCTGGAACGTTCAATTCCTCCCGGTGACCATACTGCCCAAAACAAATGGGTGACTAGAGAATTTGTTTTAGCCGTTTATTGTTTTATACCTGTGGCCAACCTAAGGTGTTTACCGGCCTGATTTTCGAATCAGAAGATCTAATTAGTACATCCAACGGATGGGGAACTAAGATTTCATTTTTCTAATCCATATTAAGACAAGAAATGTGGCACATGTGTTTCACATCTAGGCCAGTCCTTATTGGGTCCCACTTTGAACATCCAATGGCCCAAAAAATAGGATGATAGACTCACCATCAGTCATTATTGCTTTTCCAACCATTGATTCTTCTGGTAGAAATGTGGCCCAACTGATAAGTGGGAACCAAGGCTAGCCCACCTGATGACTGACCCAGATCTTGTACACATGACATTTTGCCATGTTGCAAATCATCTTCACAATCTTCATGAAGAAATGATTTGATACTCTTGCAGAGTGATGGATGAGACATGAGCAGTTAGAAATTACTTAGAAATTACATATATGGCTTTAAACCTTTCAAATTACAAGAACTAGTAGATATATATATATATATATATATATATATATATATATATATATATATATATATATATATATATATATATATTTCGGACCGAGTCAGGCCGGGTCGGGTTGGGCCGGGGCGAGTTGGGTTTCGGACCGAGTCGGGCCGAACTGTGAGGTATCCGAACTCGACTTGAACTCAGTTTCGAGCCTAGAAAATTGGCCCGTCCTTACCCGAACTCAGTTCCGGGTCAGGCCGAGTCAGGCTTTTTCGGGCCGGGTCGAGCGAACTAACCGGGCTAGCCCGGTTTGTGTACACCCCTAGAGGCCACTACTGGACAGTTCTATGTGGTCCCAGATTGATGTATGTATTTTATCCTGGCTGTTCATTTATTTTGGATTATTATTTTAGGGCATGAAATTATAGCTGGGCATTGAGTTGAGTTGGACTGAGTTACGGCTTAACAGACTCAATCAGGCTTTGAAATAGATCTAACTGGAACTCAACCTGACTCGGTACCAAGTCCAGTATACTTGACCCGATCCGAGTCCGAGTCTAACCCAATCATAGGTACCAAATTGGGTCGAGTTGGCAGCAAATCGGTTCAAGTGCAATGGGTACACAGCATCTCATATCTGAAGCATCAAATCTGATGTTATATATATATATAAATGTGTGTGTGGTTCTATGCAGTCGAACTCATCGGAACTTCCCATGAGGTCGAGCTATGTGGGCTCCACATGATGCATGTCAAACATTTACCTCATCTGTCAGATGCATCATTCCATGGAGGGCCTGAGGCTTAAAAATCAAGTCAATCCATGACTTGCGTGGCCCACACCACATACAAAAGTTCACAGGGGTTACCCTCCCATTAAAATACTCATAATCATTTGTTGGGCCCACCGAGATGTGGTTCACAAATCCAGCCCATCCATTATGTGTGTCCCACTTGTATCCAAGTTTCACCCGCATCCAAATTTTACGTGGGCCCCACCAAGTGTTTTATATGTTTTAGGCATGTCTTCACATGATCTTAGATGGGAAGGCCCACTTGAGTTTAGTATACAACTGATTTTTGGGATATCCAATGACCTAAGGGCCTGTTTGGGAGCGTGGATTTGGAACCCCCTGGATTCGCAACCCCTAGGATTGGAAACCCCCTGGATTGGCAATCCTCTCAGTGTGTTTGGCACCCTGGAGGGTGAATCAACTTTAATTCAAAAATACCTATACATGGCATATTTACAGGGGTTTGAATTTAATTACTAAATCAATTGTAATATCCCCAATTAGTGAGATATATAATTTTTGACACTATGGTTGTGATAAGCCCGCTAAAATATATGTTTTGCCTAAAAATGATGAAATTCCAAGTCTTAGATGGACCGCAAGCACAAGATCATGTCTGAGTGACTAACTAACGATTTTTAATCGTTGATTAATATGGACAATGTTTGGACGGTGCTGGATCATATTTGGACGGTGCTGATCTACATGAACAATGTTTGGACGGTGCTAATCATCATTAGTGGGCCATGTGCCCAATAGAATGATAGTGTACAGTGACATACATTTATACATGCAACTATTGACATGATTTTATGTGTAATCCAAGCTTTCAACGTGGATTACAAACCCCCTCAAAGAGGGGATTGGAAACCCCCTGGATTGGCAATCCCCAGTTGCTTTATGCTGCCAAACAACCAAGGGGATTTGAAACCCCCTCTAATCCCCTCCAATCCAAGGTGCCAAACGACCCCTAAAGGGGACCCATTAAATGCTAAGTGTTGATGATCGACGTACATCACAATAGGACCCGGACAACTTCAGAAGTTCCCCATGAGGTCAACCTCATAGTACCATTTCCACACACACACACCACACACACACACACACACAACACACACACATTATATATATATATATTATATATATATATATATATATATATATATATGTTTTGGGTCGAGTTGAGTTGAGTTATTGGATGACCTAAACTTGACTCAGCTTAGGTCGAATTGGACAAAGCCTACTCAATTTGGATTGACTTAGCTACTCCGTTCGGGTTGAATCAGTTTTGAATGAGTCGAGTTTGCTAAATCAAGTCGTCCCATTCCCAGCTCCACATGAAACCAAAATTGAGGCCGAGTCACATCTCAAGTGGACCATGTCATAAGAAAACAACGGTAATTGAAGGCTCGCCATTGAAAGCTTCCTAAGGCCTACTATAAGGTTGATTTGCCATCCAATATATTAATTAGGTCACAGAGACATGCATAAAGGAAAAAGACCTATATCAACTTGATTCAAAATTTATGTGGACCTAAGGAAGTTTTTAATGGTGAGTGTGAAATTACCACTGTTTCTTGTGGGGTGATCCACTTGAGATTTCTATTGTGTTGATTTTTGAGCTATGCTCTTAAATAATCTCTATAAAAATGGATGAAAAATGTAGATAAAATGCGAATATATTGGTGGAGCGTTCAGTAGCTGGTTGGCAAACCACTTCCATCTGTCTCACCTTAATGCTGTAGCGTTACGCGCGACAGAAAGGTCTATAGTACCCTGGCAGACTGGGCTGGATGAAATGCATGCTGGGAGTAGGGAGTTTCATTTTCAGCATTTTCATTGGGCATGTCATCGTGGATGATATTATTGGAATAGTGTTGATGTCACTAGTGATGACATGGCACATTAACGTAGCTTAGAAAAAGATGTGCCATGAATCATAAATAACGTTCATTTGATTATATGACAAACATATTAGTGGACATTTATTGGACGGTTAAAATGAAAAATATCCTATGGACAAACAGTGTCCGATAATCAAAATGTTAGAATCATTTAGGGTTGTACAGAAGTCGACCGACTTGAGCTTGGCACAGCTGGACTCAGTTCCGCCACTAGTTGACCCGAGCATGAACTCGACTCGGCTTGGTCCTCGAGCCTAGTGGGTCAGCTTGTCTCGGTTCGGTTAACAACTAGGGCTAGTTTGAACCGAGTTTGAGCCTGCGCGGCATTTTTTCAAACATATGGAGCGTACGTTCAATTTCTCACACTATGCAAAACAACAACAGCAGATTACAAGCATTTCATCAAACACTCAGTAGACAACATCAAAATCAAGATAAATAGTAATTTTATTATGTAATGTTTTTTTTTTTTGTGATTTATTTTATATTCATACATTCCTTGCCACCCGCCAGTCCTACAGAAAATGTATGCACCTGAAACAACACTTCGTTGAGTCATTTCATCAAATACTGGGTGTGCAACATCAATATCAAAATAACGGAGTCAACAAACTAGTTCGAACTGAGTTTGATTCGAGTTAAGGTCCGGGCCGAACCAATTCAAGCTCGAGCTAGGCCCGAAGTCTTTTTCGAACTCAAAAAATCACCTCAACTGGAGTCAAACTCAGTTTCGAACCGTGTCGAATGGAGCTTTTTTGAGTTGAGTTGAGTTGAGTTGAGCGAGTTAACCCAGCTAACTCGGTTACTGCATGCCAGTTCTATAATTTCGCAGCGCCCGCGTATCAAGTATCATACTGGAGCAGTTTATCAATCATGTGTACCTTCAGACGAATTTACCGCAACACTAGCTTTCCGGCTACGAAAAACGCTCAAGCTTTGTGGGGGCCACCGTGTCGTATATGTAAATCCACTCTGCCGTAAGATGGAAACCATTATTTCTACCGTAAATACCAAATATAAGCATTATATAAATTTCTATGGGTCACACCAACGGCAACAGTATAAAATTGCTCCCAAAACCGCTTAGTTCTTATGGTGTGGTCCATTTAAATTTTAAATCATCCTGATTTTTGTTTTTTCACTACATCCTAGTTATTTATACCTAATGAACGGGTTTGATGATAGATACAAATTACGGTGATCCCACTCACACAAAAATACGGTTAGAATCCGATGGCCACTCGTTGTAGATAATCCGGTTGCAGATATGTATGAATTTGATCCTCATGAACTAAAATCGACGATTAAACCTGATGGACGGAGTGGATTTGATAAATAATACTGGTGGGCCCCACAGAGCTTGGGCGTTTTACGCACCTCGCAAAACGGGTGTTGCACAGGATTCCGGTCCGTATTTTAGGCTAGTAGATTATGTAATTATTAGGTGAAGAACATCGGTACCGGGTGGATCATGAAGTTTCGTAGACACGCACACAGCCACATTATATCTAGTATGCATGCACCACGACCCAACTTTCATAATCGTGACCGTACGTTCAGATAGGACAGATCCGAAATCGTATCGTAATAGTCTACGGCATATCCATGTAAAAAAAAATGGATCTTTAATTTGGACGTCTTGGATTGAGTGGGCTTCATGGTACAGGTACAACGGCTTATTGCGTGTGTATGTATCTTCGTACTCTTTCATTGTATCATAAAAAATCTAGGGGACCGTGGCTTTTTGTCGTGGACAGGGAGGTTCCTCGAAGTGGGGATCACGAGAAAAGGAAGCGTCCTTTCTTGGACCCATCTGCATCGAGTATTTATTACGTTTTCTTCAGATCCGAACCCGATTGATCATAGCCGAGTTCCGGCTGAGTTTACAAGGTCCTCGGGTCCCGTTAGGTTTGGAAGATTCCAACCTGATTTAAAATCAGGTTAGGATTGGGTTGAACAAAGTCGGGTCTGGTGAGGTAATCGCATGTACTCGGTCCAGGTAGGTCAGGATTAGGGCTGAAAGTTGGGCGGGTTCAACCCAACCGACCTATGACCACCGACCAGACATTGGGTTGGGCTCGAGTAAGATATATCGGGTCCAATCTCAAGCTTGGGCTATACAAAACCAACCTGATAAAACTTGGGTTAGGCTCGGATTGAGGTCTCGAGTTGCCTGACTCAACTCGAACCCGATCAATATATAAGTTATTTATAAATTATAATTGAGTATGGAACATTTGTGTCTAAGGCACACTAGTGATGTCGGGTCTCATTTGTCCGCATCATTTCCAATGACTCAGGCTACCAAGATATGTCGGATTTCTCTCTTCTAAATAGTTTGTTTGCTATGCTACATGACTTTTAAAGGAGTAGTTGTTCTATATTTTAGTTTGTTTTTTTTAAGAAAAAAATTAAAGTTCTTTATGATAAATAATCACATATATAATTAATAAAATCATAGATATGAAAAATAAATCCTATATTAAAATATAATAAACTAATGTAATAATAAAAATATTAACACACATACTTAACCAACCCGATCAACCCGACCGAGCCCGCTCGAGTTGGGCTTGGGTTGAGAATTCTCAATCTAAGGTTGGGTTGAGTTGGATTAGGGTTAAGGCATAGGAACCTTGGAATAGGTTAGGGTTGAGCACCAACCCACCCGACTTACTGCCTAGTCAAGATGCGCCGGTATAGAGTTGAATTGGTTGGTAATCGGGTTGAGTTTCGGATTGACCTGGACCGGACCCGGCCGCCTCTAGTTGCCGCCCTATTGTATGACGCGGATTGCGTCCTACCTCTGCTCGGACGGATGTTGGGCCCACCGTGATGTAAGTGTTTTATCCATGCCGTTCATCGATTTTATCATATCATTTTAAGGTACGACACTAAAAATGAGGCAGGTCCACAGCTCCAGTGGACCACACCAAAGGAAGCTACAGTGATAATGATACTCACCGTTGAACCTTTCTAAGGGCCACTGTGATGTTTTTTTACCATCCAACCTACTCATAAGGTCATGTAGACGTCGATGAAGTGAAAACACAAATATCGGCTTGATCTGAAACTTCTCAAGCTCCCAAGAAGTTTTTAATGGTGGAAGTTCAATCCCCACTTTGTTGTCCACTTAAGCCCTTAGCTGCCTCAATTTTTGGACCATACCTTAAAATTATCTGATAAAAACGATGAACGGAGTGGATAAATCTCTTACATCACGGTGGACCCCACAGAGCCCGGTGTAGGACGCAATCCGCGTCCTGTATGTAATCCAGTACTCAATAATTACTCGGATTAAGTAATTTATCGGGAGGTTTTTTAAGATTTGAATGTTTTTCTCACGATATTTTATAAGGAAAATTTCACTAGAAATAAAATATTTAAAAATATTTATTATAACTAATAAAAAAATTTTGAATTTTCAAATATATAGTCGTATGATGAATTATTTGACTTCTAAATATTCATTGCGTTAAATTTACTATCCGAGATTTTAAAAATCTCACGAAGTTATCATGATAATAACGATTAATCATTTTCCTCTAAAATGTCATGATATTTTCAAAATATCGGCCATATTTGTCCCGTGCCCTGTCCTACATATCCAACAACAACAATAAATCTCTACACGCGGCATCCATGCAATGACAAGCCAACCTGAGAGTCTCAATCATAGTGATGGAATGATATTAACCGTCGGATTTTGCCCAATCGAATTTGGGAAGCCGGATTCTCTTCTTGTTATACGAACGTTGGGGGTGGGGCCCACTGAAATTTAAGAGCGGCATCAAACGTGTCTAGAAGGGGGCCCAACCATAAAAGTGGTACTGCTCCAAAAATCAGACCAATCGAAACCGTCGTTTTCGCTCCATTGAAATAGTGTTTTTGTGGTTATCCATTATTGCGTGGTGTGGCCCACCTGATGATTGATTTGTGATCCTCGTCGAGGGGGTCGCTTGATGAGCAGGTTAGGTGGCATGAAAACATCATGTTGGCCCACACCATAGAAAAGATGGACAACCACCAAACGTCGCAGTGGCCTTTGGCTCATGGTAATATATGAATTAGGTGGGATGGAATTGTATTTGGTCTTTAATGGAATTTTTATTAATTTTAAATTTTACTATATATGTGGGCCTACTTTGATACATGTGTATTATCCATGCTGTTGATCATGTATGCTTTGTACACATGACATTTTAGTTATATACATGTACATATGATCGACATTTGTTGTGAATTTAGTTCATTGATTATAATTCCATTGTTGGGTTTTGTTCAATCCAATGCTTTTCTCAAGACAAGAATTTTATTTCAAACCTAGGGATTGGATGGCCCAAAGTACCGTGGTATTTTCCATCCAACCTATTCATAAGATTGCATAGACTCGAATAAAGTAAAAATATAAATATCAGCTTGATCCAAATCTATTTCATATGATGCGGTCTATTTGCATCATTTTCAAATCATCACTTAAAATGATTTTTCGAAATGGCTGGACATAGTGGATAAAACCCATACATTATGGGAGGCACCACTAGAGGTGTACATGAACCGAGCTAGCTCGGTTAGCTTGCTCGACTCGACTCGTAAAAAGCTCGATTCGACTCGGTTCAAAGCTGAGTTCGAGCCGAGTCAAGATTTTTTGAGCTCGAAAATGAGTTCGAGTTGGCCTAGTTCGACTCGACTCGGATCGAACCCAACTCGAATTGAACTCGGATCGAACCAGTTCGGTGACTTGGTTATTTTGATATTGATGTTGCTCACCAAGTGTTTAATGAAATGACTCAAAGAAATGTGGCTAGTGGCAAGGAAGGTATGTATATGAAACCAACACCCTTTTTTTTTATTGATTTTTATGTTGCTTAGAAAGTGTTTGATAAAATACTTGTAAAACCATTGCTGCTGTCTCAAATACAATGAGAATTGAAGGTGCAGTCTAGGTGTTTGTGAAAATGCTGCAATCGCGAGCTCAGCTTGATCTTGGCTCGAACTCAGCTCGAACTAGCCCGAGCTACTGACCAAACCGAGCCGAGCTGGCCAATCAAGCTTGAGGACCGAGCTGAGCCGAGTTCAAGCTGAGGTAAGATAGTAGCTGAGCCAAGTTGAGCTGAGGCCAACTTGACTCAGTTCGACTCGATGTACACCCCTAGGCACCACACAGGCCCTAACAAGATGTCTATTTCTAACTAGGTCCTAACGGGGGTATTACCCAATTTGGGTCCACTATTTTCTACGATTGGAGTCCTCTAACCCTCTGATGAGCATCAGCAGGACAAGCCAATGGATGGTTAAGAGACATTATTAAGCTTAAGTGAACCATACCACAAGAAAAAGTGAAGATTTAATACTTCTTTCGAGTTAGAAAGTTTTGGATTGAGTTAATATTTGTGTTTTCCCTTTGTTCAGGTATGCCTGTTGATACCTGACGTTATCAACAGGTTGGATGAATTATAAGTATGCCTGTGAGTCGAAGAAAAGTTTCAACAGTGGACATCATTATTCCCCATGTTTCCTATAGCTTGGTCCACTCGAGCTTTGGATATACTTCAATTTTAATTCGGCCCTTAAAATGACCTTAAAATGAACTGAATAAAACACATACATGATAGTGGCCTGATAGAGTTGGGTTCATCATAATCCGCGTCCAGTTGCATACTATCTAATTGACGGGTATATAATACGCCAAATCCATCTCATCAACGGTTTGGATCTGTCTCACGTGGGCAATTTCTACACATGCGACAAGAGAAGTTAGAATGGTAGTGTGGCCGCCATGGGCCATCCACCAGCCGACATGAATCGGTCTACCCATAACTAAAAACAACCAAAGCAGTTTTGGTTGTTTGTCCGTGAGAGACCCATCTGGAAAATGTACACGTGACAGGTTCATGTATTAATCCGGTCCGTCCAAATTTCGGGCCTACATCATGGGTGGGATATGTTTTAAAAATTAGACCTCTATTACACAAATGAACCTTTTTCCTTTTCTATTTTTACTATTATTTTAAGGCCGTAGATAAGATGGACATGGAAAGTTTGCAATGGTCAGATGGGTCTACCAAATTCTTCTCTTTTTCTTTTTTCTTATTTTTCTTTTTATTTTTTATTTTTTATTTATTTTTTATTTTTAATAGTGTCAATTCGATGGTGCAATGATTGTATAGTGAAATTCAATCTTATCTTTTTATTAAGGGGCTCACCACGGTCCGCCACTTGAACTGCTCTGATCAGCACGTGCAGTGGCGGCCCACCACTTGAACTGTCCCGATCATTGCACATAGACATATGTGCACTGTACCTGCAGTCGAGTGTAGAATCCACCACTGAGTTAATTCGATACTCTGGAAAAGTGTGATGGTTGATACGCATGCATTACTTCTCGCAGATGGAGAATGATGGACGCAGTAGCGTCTAATAGCGCATGTATATGTGTGCCCGATTTCTGTATGGGGTGGGTTTCTTACAAACGTTATTATGACCCCACTTGTATCCCAGCACAGGAACTTCATGCCAATTGCTTTTATAGGAATTCCACATCCATCCACTCCATTCATTGGTTTTGTTGGATCATTTTAGGACATGAACCAAAAAACAGCGTCCATATAAAACTCAAATGGGCCACACTACAGTAAACAATAAAGATAAAAACACTGTTGATTAATCAACCGATCATTATATGCAGTCCAACCCATTAATATAAGGGGTCATTTGGATGATGGTATTTTTTTTTTTTTTAGTTGTAAACACATTACAATTTATATGCTATTTCATTTAGCTTTTAAGTGGTAATCTATTTACGGGTAAATAGATTGTGTGTTTGGCTAACCTATGAAGTGTTACTGTGAATAAAGTAGGTATTCATATCAGAGAGCTTGGGCGGTGATCCATCCAAAGTTTGTAAAACTCACGTAAAAAAGATTTGATTTTTTTAAGGCCGTACGAGGGCATTAAATCATGAACACACAAAACGAATTGGATGTACTCTACCCATCATAGGTGGACCTGAATGCAATCTAAAAGTTTTTAATGGTCGATGTCTCATCCTTCTCTCGTGTTGTCCATTTGATAATAGAAGAGTTGTTTTTTTAAGACTACAAGAGAACATCAAGGAAAGTACATGATGGATAGATTGGATGTACCATCCACATTATAGTGAGCCCCACATAGCATGAGTGTATATTAACTATTGTATTCTAACATGTATAATGTTTTTTTAGCGGTAAAGACTTTACTTGTAATATGAAACATGACTTTTTATGGGTTTAATATTATAACTAAAAATTGTATTTTGTTTACAACTTGTATAGCCTTTACGGGCAAATACAAGAACCAAACAGCCCCCGTAATCCCTTTACAACTTAAGGACTTTACGGGCATCCAAATGACCCCCAAGTAAAAACACAAATATTATTTTGGTCCAAAAATTTTGTTGGCCTAATAAGATTTCAATGGTGAGGATAGATGTATGATATCCATGGTGGACTAGCTAAATGTGACATGTTCAAGTCAACTTAGACTCGATACTATTCAATTTGGTTCATTCCTATGAGTCCTCCTAGTCACCCCCAACTCGGGTAAGATGCACTCATGTATTGGGCAAATTACTCCTCAACTTGGGACTGAATGAGTCAATCTGAGTTGCCAGTGACTCAGAAATCCAATGGAAGCAATTACAACTGTACACGAGTCGAACCAAGTTGAGCTTGGCATAGCTTGGCTTGGCTCAACCAGTAGCTAACCACAGCTCGAACTCATCTTCGCTCGGTCCTTGAGCCTATCTTGCTAGCTCAGCTCGATTCGGTCCACAGCTTGGGCCAGTTTGAGCAAGTTTGGCATTTTCTCAAACAGGTAGAATGAATCTTCAATTTCTCACAGAATGTACAGCAGTAACAATATTTCACAGGTATTTCATCAAACACTTAGGGCCTGTTTGTTTCAGCGATTTCGCTGGAAATGCGTATTCCCCTGGCATTTATTACTTCTCAGGGAACTGCAGTGAAGCGCTGCACGTTTTCCAATAGCCGATTGGACGGCTTACTTTTTTCAACGTAAAAATGAAAAATATTTGTGGGTCCCACCATGATGCATATCATATATCTGCACCGTTCACCCATTATGTCATATGAATTTATGATATACGCTAAAAAATGAGGCTTATCCAAAGCTCAAGTGGGCCACACCATAGAAAAATGTGAATTAAATACTTACCATTAAAAACTTCTTGGGCCATTATTTCTTTTGGTTTGGACCAATTGAGTATTGGATCTAACTCATTTTCTTCTCATGTCTCAAAATGTTGTGATAAAATGGATGGACGGAACAGATATATCGTATACATCAAGATGAGGTCCTAAAATGACTACCCAAACTTTTGAACCGGTTTCCAAGAAATAAAATTCCTCACCAATATCCAACAGGTGAAACGGTAATAATCGCCTATTTGCAGGAGATTTACCATTTCCCAGTGAAACGGTGAAAATCAAACAGGCCCTTAGAGAGTAGCATCAGAATCAAACACCCAGGCGAGCAGCATCAAAATCAAATAGACGACATATCCATTCCTTCCTCACCAACACTTCATCGAGTCGTTTCATCGAACACCTGGCGGGCAGCATTCATATCAAAATAATTGAGTCACTGAGCTAATTTGATTCGAGTCGGTTCAAGTTGAGGTTCGATCCGAGTTGAGTCGAGCTTGGGTAAGCTCGAACTCGGCTCGAAATTTTTTCGAGCTCCAAAACCCAACTCGACTCGGTATGAATCCAATTTCGAGCCGAGGCGAGTCAAGCTTTTCTGAGTCAAATCGAGCAAGCTGATTAAGCTAACTCGACTCGTGTATTGCTCTAGTAGTAATACACGAGATCGTATCCCACCAAATCTTCTAACTTGTTTTATGAAGTCATACGCTTTTTTGTTTGTAGCCACGAGCATAAATGTCCGATGGCAATATTAAAATATTCCACGTGGCATTCACACATATTGAAAATCAAGTTGTTCACATCATAGTGATGGAATTATCCCAGTAGTCAGATTTTGCACATCTGATTTGGATAGCTGACCATTTCCTTTAGTTGTCCTTGATGGCCATGATATCAGGATCGTCTAGTTGGTATGAGCTTTGGGCTATGCTTCATCTACCTTGACCCACTATATGGACGGTTCGGATGTGTTTGCTTGTGTGCAAAATGGATTTTTTATCGGAGTCCTCGTTGGCCCATCTAATCTTAGGAAAAAAGGTCCATTTGATCAATAGTACAAATTCTCGTCCTAAGGGGGCATTTGGCGCATGGTATTAGATAGGATGGAATTGCATTTGGTCTCGTGCAAATTCCATCCAATGTCCAGGGAGAATGGGAAAGGCTAGCATTAAGTTTGATGTAATTGTGTCTGGTCCCTCTTAGATTATGAGCAATGTAGCATTGCTTGCAACCTAGCGGTTTGGAAAATTTTGAAAATGTTTGTTGATGTTAGCAAGTTCTGTAAGTCCTGCCTTGATATTTAGGTTACATCTACACCTTCCACCTATATTTTTTAGATCATTTTAGGGCATGGGCCAAAAAATCAGGCAAATCCAAAGCTCAAGTGGATGCCACCATAGAAAGCACTGGGGATTGAACACCTACCACTCAAAACTTCTTGGGGGCTACCGAAATTTTAGGTCAAGCTGATATTTGTGGTTTCCCTTTATCTAGACCTTATGAACAGGTTGGATGGCAAATAAACATCACGGTGGAACTTGGGAAGATTTCAACTGTGGGTGTCATTGTCCCCACTGCTTTCTATGTTGTGGTCCATGTAAGCTCTGAATCTGCCTCATTTTGGGGCTCGTGCCATAAAATGAAGTTGCAAAGCAGATAGACGGTGCGGATATAACACACACGTGTTATTCTCAATAGTTTTAAATGTTGGTTGGTATATATATTCAATGGCTAACAAACAAATGACTGAATGCCACCATGACATAGGCACGACATGGAGTTATGTTTGTCCCATAGTATTTCATGGTAACAAGGGACAATCCCCATCATGTGCAATAATTACATTGTTTTAATACCATTCTACCTAATGTCATCTGATAGCATGCGTCAAACAGCCCTTAAGTGGCCTGCACAAACTGGATTAGCCTAGTTTTTCTAAAGAAGACACCTAACAAATGGATACACCTCATGAACAATTTGGATATTTTACAATTGTGCCACCCTTTCTGCGGTCAGAATGTATGTGGGGTCTAAATGATATTGAGAAATCCACTTTGTTCATTTATTTTGCTAGCTAATGTTAAGACATGAGAATAAAAATTATGTGAATAAAAAATTCAAATAGGCCACGGGATAGGAAACAAAGGGGCTTAAATGCCCACTTATATACTTTTGTAACATTCATCCCAATGAAAATGAACTTATTAATAGTTTGGATGGCATATAAACATCATGATGGACCTCAAAGGTTTCATTTTTCTTCTTACCTTTTCCTGTCATCGTATAGCCTACTTTAAAATATATATATATATATATATATATATATATATAGATATATATATATAATTATATATATATTATATATATATATATATATATATATATAATATATATATATATTCTATATATATATATATAATATAATATATATATATATTATTTTTAGGTAATCTTTTAATATCAGTAACAAAATGAATAGATGAGAGATTTCTCACAAACATCAGTAAAGGGATAAGAAAAGAAAAAATTTGAAATTAAAATTCATGTTTCAATTATTTTCATAAAAATCATTGTTAGATAATTATGTGTATTTTTTCGTTGTTTTTGTTTTTTTCTCGACAAAACATGGCCTACTAAGGATTAGACTCCTCTGAAACACTTGTTTTACATGGTATGTGAAAGAATCCACTTCATCCATCTCAGGCTCTATGCATCTTTAAATATTGTATTTTAAGAAAGGTATTTTTTAAATAAAAGTATTTCAGATGAAAATTTCTTCTCATATTTCCTTTCTTGTGAAAAAGATTTTTTATCTTTTAGTGTATTTTTTTTATTCACCTTGACAAGGAACAAAAAAAAATTCATGCATGTATAAGATATGTGTTGTATAAGATTTAAGCCGACAAGGAGAAATAAATATTTGAATTGGACCATTTTTTTTTTATATTACCCACGCATTATATGATTAGGTGCATCTAGATCTATGAGAGATTGGGTGCATGTCAGACCTGAGTCTGGATCTAGATCTATGACATCAGTTAAATATACATCTCAGCCGTAGAAATCTTATATTGTGAATGTACGGTAAAAATAAAGATTCTCACCAGATGAAAAGGAGTGAAAATGGTCTCTTTAAAACAGATGTTGCAGACCACTTCGGTCCAAACGGCTGCACCGGAATATTCTCATGCATAAAGTTGCCCAGGGTTCTACTCCTACTTGCTTTCTCATCTACCATTTTTTTAATAGATGCGTCCCACCATTCTGCAAATTCCAACTTGGCTCGTTTTTCATGTTGGTTTCTAAAGAATAAAAGAATAACAGGTCCTGATGCACTAGGATTTGAGCAGATGATCCAAGCCATTGCCTCCATCTGACCAATACATACAAGTGGATACGTTATTCCGATGATCCAGACCATTGTTTTGATGGCCAGATAAGGGATGGAAGATGCCCAAAAAAAATATCCAACATTGTTAAGTCGTCCCATCAAATATCTCCGTTTTCTCTAGACCGTCGCTTTATTTTCTCTAAACCGTTGATTTGTAGGCGATTCATCCAAGTAGTAGGATCTTCCAATCAGGAAGATTCTTGGGGATCCACCATTGATTGTTATCATATCATAGATCTGGACCATCAAACTAGTAGCTTGGGGCCCACTTGTACAAACTGGTGCAGCAGGACGCATCTAACTTGTTCATCACGACCGTACAAACATAAAAGCAGTGTACGGAAAGAGCACACATCAAGTCCAGTCACGGTTTTCGGCTCATTTCATGAGTAATTTGCGTTTGCGTATGGATTCCAACTAACCTATGATTTTTAAATCTGCTTAATGCATTGAACGAGAATAGTGTCTTCATGCACCCGCTTCATAGAAGTGGAGTCCATGTTCAATGATCCAGACCGTTGATCTCATAAGACCCATCTTTGATTGAGTGATGAATAAAAACAAAACCTCCAGATTGAGGGATTCTACACATAAACTCCTTTACCTTTTTTGAACTGTTGTCGTGCATTTAGGCCATTAATCAAGGATTAAGAAGCACGGATACAGAAAATTTTCCTCATTTCACCTAATACACGGACACCCATTGGATTGAACGGTCTGGATTATTTAAAAATAGGGCCCACTTATATATAAAATTGGTGCCTCAGGACATTATTCACATTGTGGTGGAGGATTTGTCACTACATATATTAATTTAAGGCTCCTCATAGATTACAACTAAGCTAAGATTACTTAGTTTAATTAATATTAGATTAGAGAAATGTTCCAGTGCTCCCATGGCAAACAACAAGTTACAGTCCTCCTAGCTGCTTCAGTTTAGTTAAATCGGCCAATCGATTGATCCGAGCCGTCCATTAAGTTCAGAACAAATTTCTAGGACTACCATGGAAAATCTGTACTGATCAGATCATACAATCAATTTCCCGAGCGATGGATGGAATGGATGAGACTTCCTAACCGAAGTTATTCTTTAGAATCAAAAGAAATCCATGATGGTGTCTAACAAATAGATGGATCAAGTTGTTGATTAGACCTACTTTGTGTAAATAATTTTGACCATTGATATTCAATAACATTGATCTAACGGTTAATAGTTGTTAAATTGGTGTGATGCTTGCATCATCGCCGATGAAATGTGTGCTGGACGGAGTGAACAGTCTAGATTAATGGATCGACTGGCTCAAGTGTCCCAATGCTGCTAAGTAGCACCATAACTTATGCCGGAGAATTGCTCGGATGTGTGCGTCACACAAGCCATCTTCTCATGAGGTATTATATATTATTATTATTTTGGTAAAATAATTATATTTTATTCATGAGAAATTATCGAGTGGGCTAACTGTACAGAGACATTTTGGTTACAGGTAAAATGGAGCTAAAAAGATGTAGGAGACAGACGAGACTCAGTGACTTTAAATATCGCTTGAGGCTAAAAAAAATCTCCCCGACCTTCAATGTCGGCTACTTTCTAGCTCGGTCTCATTGTCACTTCAGCCCCCCACCCAACTTCAAGTATAGACTCGATATCAGATATCGACCTCAGTTACCGACCTCGACCTTAGATACCTAGCACGACCCGAGTGATGACCTCAACCTTGTGTACCGAGCCCGACCCTGAGCATTTTTTTAAAAAGAAAGATCATGATTCTATTATTCACAAAAGAATGAGAGCGAAAGGCTACACAACGCTATGGAGAGATCGGGGCAGGCCCGGGACAAAAAAGGGGCCTGCCAAACCTGACCGCTAAAAGAAACCGAAAAAAGCCAACTCAAGTGGGGACTAACTCTTCCTAAGGGTACCTAGACCAACTTGGTCCAGGAAAATGTTGTCCCTAATGATCGCAAGAAAGGAATCCATGGATCTAAATATCTTATCTAGTTAGGACTCACTCTCCATTCTGGCTAGCCCTGCCGGCACCGCGTTTGCTTCCCTAGGCGTATGAGAAATACAAACCTCTAAGGTACGTATAAGAGCATCAATTCTACTCCTCCAATATCATAAGGCTCAGGATCCATATGCCTCCTTGGCTAGAGACGCAACCACCATACTGGAATCGCTCGCTATCTCCACCCTCAAGTACCCCATTTGGGCACACTGCTCAATGCCATTTAGAATCGTCCTAAGCTCCGCCCTTGTATTAGAGCCTCTCCCATACCCAAACGCAAATGCAAAAAAGAAGTTACCATTGCTATCTCTACCCACTCCACCACCACCTGAGGGGCCTGGGTTCTCCCTTAGGAACCATCAACGTTCACCTGAACCCGACCCTGAGTATCGAGCTTGACATCAGGATAGAAATATTTAGAAACAATCTTGTACCGTGTATGGGCGGGACTGCCCAGCGAGTCTTCAGCCAAAGATCACGCAAATCAAGGCATAATCGAAAAAATATCCGAGAGTAGATTTTTGCTCCAATACAGGTCCCTCCAACGTATCTAGCATATCCATTCAAATATGCAGATCATCTTTGAACTCGTATAAATACACTCACTGTCATGAGAAATGGGTACGCACAACTATCCCGATTCTACTACGCCTACTGTGAGTTCATACACCTAACTTAGGCATCGGAGGGTCTCCAGCCACAACCGGCGCCCCCAGTGTTTCCTTGTTCACCATTCCTTTACTATCCAAGAGGCTCACAACAAGCGAAGGAGGATCGACCAGATTCGAATATCAACAATTTGGCGCTATCTGTGGGAATAACAACAAAATCATTCAGAAGTTCCCGTCATATCTACTCTATCATTAAGAAGTTACCGAATCGATCCCTATGCCGAAAGAAAAACCCGAAGATTCTTAAGCCCCACATTCATATCACCACGTAGACCTCCCTCCTGCAATGGCTATGCAATGGGGGGGTCGGCTCATCTCCTTAGAAAACCAAGTTGAAGCCTTAGCCGGCAATGTGGATCGGATAATGCGGATATTAATAGAGAGGCAGCAACCATTCCCAGATCAAGACGTGAAAGTGGGTGCAGCGACTGAGCAATCCTGACCTCCATAGGCACCTCATGATCCACACATGATAAAGGACCGACCAATACGATACGGGCAGGCTCCCACACATACTATAGGAAAGACCATGCTCGTTGAGTCCTACCTGCGCCATACTTTAGAAAAAAAAAAAAAAGAGGTGCGGCAAGGCCCCCGAAATCGTGGCAGAAAGCGAGATCCCATGGGAGGCAGAGCCCAAAGGGATCCAAGATCAACTCGGAGACATTCAGCAGGCATACTGAGCGAAGGCCCTTGCCTCCGTTGTTGCACTGCTAGAGGAAGCCGAGCCCCCGTTCATGGACGACATTATGAGATCCCAACTGCCGCTAGGTTCCAGATGCCCCAAATTATCCCCTATACAGGGTCGGGAGACCCAGCCGAACATCTAAAATCTTTCAGAACCTGGATGGAGCTCCATGGTGCTTCTGGAGCCGTAATGTGTAGGGCATTATCCTTGACTTTGTCAAGAGCTGCGCAGAAATGGTACCGACAAGTGAAACGACTATGCTCAACCAATTGCCTCGATAGAAGCTACTCGTGCTCGACGATGAGAAACCTCCTTCAGTTAAAGGGAAGAATGTTCTTCCATTTATTTATACTATTTTATCTACCGTTTTTATCTACATGCTCGATTATGAATGACCTCCTTCAATTAAAGGGATGAAAGTGCTATTTCTCGTTCCTACAGTTTTCCCTCCTTTGCTCACGACTTACACATTCGACCATAAGGAACCTCCCTCAATCAAAGGGAAGAAGGTTCTTTTCTTCATTTCTATTACTTGGTCTACTAAGACCTGCATGCTCGACCATAAGAAACCTCCCCTAGTTGAAAGGAAAAGGTTTCACATTCTTAATATTTTGTCTATCAGCTATGCGACCTAAAAACCTACATGCTCGACTATCATATCTACTAAGTCATTATACATGACCACCCACACATAAAGGCAAAACGACGCTCGCCACTTTGTGCATGACTCATCGTACGGAAATACTGTTGTAATATCTTCCTTGATCACCGCAGTAGGCGTCGTCCCTTTCCAATTCACGCATTAATTACTAGGCAATAAAATTAAGGAACACGCATGGAACGAGCTGACCTTATCTAGTTAAAGAATCAAGACTTCCCGCTTATACATTAGTTCAAAAGTTACTTCCCGAGCTCATAAAGTATAAAGCTCGAAAGTAGGGGGCCACTGTTATATATGAATAAAATTGAGCTAAACAGATGTATGAGATAGATGAGCCGATCAACGGGACTCAGTGACTTTATGTATTGCTTGAAGGTTGGAAAATCACTCCGACCTTCGGTGTTGGCCACTTTCTACCTCGGCCTCAATTGTTACTTTGGCCCCCGACCCAACCTCAGGTATCGACTGACCTTGGATACTGACCTCAAGTACCAACCCGACCTCAGGTACCGTCCATCCATTTTTTCCATATCATTTTAGGGAATAAGACAAAAAACCAGCCAAATCTACGGCTTAAGTGGGCCACACTACAAGAAACCATGAGAGTTGGGTATATAAACATCACCTGAAAGGTTTCATTTTTCTTCTTACCTTTGGTGTAACTTACATTTTTTTTTTTTTTTTTTCTAAACTTTATTTTTGGATAATCTTTTAATATCAACCACAAAATGGATAGATGAAGTGGATTTCTCACAAACATCACAACCCTACCTAGCTTTTTACTGCCATCTCAAGTAATTTGTGTTTGGCATATATGAGGTGCTTAAAGATGATGAAAGCACATGGTGCGCCTATTGCATTCTCGATTACATTCTCTAATAAAAACACATAAAGGGATAAGAAAAGAAAAAAAATTGAAATTAAAATTCATGTTTCAATTATTTTCATAAAAATCATTATTAGATAATTATTTGTATTTTTTTCTTTGTTTTTTCGACAAAACATGGCCTACTAAGGATTAGAATCCTCTGAAACACTTGTTTTACATGGTATATGAAAGAATCCAGTTCATCCATCTTAGGATCTATGCATCTTTAGATATTGTATTTTAAGAAAGGTATTTTTTAAAATAAAAGTATTTCAAATGAAAATTTCTTCTTATATTTCCGTTCTTGTGAAAAAGATTTTTATCGTTTAATATATTTTTTTTATTCACGTTGATAAACAGTAAAGAAAATTTCATGTATGCATAAGATATGGGCTGTATAAGATTTAAGCCGCCAAGGAGAAATAAATATTTGAATTGGACCATCTTTTTTTAATTACCCACTCATTATATGATTAGGTGCATCTAGATCTATGAGAGGTTGGATGCTTGTCAGACCTGAGTCAGGATCTAGATCTCCAACATCAGCTAAATATACAACTCAGCCATAGAAATCTTATATTGTGGATGTACAGTAAAAATAAAGATTCTCACCCGATAGAAAGGATTGTATTTTACACGCAACATGGTTCTTTAAAACAGTTGTTGCAGACAATTTTGGTCCAAACGGCTGCACCGGAATATTTCCATGCATAAAGTAGCCCAGGTTCTACTACCTTCTTTCTCATCTACCCTTTTTAATAAATGAGGCCCCACTATTCTACATATTCCAACTGGGCTCATTTTTCATGTTGGTTTCCAAAGAATAAAAGAATGGCAGGGTCCTGATGTTCTAGGATTTAAGCAGATGATCCAAGCCATTGTCCCCATCTGACACTGGATCCGTTATTCCGATGATCCAGACCATTGTTTTGATGGCCAGATAAGGGATGGATGACACCCAAAAATTTTTATCCAACATTGTTAAGTCGTCCCATCAAATATCTCCTTTTTCTTTGGACTGCGGCTTTATTTTCTCTAAACCGTTGATTTGTAGGCGATTCATCCAAGTAGTAGGATCTTCCAATCGGGAAGATTCTTGAGGATCCGCCATTGATTGTTATCAGATCAGAGATCCGGACCATCAAACTATTAGAGTGGGGCCCACATGTACAAACTGGTGCATCAGGACACATCTAACTTGTTCATCACGACCCTACAAACATAAAAGCAGTGTACGGAAAGAGCACACATCAAGTCCAGTCACGGTTTTCGGCTCATTTCATGAGTAATTTACGTTTGCGTATGGATTCCAACTGACCTATGATTTTTAAATCTGCTTTATGCATTGAACGGGAATAGTGTCTTCATGCACCCGTTTCATAGAAGTGGAGTCCATGTTCAATGATCCAGACCGTTGATCTCATAAGACCCATTTTTGATTGAGCGATGAATAAAAACAAAACCTCCAGATTGAGGGATTCTACCCATAAACTCCTTTACTTTTTTTGAACTGTTGTCGTGCATCTAGCCCATTAATCAAGGATTAAGAAACACGGATACGGAAAGTTTCCTCAATTCACCTAATACACGGACACCCATTGGATTGAACGGTCTGGATTATTTAAAAATAGGGCCCAATTATAAAGTTTGTGCGTCAGGACACTATTGAAAGAGGATTTTGTCGCTACATATATTAATTTAAGGCTCCTCATAGATTACAACTAAGCTAAGATTACTTAGTTTAATTAATATTAGATTAGAGAAATGTTCCAGTGCTCCCAGGGCACAACAAGTTACAGTCCTCCCAGCTGCATCAATTTAATTAAATAGGCCAATCGATTGATCTGAACCGTCCATTAAGTTCAGAAAAAATTTCTAAGACTACCATGGAAAATCTGTACTGATCAGATCATCCAATCCATTTCCCAAGCGATGGATGAGATTTCCTAACAGAAGTAATTCTTTAGAATCAAAAGCAACCCTTTATGGTGTCTAACAAACAGATGGATCATGTTGTAGATTAGATCTACTCTGTGTAAATAATCTCGACCGTTAATATTCAATAACATTGATCTAACGGTTAGTAGTTGTCAAATTGGTGTGGTGCTTGCATCATCACCCATGAAATATGTGCTGGACCGAGTGAATAGTCTAGATTAATGGATTGAATGTCTCAAGCGTCCCAATGCTGTTAAGTAGCACTATAACTTATACTGGGGCATTGTATGAAAACCTTCCTATTATGGGTAAAATGGAGGTAAACAGACGTATAGCCGAGGAGTGAGACTCAGTGACTTTATATATTGCTTGAGGGTTAGAAAATCATCCCAACCTTCGGTGTCGGCTACTTTCTACATTGGCCTTAGTTGTCACTTTGACCCCCAATCCAATCTCATGTATCGACTTGACCTCAGGTACCAATCCGACCTCAGGTACCCACCCAACCTCGGATATCGACCTCAGGTACCGACCTCAACCTCATATACCGAGCCTGACCCTGAGCATCGAGCTCAACCTCGGGATAGAAATAACTACAAACAATCCCGTATCTTGTATGGGCGGGACTGCCTAGTGAGTCCTCAACCGAAGATCATGTAAATCGAGACATAATTGGAAAAATATCCGAGAGCAAATTCTCACTCCAATACGGGTCCCTCCAGCATATCTAGCAAATTCATTCAGATATACAGATCACCTATGAATGGCTATAAATACACTCCCTGCCATGAGAAACGGTATGCACAACTATCCCGATTATACTACACCTATTGTGAGTCCATATGCCTGACTTAGGCATTAGAGGGTCCCCGGCTACAACCGACGCCCCTAAGTGTCTCATTGTTAGGATTGTACATTTGCCCTGACTGCTTTTCCACCATATCCTTCCATTGTTTGAAATTTATGAAAACCTTAGATTTATGTTTTATAAAATAAATTTTAAACTTTTCGGAAGTAGTCGTCAATAAATGTGACAAATCATGACGACCCTCAAGCGGAAACCATGGGCGACGACCTCCATAATCAGAATGCACATAGTCAAGCACATCCTTACGTACATGTTTTCCAGATTTAAAAGATAACCTATATTGTTTATCATATATACAATGTTCGCATATATTGAACAACCTCGAATCTCACCTTTGCTTCACCCTTTGAGCCCCTTAAATGAATTTGAAAACTCCTAGGAATATATTATAATCCTGTTTACAGCCATATATATATAGCCTTGGGAAGAATCCCAAATGGAAATGAAACAGAAAAGAATCCCATCCCAAACGAAAAAGGAAACTTGGGAAGAATCCCAAATGAAAAGGCAAACATAAAACTTGATTAAAAACATCAAATAAAACATGTTTGTCTAAGTGTTCCGGTGCAACCTCCTTAAAAGAAAGAATTTTACAAAACAACTAGCTTTTTCAAAATGGTTTTGAAAAAGCCTCCTCATTCATTGATGTAATGCATTTCCATCTCCTTAATTATCACCAAATGGTTAAATGGTTTGGGTGGCCCCACGATGATGTTTACTTAAAATTCATCTCAACTACGCATGCATTACCCCATGTTATGCCAAGGGTCTTAGACATCTAGGCACACCTGTTATTCAAGTGACCGCATGATTGAAAACATTGTAGTGCATCACTTGCTCCAAAATTGTTTTTATTAGTGTGGCCTAAGTGATTCGTGGATGAATATGAATTTTTTATCGCAGTGTAAACCTTTGTTTGGAATCTAATGATTGGAATGAATTTTATATAATTATAACAGTGGGTCCTATAAAAATCAAGGGTGGATGTTTCTTTCCTAACTAATTCATTTGGTGTGAGTGATGGGATTTCCTCCCAGGACTTGACCGGTCATGAGCCTCGCTCGACCGGTCGTGGGTGGCGCTCGACCGGTCGAGTGGGGCTCGACTCAAAGTCCAGCGACCATCCAATGTTTTTCCTCCGAGGTGCTCGACTGGTCGAGTGGGCTGCTCGACCGGTCAAGGACTTTAAGTCGACCGGTTGAGCAGCCACATACATGAAGATGTGGAATTCACAACAGCCACTGCAGCTCACCTGTTGAAGTGCTCCGATCAACCTATAAAGATTACCGTGCCTCTGTGCTCTCATAACTACAAGCACCCTGTGATGCCCCATCACTGTTACACATGTGGGCGGACGCTGATGTGGGTGGGGCCTAAGGGCCTGGGCGAGCTACAAGTGGTTGGTAGGCTACTGTGCTGGTAGGCTACTGTGTACACAGTGGGGGTTGAACTTGTCGCACATCGGAAGAGTCGTAGGAAGTTGTGGTGGTTATATGTAGGGTTCTTACCTTAAGGATACAATGCGTTTTGGGGACAACCCTGAGAACAAAGCCGTGAGCCCTCTGGGCAAAGCGGACAATATTATGTCCTTGGATGGGGTGTTTCATATGGTATCAGAGCCGAGGACGGCTCTGCCCTCGGTGGGGGATATTGTGACACCCCATCACTGTTACACATGTGAGAGGGGGCATGTGGGCAGACGCTGATGTGGGCGGGGCCTAAGGGCCTGAGCGAGCTACCAGTGGTTGGCAGGCTATTGTGCTGGCAGGCTACTGTGTACGCAGTGGGGGTTGAACTTGTCCCACATCAGAAGAGTTGTAGGAAGTTGTGGTGGTTATATGTGAGATTCTCACCTTAAGGATACAACGCGTTTTGGGGACAACCCTGAGAACAAAGCCGTGAGCCCTCTGGGTAAAGCGGACAATATTGTGTCCTTGGGTGGGGCGTTTCACACCCCTTTTGAAAACTTAAGAACCCTATTAATTAAAACTAGTGAACTTGCATCCAATTGCCTTAAGTGCACTAAAATATATTAAACTTTTCTTTATATTAGGAATGTGCCTCACCAAAGTCAAGGTACACTTCATCCCATCAAACATCTTGATACAAATAGTACTAACAACCACAACGTTATATGCATGGTCATCGTCCATAAATATTTGTCCACCATCACACTTATTGTAGCTGGCGAACTAACTCCGATGAGGAGTCATGTGATATGAAGCCTCTATATCTAGAATTCACTTGTCTCTATGATCATTGTATACGTGTCCGATCATAGACACTAACAACACATCACTTTTACTTGTTTCTTCATTAGACATGGCAGGGTCGGCCACCTTGGAAGAAGACTTTATATTCTCTTTATTCGCTTTAGGATTTGTACAATCCTTTTTATGTCCCTGACATCCCACAATTTTGGCACTTTAACTTCTCTTACCCTTACCCTTGGATTTGGATCTTGATCTAGAAGATCCTGTGTCCTGCTCAGAATTCCTACCTCTCGTAAACAAAGCATCGGTAGAGACCCCCATAATACTGTTTTTCTTTCTCATCGCGTTTCCCTGAAGGGATGAGATGACAGTATTGACATTAAGGGTGTGTTACCGGTGTATAAGGTCTTCTTTAAAAGACTCATACGAAGCATAAAGAGAATTCAACAAGATACATTCCTGATCTTCTTCATCGACCACTACCTCCACATCTAACAATTTGTAGATAATCTTGTTAAAATTGCTAATGTGGGCTTCAACATCTCCTCCTTTGCTATCTTGAAGTTGAACAATTGCAGCTTCAAGTGTATGCAATTTTCAAGGGACTTATTTGCATAGATGTCCTCTAACTTCGCCTAGAAACTTGTTGTGGTTTTTTCTCTCAAGACATTATAGATAACCTCATCAGTTAAGCACAATTGGATTGAGGATTTTGCTTTCTTATTCAGTTTCTTCTATTCATCATCATCCATAAATTGCGGTCGCTTCTTAAGGACCTTATCCAATCCTTGTCGAATTAATAGACTAATCATCTTAACCTTCCATAATTCAAAGTTATTTTTTCCATAATATTTCTCAACACCGAACTTAAGACTGGTAATCATTGTTACTCACTCTCAAATTCAAGCCTGCGCCCCAACGTTTAGCTCTGATACCATTTCTTGGGGTACCGCGGAATCACACAGAGATGAATCGAGTAGAGTAATTCAATCACACCGAGCAAGCACAACGCAAACACACCGAATTTAATGTGGAAAAACTCTTGTGGGAAAAAACCATGGCACAAAACGACGGATATCACTATAAAAGTAGAAAATTACAAGAGTAGAGAGATTACCTTATTTGAACAAACACGAATTAACCCAAGCTACATCATTGAAACCTAAAACGAATTAGAAAGCTTTGAATCCCTCCCAATCTCGATTACTCCCCAACATATAGCCTCTGGAAGAATCACAATCGAAATAGGAAACAAATCCAACAAAATCACAGCTCTGCAAAAATCTGCGCGAATCTGTTCGATGACATCGAATACACTTAGATGTCATCGAAACTTATCCTTCGATGACATCGAAGCCATATTGATGGCATCGAACAAACACTAAAATTGTCGAGAGACAAGACATGAAAATCAGATATTCGTTAATTGCATTGACCCATCTTCGATGGCATCGAACTGATCTTTGATGTCATCGAACACTATCTGATGGCATCGGAAAAGCACCCAGTTAAACCAGCGACCAACTGAAAAAAATTTTGAAAATTTTCGATGAAATCGAACACTGTTCGATAGCATCGAAATGTGCTCGATGGCATCCAATGGTCTATCAATGCAATCGACAAAGCCCGTTTCTGAATGATTTAAGACTTCAAAAAACAACAAATTCAATTAAAAAAGGGCTTTTAATCCTAAAATAAATAGTTATAGCCTAAGTTCACATGGTGGGTGGAGACCAAATAAAAGCTATTAGATTAGATGATTTCAACCCTTATAATTTAGCTCTTTAGCCGTTAATATGGATCATCATATCCTGACTTTCATATAATCAAAGGGTAGAAATGCCCCCATCTGATTTTATATTTATTTTTTTTCGGTGAGCCGAATCACATTAATGGTTTAATTTGATATTGAAAAGAATCCAACACCATTGCACTTGGACTTATTGGCTTCCATGTCACCCATCAGTGTCCATTAGACCCCTTCCATCCTTTCTAGCTGCTTTGAAAAACAATCATACTAATCGGATGGCCCAAACCATCTTATTATTGGCATGAAAAACTGGACGGACAGGATCATAACTAATAAAAGATAGTTCCAATCACGGATGTTTCGGACCATCTAATTGCCCTCATTTCTGCGCAATGGACGCTCCAGATAGGTGCTTTAGATGCCAACAAGTCCACACGCCTAGCCTACAAAACATCGTGGGGCCCACTATTGCTGAATAAGACCTCTCGGTTTGAAAGCTCTATCTGCGAAGATTCCAACTTTCATCGTGGGGATCCCACGACATCAAGATTTCCAGCTGTTTCTGGTCGTGTATCAACAGAGAGACTCCGTAGATCACGTGCAAACAAAATCACGTGTGAGATTTTGGCCCGTGTATCAACTAGGATAAGCCAAGATATTTCCCTGGATGAAACAGGCCTGCTTCAAGCATCAGGCTGGCCACATGTTTACGTTGAATATGGAACGTTGGTTTTTTTTTTTTTTTTTTTCTCCAATGATCCATCTTTTTCCAATTGAAATTGGGACCCAAGTGACAAGATAACCATTTTTATCTGATGAACGGATAAGATTTCTTTCTGGATTACCATGTTGGCATTTCTGATGCAAATGCTCGGTCCAACTCACACGCACAGGACTGTTTAGAAATCCTCACGGGTGCAACCAGCTCATCTCTGCTCCACTAGCATTGCTAATGTCGGAAGCGGATTGCGTCCGATCCCTCTCGTCCTCTGGACAATAAGCCATCCGACCAGGGATCCTGTGGGACCCAACTTGATGTATCTGTTCATCCATACCGTCCATCCATTTTTAAAGATTATTTTAAGATATGAAACCAAAAACTAGGCAGATCCAACGCTAAAGTAGACCAAACCAAATAGTAAGCTTGGTTGCAATAAATGCACAAAGCATTAAATGCAAGATTAATCTCTAGTGTGGTACAATTGAGCGTTGGATCTGTCTACATTTTGGGATCATCAGTTAAAGTTATCTGAGAAAATGGATGGACGGCGTTGATAGAAAGATACATCAAGGTGTCCACCACAGGAACCTGGTCGGACGGCTTCTTGTCCGGTCGGGGTGGTACGCAATCCGCTTCCAGCAATGGCTGAGTTGTGGCTCAACCACAACCGATCCATCGATGGGAAAGATGTGACATCTCATTTCTACATGTTTGGGAAGGGGATTGAGTAAACTCTCTGGGGCTCACCATGGATTTTTTCGAATTATCCATTCCGTCCATTTGTTTTTTCATATCATTTTATACCCTTACCCAAAAATTTAAGTATATCCAAATCTCAATTGGACCACACCACAGTAAATAGTGGAGTTTATTTATCATCCAAACAATTCATAAGGTCACAAAGACATAAATGAGGGTAAAACACAAATATCAGCTTGATTTAAAACTTCTGTGGTCCATGAATTTTTCAATGGTAGGCTTTCAATTCACATTGTGTCCTTTGGTATGGTCCACTTGAGATTTGGATACGCTTCTATTGTGCTCTCAGTTCCTAAGATGAGCCGGTAAAACGTATGGATGGAGTGGATAAGATACATACATCACATGGTACGCAATCCGCTTCCACATATTTGTCATCAGCAAAGGCGGTGAGACCCCGGCTTCACCCAAGACGGTGCGGCCCTTACCGCGGGGTTTACATTGACCCACCTTGACGTATCTATTATGTATCCAAGCCGTCCATCTGCTTTTACAGATCATTTTAGGGCTTTATTGCAAAAATGAATCAGATCCAATTATCAAGTGGATCATATTATAAGAAACAGTGGTGATTGACTGTCCTACCATTAAAAACTTCTTAGGACGCACCTAATGTTTCTTTAGTGTTTATTTACCATCCATTATATCGATAAGGTCATATAAGCATGGATGAATAGAAAAAAATATCAGTTAAAACCAAAAATTGTGTGTTTCTCCACCGAATAACTGGATTTGCTTACCTTTTGAATAATTCGATAAAATGACCCGAGGGTGGATACATAATATATATGTCGACTTGAATGCGGTACCGTCCGGTGAGGCCGGGGTCTCACCTAATCCGCATCCGCCGAATCAGCTTCCGTTGTCTGCGGACGCGGATTAGTTACTTAATGGCCTGTCTGGGCGGTGGGATTAGAAAGGATTAAATGGGATGGGATTCAAAAAACATAATTATTACCCATGGGAGGGATTGTCCCCGTTGCAATGGAATAGGATTAATGCCATGTTTTATTGATAATACGGTGGTACATCGGATGGATATACACACCATCATTTGAAATTACTGAGAATAACACACGTGTTATATCTAAACTGTTCATTTGTTTTGTAAACTTATTTTATGGCATGGGCCTAAAAATGAGGTAGATCCAAAACTTATGTGGCCCCAAAGAAGTTTTCAATGGTAAGTATTCAATCCCCGTTACTTTCTATGGTGGGGTTCACTTGAGCTTTACATTTACCTGATGTTTTGGTCCATGCACTAAAATAATCTTGATAAATGGGTGGACGGTGTGGATATAGCCCACACATCATGGTGGGACCTACACAACTTGCTAACATTGAGTGAAATGGGCACGGACCCAATGCAATTCCTTTCAATGTAATTCCAAGCTTTACCATTCTTCCCAAACATGGAGTGGAATTGGCACAGGACCGATGAATCCCATCCCACCTAATTCCTTCTAATCCCACCGCCCAAACAGGCACTAACCAACACAGCGAGTCTCACTACTGAAGTGATGTCACTACGTTCCATGGCTCTCATCATGATGTATGTACCATATTCGTACTGTATGTACATTTGGAGAGATTATTTTAAGGCTTGAGTTAAATAATAAACAGGATACAAATCTTAAGTGGACCTCACAACAGCAAATAATGGGAATTGAACGCCTACTTCCACAGCAAATAATGGGGATTGAACGCCTACTATTATAAGCTTCCTTGCGTTACGTAAGTTTTTCATCAAGCTGATATTTGCATTCTCCTTTATTCCATGTCTGTGTTAAATTATAAACAAGATGTATCTTAAATATATATTATGATGGGCCTAAGAAGTTTTCTACAGTGGGCTGTTCCCACCTTTTTCTGTAGTTGGGTTCATTCGAACTTTTGAATCTATTTCATTTATTTTTGGCTCATGTCTTAAAATGATCTTTATGGCATGAATACAACACATGTATCATAAGTAAGCCTACAAAACGCTGTGACTTCATTGTAGTGACGCCACTTCATTAGCTCGACTCACTATTGGACAGGCGATGAGTCGCCTGAAGTCTCAGAGATCGATAGATCCAGGCCATCTAATCTTTGTTGTATGCCGACATGGATTAGGTGGTGTTGTGTGGTGTAGTATGGTGTGGTGATGTGTTAGATATTACAGGGCCTAACATGATGTATGTAATTTATATCCACATTGTTCATCCATTTTTCCAGCTCATTTTAAGGAACTAACTCAAAATTAAAGCTAGAGCTGGGCATCGGACCGAGTCGACTCGGATTTGGCCCAACCCGACCAGGTCCGGATTTTACATGTCCCAACCCGAACTCGGACAGAACCGGGACCGAGTCTAAGTCAGCTGACTTGGACAGACCCGAATATGTGCTGGTCTGAACCGATCCGAGTCTGACTCGGTCAGGAAAACCGAGTCGGATCGGATTGTGCAAGGTTCGAATAAATTTATCAATGTACAAATTTTGAGTTCATGGCCCATCAACCGTGTTTGTTTGGATGGAAGCATAGAATAAGAAAACGTGGTGGAAACAATATTATTATTATTATTATTATTATTTTTGAGTTTCAAAAAAACAGCACTTTCCCTCATTAATTTCCAAGAAGGAAACCCACCTAATTTCTGAATGACTGATTCTGGGCCGTTGGGCTAGCCAAGGTGGGACCCAACTCTTAAAGGTTCATTTGGTATCATGACGGTTCCAATCGCAGTATTTTTCGCAGTAAAGGAGCTCCAAGATCCGATGGAGTACAATTCTGCCTGCTCCCGAGATGTAAGTTATTATTCGCTTTCTTTACTTAAAAAAAAAAATGAGAAGTCGCAGGAGTGCCTCCAAATTGTACGCTGCAGAAACTCCACCAGACACTTGGCCCACCTTTCGTGATCTCAATCACTCATTCAGAAATTAGGTGGGCCCCTTTGTCAAATTTGGAGAATAGAACAAATGGCATGCAAATCAATAAACTAACAAAAAAAAATAAAAAAATCACAGATTCCGCATATATCCCACAGCAAATGGATGAAAAAGACCCATCCAAAAAAAATGGAGAAAGGAACCCGACCCTTACCCGAGTAGATGCAGACGTCGGGCAGGCAGCAGCAGCGAAGAGGAGAGGAAGAAGAAGAGGACAGACGAGACGGCTGGAGTCGGGCAAGCAGTAGCGAAGAGGAGAGGAAAAAGAAGAGGATGGACGGGACGGCTGGACGTCGAGCAGGCCGCAGGCAGCAGCGAAGAGGAGAGGAAGAAGAAGACGATAGGAAGAACCTCAACCGATCAAGTGACGAGCGAAGAGGAGAGGAAGAAGAGAGGCAGCATGTTCTCGTTTAGGCGGGAGAAATTTGGGGAAAAAATCGAGCTAGGGTAAAAACGAGGGAGAGATTTGGGGAAAAAAGGGGCTAGTGTAAAACGTTCGGGTGAAAAATAATGTATTTATAGTATACCCGACGTCGCACCGGGTCGAGTCTGTTCGGGTCGGGTCGGATCCATTCGGTCCGGGTATTCGGACCGGATCTGGTCGGATACAGTGTTATCCGGACCAGATTCGAAATTCTATCGGATCTGGACGGTCAGAATCGATCAGGCCCGATCAGACCGTCGGTTCTGTTCGGAACGGTACTGAGTCGGGTCTGGTTGGGTCGGATCCACCGGATCGGGCCCAAGTTGCCCACCTCTAATTAAAGCAGACTGGAAGCACAAGTGGACTACAGAACATGAAACAATGGGTATGTTGACACTTAGGGCTTGTTTGGCCAGGCAGATTAAGAGGGATGGGATGGTAAAATCCCGGGATATGCCAAACGAGCCAAACAGACCTGATGAACTTGTACTGGGATGTAGCAAACCCATGGATCTTAAACGAATCCACTAACATCACCATCATTACCTTAAAATTGATCCCATCCCTCCCAATCCCATGGGATCCGTCCGGCCAAACAGGCCCTTACCATTGAAACTTTCGGAGGGTAATGTTTATTTTCCATTCAACCTATTTATGAGATCACACAGATTCGGCTAAGGTAAAACACAAATGTTAGCTTAATACTAAACTTTGTGGCCCACAAGAAGCTTTCAATCGTGGGCATTCAATGAACACTATTTCCTGTGGTGTGGACGGCTTAAGCTTCGTATCCACTTCATTTTTTTGTTTCATGCCCTAAAATGAGTTGAGAAAAAGATGGACGGCGTGGATATAAAGCACAACATATGGTGGGCCCCACAATGCCCAACAAATCACCACAAGACAGTTGGCCCCACGACAGGATATGAAGAATGAGATATTAAAATTTGACCGAGCATTAGGTTGAGCCGACGTGATTAACCAATAGGCCGGTGGCCACGTTCGATATATGTTTGTATGCCTCTGATGAGTAGACCAATCACGAACCTGATTTTGGGTCATGGAAACAGACTGAGGGACCATGTTTAAATGGCTTTGATCCAGTACATTTCTCAGGTTGGCACGTGTGCCTTTGTGTCAGTGCACGTGCCAAGATCGGATGATACATTTCCGCAACACCGTTACAATGGCCGATATTTTCACGTAACAAGTGCTAGCCTGGCACATGTATGCAAGATCCGGGCCATTCATCTGACCGATTCCTCATCAGGCATCCCATGTTTCACAAAACAGGATGGTCCAATAACCAACGGCCCATATTCAAAATTCATTACCTTGTATCAGTGGAACGGTCTATTCACACAAGCGTGGGCCTCACTGGCATTGGCTACGGGCCCTTGGGTCGGACCCTGGGTTCGGCACCGATCCACATTATAAAGTAATTGGGCCGGGCTTACCGTTGGCGGGTCAGCATTCAAAAATTTGATTTTTGAAAGGCCTGGGCCTGGGCCATTGATGGGTCTGATAATCTTTCAGATCTTTCATTTTTACTGAGTATGCATAATCAAATGGATTTTGCCGGCGTGACGTGGAGGCATGGCGGCACTTCGTCGGAGAGCATCGGTGGCCAAATTAGATTAGATTATTATGTACTAATGGGCCCACATCTTGTACCCATGGCCCATTGGCGTATTGTACCACCCTGATTTTGGCCCGCCACACATCTTCGGTGGGTCCCACAATATTAGGATTTCAACTGGGATGGGCTGTCTGGCCTGTTTGATTCAGGTCCATGGCCGAGCTTAGTGGCTTGTAGGTCGGTGATTGGGTTGGGTTATGTCCACAACTGATTGGGCTGGATGTAGCGGCAAGATGACAAGTGGCTCGGCCTGGCCCAGCCAACAAACTTACCGTTAGAGCTGGGCGTCGAGCGGACCGAGTTAGGGCTGACCCGATTCAATTTGGTTTTGAAATAGGCCTCACCTGAACTTGACTCGACTCGACTCGCTATCGAGTCCAGCATGCATGAACCGATCTGAATCGGGTCTGGCCTGGACTAATCCAAACTGAGTCCGACCCAATAACGGTTCGAATTGTTACCGATTCGGATTGAGAGATGGGGAGGGAGGGAGTGAAGAGGAGAGAGAGGAGGAGGGTGGTGATGGTGGTGGATGGTTGTCGGGCTTGAAAGAGGAGGGTGGGAGGGAGTAGAGAGGAGAGAGAGAGAGGAGGAGGAGGAGGAGGGTGGTGATGTTGGTGGGTGGTTACTGGACTTGGAAGAGGAGGATGAGAGAATTTGGAATCGGGTCGAGGTAGGGTTGGGTGCGGCGTATAGGGTTAGAGATACTTAAAAATTAGGATTTTTTTATTATATCTATACCCGAATTCAAGTCAAGTCAATTTCGGATCGAGTCAATTACGACCAATTGAGTTTCGGGTCGAGTTATTGGGTAACTTGAACTTGACTCGGTTTGAGTTTGGATTGGGCAAAGCCTACTCGGTTCAGACCGACTCACCCATTCAGTTCGGATCGAGTCAGGTCCGAACGAGTCAGATGAGTTGAGCCGTCCCGTAGCCAGCTCTACTTACCATGTGTCAAATGGGCCTGGGCTTCTGGTTGGGGAGGACGTGACTCACTGCGACAAGCGGCCCAACTAGCGGTTGGGCTGAACTTCGACTCACTATGACAAGTCGCCTAGCCCAGTCATCAAGATCATTATTTATCAGGTGGACCCTGCTTTGCAAGTTGGGCCAGGCCTGGGTTTATGGGCTGCATGTGTGACCATATTCACGGTCCTGGGTCAACTACAACCCTACAAAATGACTTGGTACTCAACACACTAGTGCTACATTGGCAAATGTAGGGCTGTACACGAACCGGGCTAGTCTGGTTAACTCGCTCGACTCGACTCGAAAAAGCTTGACTCGGCCCGACTTGGAACTGAGTTCGGTTCAGGACGAGCCATTTTCTTCAATTCGAAACTAAGTCCGGGCCGAGTTTGAACAGGTCCCAATTTGGCCCGACTCGGTCCAAAACCCGACTCGACCGTTTATATATATATATATATATCCTAAATCCTTACCCTAACCATTTGAGACAGAGAAGTGAGAACATCGTCCAACCCATGAACTTGTTGTAAGGTTTGAAATTGGCTGAACTCGCCCGATTGCTAACCGGGTTGAGTTCGTGTTGGACATATTGGCCCGATGATCGGGCCGAGCAGGATTCGAGCTGAGTATACTGGTGACCAGGCCGGGCCGGGTTGAGCCCAGTTGGACTCGCTTCGGCCCGATGTACACCCCTATGAAAATGCAAGCAGCGGAGAATGAGGAGAGCTACTCTCGCGGGAACGTTGATACTCTAGCGGTTGGTAATAATGACACAGGCACTCAATAACAACGCACTCAACCCTCTGCAACCCGCAAAACACCCATCCTCTGTGGGGCCCACCACATTGAATCTTTAAAAATCAGGTTCTATCATCTATTCTAGGCCGTGGGAAAAACAACCAATCAGATCCACAGTTCAGGTGGGCCATTCCACATGGAGCAAGGGGATGCATGCCATCCGTAGACAATTTTCACAGGCGTCACCCGTATTAGTGTTTTATTAGGCTAAGATCTTGTATGGACGGACAAAATAAGGTTCCCCACCTGATGGATGGAGTGGATTCAAATGTACAACATTCTCTATCCACCATATTTGGAGGCCGATTACGTACTGAGTAACACATTACCCTAAGCGTACTGAGTAAACTCTGTGGGCCCTACTGTCATTTATGCGTATCCACTACGTCCATCTGTTTTACAACATGATTTTAGGGATTTATACAAAAAATGGAATACACACAAATCTCAATTGGACCACACCAATTGAAACAGTGTGAATTGAACATCCACCGTTGAAAAGTTCTTGGGGGCAACCGAAGTTTTAGATCAAGCTGATATTTGTTTTTTCCCTTCATCCATGTCTATCTCTACGAACAGGTTAGATGACAAATAAACATCACCAGAGCCTTAGAAAGTTTTCAATGGTGGAAATCAATACTTCCACTTTTTCCTGAGGTATGATTCACTTGAGCTTTGTATATCAATTTTGGGTTTAACCACTAAAATGATATGAAAAAACGACTGGAAGGGGCGGATAAACCACATACATTCTCGGTGGGCCCAACAGAGTTTACTCGGTACGCAATCCAATTTCCCATGATTTCAGTTTTACACGCGCTGGGTAAAACGGAAACGGATTGGCTACTCCCCCTGACACCAGCCCCGTGGCTGATGGTCGGTGCTCTGTGGGCCCCACCATGATATATGTGTTTCATCCTTTCCGTTCATCCATTTTTACATATCATTTTATGGTTCGAGCCCAAAAATGAGAGGTATATAAATCTCATCTGGACCACACCATATGAAAGCAATAGTGATTGGACATCCATCATTAAAATCCTCCTAAGGCCCAATGTAATGTTTATTTGACATCCAATAGGTTGATTAGGTCATACAGCCACAGATGAAGGGAAAAAAAAAAATCAGCTTGATCCAAAACTTCTATGGCCCCAAAATGTTTTTTAATAGTCGACGCTCATTCAACACTGTTCCTATAATGTGGTCCACTTAAGATTGGGATATAACTCGTTTTTGTTATTATACCGTGAAATGATCTGTTTAAATAGATGGACGGCATGGATGAAACAAATACATCATGATGAGGCCCATGAAGCACCGAGTACCAGCCACTGGCTGGTGTCAGGGGAGTAGCCAATCCGTTTCCGGGTAAAACAGGTACTGTGGTTTTATACGATTCCGGCCCAATAAAAAAAAAAAAAAACCCGAGGACGACGCTCGATCAGAATCCTCACCCTAGTTATGTGGGCCCACCATATTGTATATGTAAAATCCACTCCGTACATCATATTCTATCCTGGATTCAAGATTTTGGAACAAAAATTTAGAGAGATCCATAGTTCATGTTGACGAGGCCATATGGAACAATGGGGAGTGGATGCTAACCTTAAGTTTGCGTGTGGGGCCAATGCGTAGTGGAGCTTTCATCAGTACAGTTAATAATGTGTAAATCATCATAATGAATAAAAAAATACAAAAATAATCTTGATTGAAAACTTAAGTGGGCCACACAGCGTTAACTTACAGGTTCTAAAATTAATTTTATATTTTCCTATTTTTATAGATCATCAGAATCTTCTATCTTAATGATCTTTTGTATCTACGGTTAAAACAATGATTATAACCTCATGTACGGATTGGATTTGTACATACGGCATGGTGGGATCTACAGAGTCGCAGTGTTTCACGCGCTGCGGAAAGCAACTGTAGCAGCTGAGTTTGGTCCAAACGCCAGCGGATTTGGTGCGGACGCGGATTGGCTACTCGGGCCCAAGATGATTTATATGTTTCATCCATGCCGTCCGTCTATCCTTTTATGGTATGAGACCAAAACTGATTATATATCAATCTCAATTGGACCACATTACAGGAAACAATGTCGTAGACCATTAAAAACCTTTTGGGGCCCATAAAAGTTTTGGATCAAGCTGATATTTGTTTTTTTCCTTCATCTGTGCCTGCATGACTTAATTAACCTATTGGATTTCAAATAACCAGTACAGTGGGGGCAATGATAATTTTAATGGTGGATATCCAATCACTATTATTTTCATTTGGTGTGGTCCACCTGAGATTTATATCCCTCTCAATTTTGATATTAGTTCCTAAAATGATATTTAAACATGGATGAATGAAATGGATGAAACACATGCATCATGATGGAGCCCCCAGAGCACCGACCACCAGCCACGGGGATGGTGGCAAGGGGAGTAGCCAATCCTTCCCATTAAGTACGCCCCCGCCGGAAGCGGATTGGCTGACGTACCCTACACCAGCTATGTAACTGCTGTATTGACGTCAACGAGCTCTTTGGGTAAAATAATGAGATATGTATTAAATCCAAATCATCCATAAATTTTGCGAGATCATCTTAAGGATTGAGACGAAAAATAAGACATATCTAAAGATCAATTGGACCACACTACTAAAAACAGTAGGGGATTGAATGTCTACCATTGAAACCCTTTTGGGGGTCATAGAAGTTTCGGATCAATATGAAATTTATTTTCCGCTTTATCCATGTATTTTTAACCTTATTAACAGATTGTATGGAAAATAAACATTATGGTAGGCCTATGAAATTTTTTAGGGTGAAAATCATTATCTTCGCTGTTATTTTTGGTGTGGTCCATTTGAACTTTATATATGATTCAATTTCTCTTTAATGCTCTAAAATCATTTCGAAAAATGTATGAACAGTATGGATATAATAAATACATCATTGAGGGGCCATGTAACTTTGATCTCATTTGAACCGTTCGTACAACTCGGAGCTCGAGGGTTCGTCTTCGCACGACACGTCTCTACAGCAGCTATATAGCTGGTGTGAGGTACACCAGCCAATCCGCTTCCGCACCCGCCTCATCCAACGCCCTGATAGTGGGGCCCACATTTACATATTTTTTCAGCACATCCACGTCGTCCATAAGTGTTTATAGATTATTTTAGGCCATTTAAAAAAAAATTTGAAGTAGATCCAAATCTCAAGTGGACCACATTGAAGGAAACAATGATGATTGACCATTAAAAAATTCTCATGAGCCACAAATGTTTTGGATCAAGATTATATTTCTCTTCATCTAGGCTTGTGTAACCTTATCAACAGGTTCGATGACAAATAACTATGGGCTCTAGGAAGTTTTTAATGGTAGACATCAATCACTAATATTTCCTGTAGTGTGGTCCACGTAAGATTTTAACCCACTTTGTTTTTGAGTTACAAAACTGATGGATGGCATGGATATATTATAAATACATCAAAGATGATCTCCACAGTCAGGTTTGCAGCACCTATTGCTCTCCCTCTCCGTAAGGGCCAGTTTGGCCAACTGCATTACGTGGGATTAAAGTGGATGAAATTGTAAAAGTAACAATAAATGTATGTGTAAGGTATTGTCTGTGGTTTGGGTGTATCCCATGTTTTCCAATACTATGTTTGAAATGTATGCAATTAAAAATAAATTCCAAAATTTCCTTTGAAATTATACTTAAGTAAAGGAAAAATTCATTATCGATGAGATTTGAAAATCCTATCTCACACTTTTCAACACAAGGCTCATTTTTTAATACCTATAAAATTAATTTTAATCTCATCCCACACTCCTTCCAAACATGTCATTCCCAATCTCAAGGTACTTAATACAACTGGCCAAACAGGCCCTAAAAAACCCAACGATAACCCGGACTCGATTTTTCGACAGCACGGCTGTCTGATTTTAGTGGACGGTTAGACTGTGAAACTATTCAACGGCCCGAATTAAACAAAAAAACGTACGTTAATCACATCTTAGGATCATTCAATCAGTAAAATTCTGAGCTGGTAGCCTATCCATTACATTTTCGAGGTCCCAAGTGTACAGTTTCTAGGCGCATGTGTATCAACCACAACACACCGCTAGAGTATCAAATCACTCTCCATCTTCCAGCTGCTCGCCCATCTGAGAAGTGCCCATCTGAGAAGAGAGAGAGAGAGAGAGAGAAGAGATGGTTCCAAGCAAGCTGTCGTTCGCATTCGATTCGAAATCGGGACAGAAGATCTTAGTCGCTCTCTTGCTGATGATCGCATCCTTCTACAGTGGGACCCTCTTTGGCCGAAAATCCTCCTTCTCCACCCCTCATCAACATCTCTCTTCAGGTACTTCTCATCCATCCGTCCATGCATTTGATTTTCATCTCATACAACTCAAATTCTACCGTCCAAATCACAGGCCCCACTTTAGATGGCTCATAAACTGAAAATTCCACCGAACTGATGTTCTCACTTTCCGATTAGTGGACTTGTCAACGGTTCGGATTGTACGAACAGAATGCCCATTTATCAATTGTTACGATTGTTTAATCGATCTGATCTAACTATTATGGCCTATCTATGGTGGATTCCATGGTTTTGGACGGTTTGATCGGTGTCTGTTTGTCATGTTTCCTACTGCCATCGCTGTTTCGCTGACAGTCTGACCCACAAGCTGAAGATGGCTCAGAAGCCATCTGGGTCGCCGGTGCGGCGAACTTCGGATTCCACATTCTGCACATTTGACTACTGATGACACAATATGCACAAGGAGTGCTGGGAATTTTGCTGTCCGGTGTTCGCTCTGCGCTAATTGCCCTCAGTCCAGTTGCCTTTTGGCAATTCCAATGCTTGGGGCTTTGAACTCATTGGATCCCTCAACACTCCTTCATCACACATCCATGTTTGGATGGATACTCACAGCTATGATGAATTCTCCATGTTGGTTGAGGCCATGCCTCTCTAGAGGGCCGTGGGAGAAATGGTGGCCGGATTCATTAGCTTACTTGCATTGGATGGGCCCCACTCACTTTTACACTTCTCACATTCTGGCAGGGTCCCACCCAGTACTGAGCCCCAGCCCAACTATTACACATGGGTTCTCAGGATTAATAAGTTGATAGAAATGGAAGGATACAGAAAAGGCCAAAAACTTGATGGCTGGGATGCTCCAATCCGGGAGAGTTTTTGTGCACAGGGCATCATGTTGGGGCCCATCTTAAAAACAGTTTGGATTATTGAACCATGGGCCTCACATGTACAAGTTAAAAATTCCAAGCAAACCATACATGCTCATAGGGCCTATTTGATAGGTGGAAATCCATAGAAAAATAAAGTAAAAGTATAATAATTATTGTTTTCTCTTGTTTGATTTGTAAAGGGAGTCAGGGATTCGTACTATAATCATTATACTTTTCAAATTCTATCATTCTCGAGCACAAAATTTAAGGTGATCCGTGTGAGATGAAGTGGAGATTTCCACTTGCAAATCAAACATCCCACTTAAAACGGATTCCATTGGAATCCATTACTCAATGGTATCTTGGGAAATAATTATTACGAATTCCTTTGTTTTCCCATGAATTGCCGCTTATCAAATCGTCCCTTAGGCTTAGACTGATAAATTATCAGTTTTGATGGTCTCCATAATATGTAAATTTTTTGCTTCTAGTAATTCCCTTTAATGTGGGTGCTTATACTGTCTTCTGATGAAGTGTTACATGACCAGTCATAATCCTTGTATCTTATCTTTTAGATGATAACTTTTCACTTGGGCTTATCTATCAAAATTTGACTTCTATAAAAATTAATATGAATATTTTTGCATATTCTCCACCTATCAAATTTCTATTCTGTGTTGAAATGTGCAGACAGTCATATTTGTTGAAACAGTCAATCGCCTTCTGTGGGCCACCTGTGCTCATCCAAAAGAAATATTAGATACCTTTCCTCAAGAGTCATGCTGTTCTGATCATCAGGTGGGTCGTGGGTACAAAAGAAATGGATGGTAAAGAGAAAATTGACCAATGATTCCCATTCAGTGTACACATTGGCCCCACCTGATGATCAGAATCACTTGAATTTTGAGAAAGGAATCTACACAGTGGGGTTCTATGTGATGGCATGATTTGTTGAAATCTGTAATGCCCACAATTGGACGGTTGAAGCTTTTGAAGGCACATCACCATACAAGACCTAGTCAGCACTTCAACTTGCAAGATTATCCCTTGATACTTCTCTCCAAGTCCAGATCATTTTTGGAAAGAAACAAATACATAGTAGGTTTCAGACTTTTAGTTTTCCTTAGGCATACTTGATCAAATTGAGAAGTATTAGCAAGAAAGGATGTACAACAAAAGGAACCGGGTTTCTCAAAAAATTCAACAAAAGGATCTAGCCCTTGGCATATAGTGGTTGACAGCTGGATGCCAAATGTCAGAATGAACAAAGCAAGTACAACTATTCTTTGAGGATCAGGAAAAGTATGCTGCTTATCCCTTATAAGTATTTCCATACATTATATATAATGTACTCTTATGCATAAGATATGTAGCATTACATTCTCAAAAAGAAAAAAAAGAAAAAAAAAAAAGAGAGTATAAAATATGTAGTCAGGAATTATAAGTGTTCCAAGATGCATCAGAATGTGCAGTCCTTATGCATCTATTTTGTAAGAGTGGGGACCATGTTTTGGTCATCTAGACTACAGATACGAAGGAATCCACCGTAGATGGATAACGTTCCCAAGATTTCCAGATTAGATGATCCTATCCATCCCATCTATGGCTGTTATTTCGGACTGTTAATGTGTTTTTCGCTAACTGTTTGTTGTTAGGCTGCTTATCCAAGGGCTAGAATTGTCTATTCTGGAATAACTTTTAGGAACTACCATTTATTTTGGGTTCCTTCTGATCAACAGCCTGAATTACTGAGCTAAGGAAGGATCTTGCATGTGCAAATTGACCCATCAGGACACTTTCACATCTTGATCCATCAGGAGCTTATTCCTCATATATATTGAATTTGCTAATGATAAAACAACTGTATAATATATGTTTGTGGAGTAAGATTGAGATGGAATAAGAGAGAGGGCCCAAGAGGTGTACACGCTCAAGCTTCCTCTCTTCTTTTTAGTAGGCTCTCATAATGCAAGTAAAAAGACAAACATACCCTTCTACTTAAGGTATTACATAAACCAAAGCTATGTACTTAAACTTTCATTATAACACAACCTATTACATAACCCTTTCACACCATTATTGCAGGTGATTCGCAGTTTACAAACAGAATTTCTCTTACCTACAGAAGAACGCCGAATTCGATACCTGAAACTGGGATGAATGTATGCCCCTTGAGATACAATGAGTATATCCCTTGCCATGACATATCTTATATAAAAGGGCTCTCAAATTTAGATTTTTCTAGGAAGGAAGAACTTGAAAGGCATTGTCCTCCACCTGAGAAGCGATTATTTTGCTTGGTTCCACCACCAGAAGATTATAAAATACCGATAAAATGGCCAAGTAGTAGGGATTATGTATGGCGCAGCAATGTGAATCATACACATCTTGCTGAGGTCAAAGGAGGACAAAATTGGGTGCATGAGAAAGACAAATTGTGGTGGTTTCCAGGTGGTGGTACTCATTTTAAGCATGGAGCTCCTGAGTACATTCAAAGGTAATCTGTGTGTGACTGCTGTGTTAAGTTATTTAAGAGTTTCGGTATTACTCTAATTTCTTTTATATCGCAATAACATGCTGTAGCCGAAACTTTGTGGATTGGGATTTTCTTTTTTGCATACTGATTAACTCAGTTAAATGTTAACTTGATTCACTGGAATGTTTATGTAGGATTTCAGTGGGGCGTTACATCTTTTACTTGGTTCATTTCTAATTTTTTGTTAAACTGAACAAATTTCTTGAAGACATGAGAGCTGAATAAATGTTTATCTTCCTTTAAGTTGAATACTCAAAATCTTATTGTTTCTTGAAATGACTGAATATTTACAGATTACAGATTGCTAGATTATACTATGCCATTACTAGTTATGAGTTCATTCAATCATCACCAGGCTAAAGATGGTTAGTGGAGCGGCAGAAAAATTCTGTGCGATGATACCTGCATCGAAAACAGATGTAGATCTGCAACATCTGAACAACTTGTATAAAATGAATCATCTCTTTCTTGGAAGGGGAATGCCAGTGTCAACCAAAACCCCAATGAAATCTCCATTGGTTCTTTTAAGCAATTCGAGTCCATAACCATTGGCGCAACAATCTTTTCCTACACAATAGTTTGAACTTCCAGACAAATTATCCAATCTATATCTATCTATTTACGTACATACGTAAATGAATGTTTTCAAGTGACCATATTTACTGTGTGAATATCTGTTTTAAATAGCGAATGGTGTGTAGTGCAGTGTTCATGCCTTTGGAGCGTGAGGTGTTAGGTACATAGCATGTAGTGTAAGCTATATGCTACTTCTAGATTTTTAATTAAGGTTGCGCTTGGTTACACCAATATCATTAAATTTCATTATATTTTGCACCAAAACAGACTGACTAATGATAAAATTTAATGATATCCGGCGCAACCATACACAACCTAAAATAATAGGAAAAATAAGGTAAAGATCAACTAGTGTTTGAAATAGCAAATAGCATGTAGCATAGGGTTCACCCGTCTTGAAGTGTGAGGCCTAAGTACGCTCCATGCTACTTTTAGATTTTTAATCGAGGTTGTGCTTGGTTATACCAATTCATGATATTCTGTACCAAATTAGACTGGTTGATAATGAAATTTAGCAAAAATTTCGTGATATTTGGTGCAACCAAACGCAACCTAAAGTAATAGGAAAGGGCAATGATTAAATATAAAGGTAAAGAAAGAGCAGCGAAACTGATTTAATATTGTTACTTATATTTTCTTAAAAGCATTGAAAAGATTAATTAATTTTTATTGAAAATATAAAAATTTAACAAATCATTGAAAACATTAATTGATTTTAATGTTGTAGTGAAAAATAACTTTTAATGTGAGCTATGTAGCACGTAATGTAGTTTATGTACCGTATACAAATTATCGTGTTGCGTAGGCTAGATGTGACTTAAGCTATTTTCATGAGTTACGTAGCATTAAGGCTAAACTACACTACATGGCGTAAGCTACGCGGTACATAGTGCAGCTATTTAAAACACTGAGATTAACTATAAATATAAAGGAAGAGCAACAAAACTAGTTTAATACTGTTGATTTTATTATTTTACTAAAATTGCTGAAAAGATCAACTGATTTTTATTGAAAAATAGAAAAAGTAACAAATCATTGAAAACATTAATTCATTTTTGTTGTAGCGTAAGCTACATAACATGTAGCATGTAGTGTATGTAAATTAACAAGTAGCTTAGGTTGCATGCAACTTAAGCTATTTTTATGAGCTACGTTGCGTTAAGGCTAAGCTTTGCTACATAGCATAAGCTAATTAAAATGGTGTATTGTGAATAGCTTTCTTTCACATGAGGAAAATGAATAAAATGATCGTCATGCATGGCATTGAATCAAAAGAGCACAAAAATGATGATGTGCCCAGTGTTTACAATACAAAATGCACTTGTAGGGTTAATAGGATAGTTCTTATCTTGGATCTTGTTCTTATGAAGTGGTTATAGTGAGCATTTACTCACCATAAATGTTATGATCAGACATGTCCACTCCTTTGGGCTGGCACTTTTGAGGGTTTTATCCAGCTGTTACTTGATATTGTCCTGGTTGGGATGTCTTTAGTTCCCATAAGGATGCTATTATCTATTGTAACTTGGACAAGTACTTGTGTCACTGCTTAGACATGTAGAAAAAATGTCAAACACAACCACCCTACAATTAATATGGTAATGGTATATTATGGAAAATATTTATTGTAATATGACTATACATACAAATAATTAAAAGATATATCCAGGTAAAAATGCATTTAAAATATACAGTAGAAAACCTAACCACGTGAAGGTCACTTGTATACTTGTCTAATTCTGTCATTAACTGATGTTTGTGACTTTTTTCCCATGGTTTTTCAATTTGATATGTACAAGAGCTCATGTATTAAAAATTTAAATTTAACACTTCTATATATAGAGAAATATGTTTTAGGTACATTATTTACCAAAATACACAATGGTAAGTTATGATTTTCTCCGTTACCATGTTAACTCATGTTCATAGCTTCCACCATCTTTATTTCTTAAACTGCTTAATTGTATGAATTTCATGTGACATCATTATTCTAAACTCATTTATCATGCTGGAAATGGAGCTGGTGCTTAAGTTTCAGCTTTCTTGGTTAACATATAACCATGAACTGAACCTAATGCGACAATCTTGACCGCCTCTCTTAGTAGTTAGTGCGTATCATTTTTTACTCTTGCTTGAACTGTGGACATGGTTACTTATCTTCATAAGTTCATCTATAAATTCAAGTTGTTTTCTGCAAATGAAGAAATATCATAATTCATAAATTCTGTTGCACATCAGAATTTATTTAGTGAAACGAGATGCACTCAATAATTATATTTTTTAGTTGCATGGAGTTAGTACTAAACAACCAATCTTTTTTTGTTCTCTTTGCCTATCTCATTCAGCCGTTTCTTTTGGTAGAGAAACTTTGATGCCTTTTAGTTCTTTGAGTCCGACTTAGGAACTTGTGTGGCTCTTTTGTGGTGAATGCAGGTTAGGAAACATGACAACTAATGAGACGGGCGATCTGCTTACGGCTGGAGTAGCTCAAGTTTTGGATGTTGGTTGTGGCGTTGCTAGCTTTGCTGCAT
>JAJHSJ010000009.1:73300170-73382514 GCA_021015155.1 Magnolia officinalis | reverse complement strand
ATATCCCAGTCTTAATTGGACCACATTAAGGAAAAAGTATTGAATGAGCGTTGACCATCAAAAACCTTTCGAGGGCCATAAAAGTTTTGGATCAAGCTGATCCTTGTTTTTTCACTTCATCTGGGCTGTATGACCTAATCAACAGATTGGATGTCAAATAAACGGTACAGTCGACTTAGGAGGATTTTAATGGTGGATATCTAATCACTATCGTTTTCCTGTGGTGTGGTCCACCTGATATTTATATCCCTTACATTTTTCAGATTAACCCTAAAATGATCTGTAAAATGGATGAACGGAATGGATGAAACACATACATCATGTTGGGGCCCACAGAGCATCGACCATCAGCCACCAGGCTGGTGGCAGGGGAGTAGCCAATCCGTTTCCGGCGCGGATTAGATACTGACAAGTCAGTAGCCAAATCGGTGTTGATGTGACGTCATCAAGCTTTGTGGACCCCACCATGATGCATGTGTTGTATCCATACCGTCCAACCATTTGTAGAGATCGTTTTATGGCATGAGAAAAAGAATAAGATAGATCTAAAGTTCAAGTGGACCCACCAAAGAAAATCGTCGGATCAGTCACACCCTGTAACACCTCGGATTTTTTGTCAACTTGGAAATAGACGTCCTTAGGCAGTGGGTCGCTCATTGATGAGGGTCGAATATTGCATATTAGACCCCGACTATTACCTGATTTTACATACATGATAAAGCTTAATGCCATATTTTAATTGTGTTTTTATTACAGGATGAAATCAGGAGCGTGTATTGTAAAATGATGTTAAAAGCATGGATTTGACGCTCCGAAATTACCAGAGCAAGGGACAGACTCCAGAAACCAAGATCAATGGAGTTACACAACAGGAATCCGAGAAAATCAAGCCGTTCACGTTAAAGAGACCCGAAATTGGTCCAGAATGCAAGATCACATGGTTCCCTCTATCTGATGGCTCGAAACCTTCATACATGGGATTAGGGACATTAATTAACCGTACATTTCAAATTTCAGCCTTGGATCACTATGGAAGTGCCCCAACTGACAAATCAGCCCATAAACCGTTGATTCTGGGCCCACCTGATATCTGGAACTGCCTCAATTTTAGTTCCAGCGGTTAAAATAGCCTGAGAAAAGTATGGTCGGATTGGATTTCTGAAACACATTACAGTGGGCCCCTATGTGCAGCGTGTGTACATAGTGTGCACACGTGCATGGCAGCACCGGAACTGCCTCACGCGGTCAGCAGCGCTGACCGCGTCATCTCTCTCAAAACGGCAGTTGCCGTCTTCGGCAGCAGCGAACGGACGCACGGGGCGTTTTGCGGAAGGTAGTGGGCCCCACACGTCACCCTACGGACAATCCAAGCGTCCATCGTGTAGAGGGGTTTGAAATCTTCAAACCATGCTGATAGTTTGCATCCATGCGTGCACACGTGTGCGGTACAGAGGCCACAAGTGGACTCCTCTGCAACGTCAAAATTGATCTTGGCGTGATTTCCTCTCTGGACCGAATCAAAGGACAACCAAAACCGTCCGTTTTTGACGAAATTTCAAGGGCAACCTAATGGACGGGATGGATTTCTCCGAAAAAACCTCTGTGGGGCCCACCGATCACGTCAGCGGAAGAGGTGCGAAAGCTTTCGCACATCCGCGAAAAGCAGTTTTTCAGGCGACGGTGGGCCACCATCTTTGATCATATGGTAGATCTGAACCGTACATCATGTAGAGGACCCAAGAAAGTCCTAAGGGACGGTATTTTTATGGAATTTGAGCAAGGAAAGTATGGTGTTTCGAGGCCCCGAACTTAGCTGCGAAAAAGCTTTCGCTGCGCGTGCGACAGCTTCCCAAATCCGATTTTCACCACTCCAGCCACTCCATTAGCTATAAAAGAAGAGTCTTGGACATGAGAAAGGTATTCAGAGATCAGAGAATTCCAGATCCAGAGGAAAATATCAGATCCAGTGAGAAGAAGAAGGAGAGAGAGAGAGGAAAGAAGAAGGGAGATGTTTCTATTTTTCATATTTATTTTCCTTCTTTCCTAATGGATTTTATGGGTCACTAATCTCTCAGCTAGGGCTGAGATGAAGCCCCTAATTTGAATACTCTTGTTATATTTTGATTTTACTTTGATTTGATTGGTGTGTCTCTTTCTCTAAGTGGGCTTGATTGGTTTAAATTCTACACTTCTCCATCTATGAACTTGACCAAAGTATATATATGGATGTTGTTTGGATGCTTATTATAGGTGCTTGTGTCTGATCAAGAACAAGTTTCCTATAGAGGAAGAAACAGGGTTTCTAATGAACTATACATTCCATGTGCCCGACCAAGGACATGGGATATGTTATTCATGGCATTGCTTAAAGGAATTAGACATTCTGTATGCTCGATTAAGGACACAGATTGTGCTTTCTCTATATAAGTGGTATCAATCTAGATCAAGGTGAATCAACAGACAAAACAAGGGTTAGGATAATTAGGGGTGGATTCGAAAGTCCTAGTGCTCTTTCTCTGATTGAATTTTCTTCCCTATTTCAATTGTTTTTTTTCATAGATTTGTGTTAGTAAATTACTCCATTATTTGTTGAATTAGTTAAGAAGAATTGTGAATTTGAATTGTGACGACCAGTCCTCGTGGGATTCGACCTCGATCTTACCGAGTTATTACTACATCACAACCCTATACTTGGGGAGTGAACAAGTTTTTGGCGCCGTTGCCGGGGACTGTTTCGATCCAAATTGGATTTAAGATTCTCTCTTATCATAATTCATAGTCTTAGGATTTTACTAATTTTAGATTAGAGTTTTTGTTTAGAAACTAACCTGTTTCTTATTTTGTAGGGTCCTGAAATAAACTTCTAATTTGGTAATCCCTTTCTAAATTCTTTATTTTTTTTTCTTCTAATTTTTATTTTTAGAATTAGGATTTTACTTTTTAGGAATTTTCTAATTCTAGAATTTCTTTTTTGAATTTTTGAACTTTCTATTTTTAGATTTAGATTTCTTCTTTAAGTAAACTTTCTATTTTCTAGTTTTAGAAATTTCTTTTTCCTTTTTTTTGAAAAACCTACTTAGCTTTTTATTTTAGTAACTTTAATTTAGGATTTCTTTCCTTTTAGAAAAACTACTCTTCTTTTTGTTCTTTAGGAAAGTTCTAATTTTAGATTTTCTTTTTTTAGAAACTAACTTGTTTTTTTCTTTTGCAGGATTTAACATAGATCTCAAAGGAATTGAGGAAGGAAGCTACTAAGTGAAGGAGGAGCTTCTGAAATCTTCTGACATCAATCATCTCCTTTTCTGGGTTCTTTCTTCCCATTCTTATTTACATAGTTTTAATTTGTGTTAGTATCTCATAGTTTCTAGTTCTAGTTTTATTTCTCTTAGGTTGCTTTTTAGTTTAGTTTTCTTTCTTACATTGCAATAACATAGTTTATGCTAGGACGTAGATCCCTAAACATAGAACTAGCACCTTTTGATCCTGAAATAGAAAGAACTTTTCGTCGAAGATTTAGAAACATCCTATTTGAAATGGCAGAAGAGAATGGAACCAAAGCTCTTAGAGATTATTCAGCTCCTGTCCAATTCAATGCGCCTTCATGCATAGTGTTGCCCACCACCACGGCAGCACACTTTGAACTTAAGACTGGGGTCATACAGTTGTTGCCTTCCTTTTATGGGTTAGACAAGGAGGACCCATATCATCATGTGAAAGAATTCCTAGACATTTGCTCTACCTTTAGGTTTCAAAACTTTTCAGACGATTCGATCCGTTTGCGCCTTTTTCCTTTTTCTTTGAAGGATAAGGCGAAAGCATGGTTGAATTCTCTAGGAGTTGGGTCTATCACTACATGGGACCAATTGTCTAGGAAGTTCTTAAACAAGTTCTTCCCTGTTCACAAAACAAATGCTCTCCGTAGAGAAATCACTAATTTCACACAAAAAGAGGGAGAGCACTTTCATGAATGTTGGGAAAGATGGAAGGACTTACTTCTTAAATGTCCACACCATGGTTTTGAAAAGTGGCAACAGGTTCAATACTTTTATGACGGTTTGACACCCCAAAACCGTCGCATGGTTGATGCCACCAGTGGAGGGTCATTCATGACCAAAAGTGATGTTGAAGCATGGAACTTCTTTGAAACCTTGTGTGAAAATTCCCAGCAATGGGACTATTCAAATAGAGATGACAGAAGTTCCCAACCACAAAAGAGAGGTGGTATATATGAGATAGGAGTCACGCCAGATCTCCATGCCAAGATTGATGGCCTGACAAAGAAGGTTGATGCTCTGATGTTGCATAATGGACCTCCACAAACAACTCAAGCCGAGGCTTGTGGCATATGCTCTAGTCCTGCCCATCCTATGCAGTCTTGTCCATCTGGTGCAGCATCCCCAGAACTTCTCTCTGAACAAGTACATGCTATGAATACTTTTCAAAAACCTGGGAATGATCCTTACTCGAACACATACAACCCAGGGTGGGCTAGACATCCAAATTTTTCTTGGGCAAAGGGACCACAACAAGGAGGACCATCTGGAAATCCTCCTATGCAACCTCAGCAGTTCCACAATATCAACAAATGCCTGCACAATCAAGGAAACCATCTCTTGAGGATACACTCCATCTTTTTATGCAGAGTTCTCTCCAATTCCAAAAAGACACCCAACAAACCTTACTAGCCAACCAGCAAAGCTTACATGCAAATGCGCAATCCATTGCCAAGCTGGAAGTACAAATGGGTCAACTAGCTGCCACATTGAGTGAGAGAGAGAAGGGTAAGTTCCCTAGCCAACCTGTGGCTAATCCAAAGGGACAGTATGAGATTGGCTCTAATTCCAACCAAGGGCACTATCATGAGCAAGCCAAATCGATCATTACCCTTAGGTCAGGCAAACAGATTGACAACAAAATAGAGATACCTAGGGATGAATCAAATCAAGGTGCAGCAGAGAGACACACCAATGCATCCAAAGTCCAAAACTCTCTGACTCTCCAAGAGCCGCTGACGTGCCCAAAGCACCCTTTCCTCAACGTCTGGCACCAATGAAGAAAAGAAACAATTTTGATGAAATCCTGGATGTGTTTAAAAAAGTGCAAGTCAACATCCCGTTGCTTGACGCTATCAATCAAGTCCCTGCTTATGCTAAGTTCCTTAAAGATTTATGCACTCAAAAGCGTAAGCAGAATGTTCATAAGAAAGTCTTCCTTGCAGAGCAGCTTAGCTCCATGATTCAACATAACACTCCTCCTAAATTTAGGGATCCAGGAGCTCCCACCATTTCTTGCGGCATAGGAGATCATAAAATCGGGAAGGCATTACTTGATTTAGGGGCGAGCGTCAATTTGCTACCATATTCGGTTTATGAGCAGCTAGGACTTGGTGAGTTGAAACCGACTAAAATAACATTACAACTAGCTGATAGATCTGTCAAGGTGCCCCGGGGTGTTATTGAAGATGTGCTAATCCAGGTTGATAAATTTTATTTTCCAGTGGATTTCATAGTTATAGATACTCAGCCTGTTCAGAATCCTCACAGTCAGATCCCAGTCATTTGGGTCGTCCATTTTTGGCCACATCTAATGCTATTATAAATTGCAGGAATGGAGTTATGAAGTTGTCATTTGGTAACATGAATATTAAACTGAATGTTTTTAATACAGGACAACAACCCGCGGATTTGGACGACATATTTGAAGTGGACATGATCGAGAGTCTAGTGCAGGACTCCTTCCGTAAATCTTTTGAAGATCCACTTGAGACCTGCTTAGCACAACATGGCACGGATTTTGACATAGATAGTCCCATCCACGAAGTCAATGCACTGCTCGACTCTACTCCTATATTGGAGATTGAAAAATGGAGAGCGAAAGTGGAACCTCTTCATCCCTCTGAGACTCTTCCTGACAGCACAGTTTCTAACTCTGAGAAGGCAAAAGAGAACAGGTTGCTTAATGTTCTTCGAACATATAAGGCAGCAATTGAACGGAAGATAGCAGAAATACAAGGAGTGCGCCCCATTGTATGTAAGGATCATGCTGCGGAAATGTCACGTAAAATGCAATGGAAGCATGATCCTAACATGAAAGAAGTTGTTCGAGCAGAAGTCCTTAAATTATTTGACGACAGTGTCAGTTACCTCATTGCAGATAGCACAGCTCATGGGAACTCACATCACTTGTCTGGGATTGGTTAACCACAGTGTTCAGATAAGTTCTTTGGTGGACCCTGGTCTTAAAGATTAATGAATTCATGGTCCGTTTTTGGTCTGGCTGAAGACGTTAAACTTAGCGCTCCTGGGAGGCAACCCAGCATTTCTTTTGATTTCTTTGTTAGTTAGTTCAATGTTTGTGGGTAACATTACTGCAAACCCTCACGAGACTACAACTCGTCCACTAGGGGTAACCTAGGGGTTTAAAGGCTTGTTGCATACGCTAAATGCAATCGAGAGCACCTGCGAAAGTGGTATAGGTAGGATCTTTTATTTTACTGATTTCTCTCTTGTGCTGACCTACTTTTACTTGGGAAAGCCCCTTGATTCTTCATCCAGGTACTATCTTTCCCTCACTCCTCTTTTCTTCTTGTTGTCTCATCTACATCGCATGCTTATTTCTTTTACATTGAGGACAATGTAGATTTAGGTTGGGGGTGGGAGATTAAGTTACCTAATCAGTATTTTCTTGGTCTTGAGCACAATTGTGAAAATTTTTAAAATTTTTCTGGAATTTCTGTTGAATTCAAAGAGATTTTGAAGGATAGTTGTGATTTTGAAATTACAAGATTCAGAATGTGAGAAATTTATGACTCTTGGATTCAGTTGTCTGGCAGATTTCACACTTAAGTTTGAATTGTTAATCCATGATTAGAAGTGGTAAACATTGATTGAGCCAGGATTGCACATATCAGATCTCACTTACACATTAAGTTTTCAGTTCGATATTAAATGGTAACTTGGTAATCACTAAGCATGAAAGAAACCAACCTGAAAAATAAAATTTTTAGCATCAGTTTATAAAGAAGAATTGAAAGTAAGTCGCATAATCGTCATCATAGGTTTGCTCCCTATAGATGAAGATTCGATTCCCCATAGTTGACATGAGAAAAGAGTTAGGCGACAAGTTTTCACCATAGGTTTGCTCCCTATAGGTGCGGATTTGATTCCCCTCCTTGACACCACTGTTTATAAAGGAAATCAAAGGCTGATAGAACGAAAAGATGATCTGAAATGCTAGTGTTGGTTTCAGGTTTGGTTGTCACGAATTACTACTGATATCATGAAATTAACAATTGGATCTTTTAATGATTGTAAGCCGAGATTACACTATACACTCATGAAACTCAATGTTTAAAATTGTTCTAATTAATGGATTAATATGTTAAACTTGATTATGAAGTTTACTGTAAGCTTGATTTCAGGAGGAACATCTTATCACCATTCATGGAGTTTAGAATTTTCACATCTCAACTATCTGTTCACTAGTCACTTGAGTTTACTGGAATTGTCTTCTATTTCTGAAATTATTTTTCGCATGTTTTGCTCGGGACTAGCAAAATGCTGGTTGGGGGTTGTGATGAGGGTCGAATATTGCATATTAGACCCCGACTATTACCTGATTTTACATACATGATAAAGCTTAATGCCATATTTTAATTGTATTTTTATTACAGGATGAAATCAGGAGCGTGTATTGTAAAATGATGTTAAAAGCATGGATTTGACGCTCCGAAATTACCAGAGCAAGGGACAGACTCCAGAAAACCAAGATCAACGGAGTTACAAACAGGAATCCGAGAAAATCAAGCCGTTCACGTTAAAGAGACCCGAAATGGTCCAGAATGCAAGATCACATGGTTCCCTCTATCTGATTGGCTCGAGACCTTGTACATGGGATTAGGGACATTAATTAACCGTACATTTCAAATTTCAGCCCTTGGATCACTATGGAAGTGTCCCAACTGACAAATCAGCCCATAAACCGTTGATTCTGGGCCCACCTGATATCTGGAACTGCCTCAATTTTAGTCCCAGCGGTTAAAATAGCCTGAGAAAAAGTATGGTCGGATTGGATTTCTGAAACACATTACAGTGGGCCCCCTATGTGCAGCGTGTGTACATAGTGTGCACACGTGCATGCGCAGCACCGGAACTGCCTCACGCGGTCAGCAGCGCTGACCGCGTCATCTCTCTCAAAACGGCAGTTGCCGTCTTCGGCAGCAGCGAACGGACGCACGGGGCATTTTTGCGGAAGGTAGTGGGCCCCACACGTCACCCGTACGGACAATCCAAGCCGTCCATCGTGTAGAGGGGTTTGAAATCTTCAAACTCATGCTGATAGTTTGCATCCATGCGTGCACATGTGTGCGGTACAGAGGCCACAAGTGGACTCCTCTGCAACGTCAAAATTGATCTTGGCGTGATTTCCTCTCTGGACCGAATCAAAGGACAACCAAAACCGTCCGTTTTTGACCGAAATTTCAAGGGCAACCTAATGGACGGGATGGATTTCTCCGAAAAAACCTCTGTGGGGCCCACCGATCACGTCAGCGGAAGAGGTGCGAAAGCTTTCGCACATCCGCGAAAAGCAGTTTTTCAGGCGACGGTTGGCCACCATCTTTGATCATATGGTAGATCTGAACCGTACATCATGTAGAGGACCCAAGAAAGTCCTAAGGGACAGTATTTTTATGGAATTTGAGCAAGGAAAGTATGGTGTTTCGAGGCCCCGAACTTAGCTGCGAAAAAGCTTTCGCTGCGCGTGCGACAGCTTCCCAAATCCGATTTTCACCACTCCAGCCACTCCATCAGCTATAAAAGAAGAGTCTTGGACATGAGAAAGGTATTCAGAGATCAGAGAATTCCAGATCCAGAGGAAAATATCAGATCCAGTGAGAAGAAGAAAGGAGAGAGAGAGAGGAAAGAAGAAGGGAGATGTTTCTATTTTTCATATTTATTTTTCCTTCTTTCCTAATGGATTTTATGGGTCACTAATCTCTCAGCTAGGGCTGAGATGAAGCCCCTAATTTGAATACTCTTGTTATATTTTGATTTTACTTTGATTTGATTGGTGTGTCTCTTTCTCTAAGTGGGCTTGATTGGTTTAAATTCTACACTTCTCCATCTATGAACTTGACCAAAGTATATATATGGATGTTGTTTGGATGCTTATTATAGGTGCTTGTGTCTGATCAAGAACAAGTTTCCTATAGAGGAAGAAACAGGGTGCTCTAATGAACTATACATTCCATGTGCCCGACCAAGGACATGGGATATGTTATTCATGGCATTGCTTAAAGGAATTAGACATTCTGTATGCTCGATTAAGGACACAGATTGTGCTTTCTCTATATAAGTGGTATCAATCTAGATCAAGGTGAATCAACAGACAAAACAAGGGTTAGGATAATTAGGGGTGGATTCGAAAGTCCTAGTGCTCTTTCTCTAATTGAATTTTCTTCCCTATTTTCAATTGTTTTTTTTCATAGATTTGTGTTAGTAAATTACTCCATTATTTGTTGAATTAGTTAAGAAGAATTGTGAATTTGAATTGTGACGACCAGTCCTCGTGGGATTCGACCTCGATCTTACCGAGTTATTACTACATCACAACCCTATACTTGGGGAGTGAACACTCATCACACCTTAATTGACTTCTCAGAACTCAATCTTAAAGCCTCAAATCCCCTTTCAACCCATTTCCTTTAAAAACTCACCTTTCACCACCTTGTTCTTCAATTTTTTTTTCAAGTACTTTCATATTAGACATAAATCCTAAAGTTTAAATGATGAAGAACAATACTTAAACTAAAACTTACTGTAAATGGTAAATACATAAATAAAATGGGCTTTTGACCATTAACCTTTTGGAATCTCATGATATAAAGAGGTTATTTGGATAGATTAGCTTCTCCTACCCCAAAATCATAAATTGCACATCGCGTAACCCATTCCATATTGAAAGATGCACCCGTTTCAAGTATCGGGTAGTGAAACCACATCAAACGGACTCGGAGGGCCAAACAGCATAAATCGGGGGGACCCAAGGTGGGTCCCGCACTTTTTCGGTACCCCGGGGGGAGGATGCCATCGCCCTCAGGGCGATCCATCGCCCCAGGGTCCAGCGATCGGCGAGGTCTCGCTGGCCTTTGCATTTTTTTTGCACGTGTAGTCTGACTTCAAAAAGTCATATCTCCCTCGTTATAACTCTGATTTAGGTAATTCAGAAGCCACATTGAAGATAAATAAGTCAAGTTTCATATAAAAATAAGTTAAAAATATAATAAAATGTTTAATATAGTTAAAAATAGGTCATTGTGACAACTGTCCAAAAAACATAGTTTAGACAGCTGCTGTTTCTGGAATTTTTAGAATTTTTCTACAACACAAAATCTAATGAAATTTGGTGGAGAGGAAGTAAACTTGATGATGAACTACTAGAAAAATAATTAAAATAATAAACTAATTAAAAGTGCTAGAAAGGGCCGTAGAACTGGCCTAGGACCATATTCTGTCAAAATTAGGGTATAATTTAGTTAAGTACTAAACTGAATAATCAGTAGAATTAGCTTGAACCACTTTCTATACGAACTAAAAACCCAAAATGAGTAGGACCGGTAATGCTACGTTGTCTAAAAACTTAGGATCCATCTCTAAACCCAATTGCTCTCGGGAGCATCTTGAAACTCTGTATCGGACTTGGACCGCACGTCGAAAGTCCGATTACCCTGAAACTATACGGATATGACCGCCTTGCTGGACTTCACAACCACCTCAGAAATCAAGTCCTAAGGGTATCCAGAAACGCACAACTTGAGCCCCGAGTGAAGTGTGTGGGAAATGCGAATATTTTTAGAAAATGAACTCAGATTTAAGTAAACTGGACCGTTCGCTTACGGGCCAAATTTAAGATTTTAGACCGTCAGAATCTGACCCAATTACACGCTCGGATCAGGAAAAATTTTCAACACATGTCAGTGTACTTGTGGCCCTAATCGAGTACCGGTGACCGTTGAACTGAAACTGGTCCTCCACGGTCTATCCACTGATCCGATCGGACCGAAAACTTAACTCGACCTAGATCCATTATCAGGGAGTTTAAGTCCGACCGCACGTAGAAAGGGAGCCTCCAGATGTGCCCCATTGAGTCGAAATAGCCGCTTTTTGGCTAGAACCTAAGTATACAGTGACCCTGGGGCTATTTCCATCAGACCTAGGCCTATATAAAGCCCTTAAACTCACCTCTCTCTCCCATACAAATTTCTCCAAACCCTAAGAGAGAGAAGAGAGAAATGGAGAGAAAAGAGTGGAGAACGGAGGGAGATCCTTGGAGTTTGCTGCCGTCCTTCTGTTCTGCTACTCCACCCCTCGATTCACCCTCCCACATCACTACACCGTTGATTTCAACTCCATTTTTGGGTAAGAAATCCTAACCCTAATCTATCTTAGGGATTCAAATAGAGTAAATGTTGAAGTAGCTAACTTATTTCCTGCCATAGGTTGCCGTTGTGTCGTAGACAAAGACTTAGGGTTTAAACTGAGTTCGTTACGAGTCTACCGGTGAAAGGTGTGGATTATAAATGTTTAGGTTATGGTTTTCAAGACTTTCAATGTCAGTAATGATTTATGTCTGACTTGCTTGCTGTCACATGTGCCTACATACGACGTTTTCAGCGTATTACACATATATATGAACTATGTAGAATATAAGGCATCCCATGTGTTTGTTGAAATGTCTGAATGAATATGAAATTATGATTTATGTTTGTCATGCCTATTGAGTGAGAATACATGATTGTTGTGTGTGTGACAACTCCTTTGTGAAAGGATTTGTTATAATATATGTTATAACTAATTTATTACATATGTGATGAAGATGCGTAGCCTAAGTGTTTGATAAAATGACTGAATGGATAAGTGGTTGATGAATTGTATTTAGTGGTGGTGTTGAGATAGGATTCTCAAATAACTCATATGTATAATTCCTTCATGAAATTTGTATTGCTACTATGTGTTATGAAATGCTCAAATCCTTACACTGCTTGGATTGTCTGCTCAATGCTATTATGATTACCATATACGCATGCTTATTGTGTTTAAGTGTGATTGGGGCTATGATGTAGTCCAGGCAATCGGTAATGTTTTACGAACGGTGGCCGAATTGTTTAGCCACGACGGATGCGTTCGATGAATCCGAGTCGTACGTTGCTTAACGACAGTGGTTAGGCCACGTGGAGTGCTTATGCGCTCCATGTCGATTAAGTTAATGTGCGCTCGTACCAGTCGAGCTTGTCAAGTAACCCGATTGGCCCAATGTATGTTCATCCTGTATGGAAGCTATTGCTTTAACCTAAGGTACCAAACTTACCAGTGAAAACCCGTTTAACCTTGGTACCTCGATCCGCTAAGACTCATGAGCAGGGCATGGTGGTATGGGACACCTTGGTCGAGCTGTCGGCCTACGCTGGGGCGACGAGCCTCCCCGTAGTGACCAGTGAGCAACCCAAACTCGTGAGCCGAATACGGTGGTATGGGACACTATATTCGAGCTGTCGGCCTACACTGATAAGGTGATGAGCCATTTGTAGTGACTTCGAGCATACTCTGAGACTGCGTTGAGGCGACGAGTCTTTCCGTAGCAACTAGAGTATAAACTAGGCCTACACTGATCAGGTGACGAGCCCTTTGTAGTGACGTAGAGCCGTAACATTGTATAAGATTTACTAGGACTGACGACCCTATATTGGATCATTATTTGGGAATTGTTATAAGGGAGGTACCTTAGCTTCCCAATCCTGCTGTATGAAAAAGACTAATAAGAACTCGGTAATCATGCTCATAACATCGCACTGCATGTGCCGTTTGGCGTCGGATAGATCACAGTGGGAGTGGTGCATGCCGCGATCATAAGATGTTGTCGCAAGAGGGAGTGCAAGCGAGGGCATGAATCATTATAACAGATCATCCTTGCATTAATCAGAGTACTTAGGAATGTTTGTTATGTTGCTTTATCATTACTGTTTGACTGAATCGATAACATGTTAACCTTTGCTTTATAGTTTCACTGAGTTGATCACTCACTCCCACGTTACGGGACGGTGTTTTAAACACCAACCAGAACCTGTTTTAGTTTCAGATGATGACGATGCTTGTGAAGCGGAGCCAGACTTCTATGATGATGAGGAGGGCTTCTCCTATCTGCAGCTATCAAGCAGGTTTAGGTAGACCATGTTCTGACCGATGGGGTTTCAGGGATGCTGATTAGATGCCATTACACTTGTTATTTTGCACTTTTGGAACACCCATGTATATTCATTTTGTTCATTTTTGAAGTATACATGCATATATTTAACCTGGAATACGTTCATACTCTAGAGACCTACATCAATTTGTATATTTTATATATTTATTACAGTCTTCCGCTTGTGAAATTTAACTGTCTTTGGAGTATGATATGCTGTTTTGGTATAATCTCACTCATGTTTGGAACTAATACTGACAACATTTAATCATCATTATCTATGTTGCATAAGTGATGCGTTGGAACTCGGGAGTTGAGTTTATGCTCGACCCCCGATTTTCAGGGCGTTACAAGATGGTATCAGAGCATGATTTGGATTAAATTGGACCTGGGTTATGGTAATATGATGTACTCTGACGCACTCTGACTTAGGAAGGGGGCGATGGAATTTAAAAACCACATTAGAATCCCAAGTTTCGCTGACAGGCGAGATTAATTACAATAGTTTAACTCATACGCGTTCAAGATATTGCGAATGGATCTCAATCACATTTAGACCGTTAGTTAACGAATTAGAGTTGTACTTGACAATTTTGAACTCGAAATAAATCCAAAGAGGTGTGAATATGTGCACGTACAGTTAGAAAAAAAAAAAAAAAAGATCCTGCGGGCCTAAGGACCCAAACCAAGAAATTTAGAAGGGAGTAATGAGACAACTAGGACCTTGGGAATGAAGATTTTATAAACAATAATGACCATCGAATGCTGGGACATTTAGAGTTTTGGACATGGAGTTGGTACTCCTAGGTTTCGAAAGATTTGACAGTATAGAAAATCTAATAAATTAATAACATGAACCCTAGGACTCCCAATCAGACAAATTTTTTACCTTAAGTGAAAAAACAATTTCCTGTATTAGAAATGATATAAAATCATCTAGCGTATGAGCGTAGACTTTGGATTACAATCATTAGATTACCACTACTCATAAGTTAAGACTACTGATTATACTAAGGAATGTAAAAGGTTGATTATGCTAAGAAAATTGAAGGATAGACTTACTTAGTCTGCTTGATTAGGTTGGAGTGAGACCTCACTCTTCGTTAGATTCCCTTGATGCTTATGGGCTTCTCTCATAACTCTTAGGAAGCTTGTTTGATTAGAGAGTACCCATGCTCAGAGAAAACCTATATATCCCTTAGATTTAATGTTAGGTCAAATCAATATACCCCTTAGAATTGTATTCCCAAGGACTTATTACAAATGGGAACACAGAGTAGAGGAACTATATATAAGCAAAGTATTCGCGGTTTGAATCGAATTCTCAATCTTGGTAGTCACCAATAAACTCACTACTCTTATCAAGCAGAAGATCGGGATCAACTAGAATTAAGAACTGATACGATAAAATTTTCTGTCCTGGATAGGCAGAAGGTCAATGTATCTGGATCAGACCCACTACACAACTTTCCTTCCGTGTTGGCCCTACCACTTACAACTAAAAGTTTACTACTTCATCTTTAAGAAGTGTTAAAAATAGATGGACAATAGAGGTTTTTCTTTTTAGGCCTAAGAAATGTCTCAAATGAGCAACAAACAGTTACGAATTAGGTCCTGAATCACAGACCATTCGAGCATACATATGGTGCATATGAACTTAGAAAGATAACTTGCCCGTTAACTTATTTGTCCAAATTCCTTATGTACTAATAATCTATAGATTATCTTACAGTATTAAACCGGACCTGATTAAAAATGGTAAGTTGGGACCGTAGTAAAAGTCCTTCTTTGGTAGAATTAGATATCTTGCCACAAACTCACACTCATCCCTGAAATCAACCACAACATCCATCATTTTTAGCTCTTTTCTATAACCATAGGTACCAATGTCGTAACACACATCATTAATGGGAGGAAGACCAATGTAATGAGAGATCGTTTCCCCTTCATATCAAGGATAGGTCCTAGATTACACCTTGTTCCGACATACGGATTAAGACATAGATTCTTGAGCCTTGAGAGTAGAAACAATTTTTAAGGGGGGTAGAACATTATGAGCCTAATCTAGTTAAGTCAGTCTGTACATCCATCGAATCAAAGTGGCGCAGCGGAAGCGTGATGGGCCCCTGCCCCACTGGCCCAGGATCGAAGGTAATTGATTCAGGATACACGTAAGGGTAGGTCATTAAATAGGATCTGAATCTTCCTTAGAATGTCAATAATGAAATCTTTGAAGGAAAGCAATTAGGGTTCAAGTATTAAACCAATTCGTATTAAAGAATAGGCCTAACAATAGGTGCAGCTGAATTACAATAACCAATGTCAGTGTATCTATAATGTGCTCGTTGCATACGGACCCAATATGAGCTTTAGCCAATTTCAGAGCAAAATAGTTTTAAGGAGAGTAGACTAAAGTGAGCCAGACTAGCATAGATAGTATACACCCCACCACGAATATAAACTTGAAATCTATAAAGCTTAAACAAAAGGAATAATAAAATCGATACTCATTACCCTTATCCAATTTCGGGGATGAAATTATTTTTAAGGGGGTAGATTGTAACACTCCAGATTTTTTGTCAACTTAGAAATAGACGTCCTCAGGCAGTTGATCACTCATAACACCTTAATTGACTTCTCAGAACTCAATCCTAAAGCCTTAAATCCCCTTTCAACCCATTTCTTTTAAAAACTCACCTTTCACCACTTTGTTCTTCAATTTTTTTTTCAAGTACTTTCATATTAGATATAAATCCTAAAGTTTAATGATGAAGAACAATACTTAAACTAAAACTTACTGTAAATGGTAAATACATAAATAAAATAGGCTTTTGACCATTAACCTTTTTGGAATCTCATGATATAAAGAGGTTACTTGAATAGATTAGCTTCTCCTACCCCAAAATCATATATTGTACGTCACATAACCCATTCCATATTGAAAGATGCACCCGTTTCAAGTATCGGGTGATGAAACCACATCAAACGGACTCGGAGGGCCAAACGACGTAAATCGGGGGGAACCGAGGTGGGTCTTGCACTTTTCCGGTATCCTGGGGGGAGGATGCCATCGCCCCCAGGGCGAACCATCGCCCCAGGGTCCAGCAATCGGATGCGTTTTTTCTGCACGTGTAGTCTGACTTCAAAAAGTCATATCTCCCTCGTTATAGCTCCAATTTAGGTAATTCAAATCCACATTGAAGCTAAATAAGTATAGTTTTATATAAAAATAAGTTTAAAATATAATAAAATATTTAATATAGTTAAAAATAGGTAGTTGTGACAACTGTCCGAAAAACATAGTTTGGACAGCTGCTGCTTCTAGAATTTTTAGAATTTTTCTGCAACACGAAATCTCATGAAATTTGGTGGAGAGGAAGTAAACTTGATGATGAACTACTAAAAAATAATTAAAATAATACTCTAATTAAAAATGACAGAAAGGGGGGTAGAACTTCCCTAGGACCATATTCTGTCGTAATTAGGGTATAATTTAGTTAAGTATTAAACCGAATAATCAGTAGAATTAGCTTGAACTACTTTCTATAGGAACTACAAGACCCAAAAAGAGTAGGACCGTTAATGCTACGTTGTCTAAAAACTTAGGATCCATCTCTAAACCTAGTTGCTCTCGGGAGCATCTTGAAACTCCGTATCGGACCTGGACCGCACGTCGAAAGTCCGATTACCCTGAAACTATATGGATATGATCGCCTTGCTAGACTTGACAACTACCTCAGAAATCAAGTCCTAAGGGTATCCAAAAATGCACAACTTGAGCCTCGAGTGAAGTGTGTGGGAAACGCAAATATCTTTAGAAAATGAACTCAGATTTAAGTAAACTGGACCGTTCGCTTGCGGGCCAAATTTAAGATTTCAGACCATCAGAATCTGACCCATTTACATGCTTGGATCAAGAAAAATTTCCAACACATGTCAGTGTACTTGTGGCCCTGATCGAGTACCGGTGACCGTTGAACTGAAACTGGTCTTCCACGGTCGATCCACTGATCCGATCGGACAGAAAACTTAACTTGACCTAGATCCATTGTTAGGGAGCTTAAGTCCGACTACATATAGAAAGGGGGCCTCCAGAAGTACCCCGTTGAGTCGAAATAGCCGTTTTTTGGCTAGAACCTAAGTATACAGTGACCCTGGGGCTATTTCCATCAGACCTGAGCCTATATAAAGCCCTTAAACCCACCTCTCTCTCCCATACGAATTTCTCTAAACCCTAGGAGAGAGAAGTGAGAAATGGAGAAAAAGAGTGGAGATTGGAGGGAGATCCTTGGAGTTTGCTGACGTCCTTTTGTTCTGCTACTCCACCCCTCGATTCACCCTCCCACATCGCTACACCGTCGATTTTAACTCTATTTTTGGGTAAGAAATCCTAAGCCTAATCTGTCTTAGGGATTCAAATAGAGTAAATGTTGAAGTAGTTAGCCTATTTCCTGCCATAGGTTGCCGTTGTGCTGTAGACAAAGACTTAGGGTTTAAACTGAGTTCGTTACGAATCTACCGGAGAAAGGTGCGGATTATAAATGTTTATGTTATGGTTTTCAAGACTTTCAATGTCAGTAATGATTTATGACTGACTTGTTTGCTGTCACATGTGCCTACATACAACGTTTTCAGCATATTACACATATATATAAACTATGTAGAATATAATACATCCCATGTGTTTGTTGAAATGTTTGAATGAATATGAAATTATGATTTATGTTTGCCATGCCTATTGAGTGAGAATACATGATTGTTGTGTGTGTGACAACTCCTTTGTGAAAAGATTTTTCATAATATATGTTATAACTAATTTACTACATATGTGATGAAGATGCGTAGCCTAAGTGTTTGATAAAATGACTGAATGGGTAAGCGGTTGATGAATTGTATTTAGTGGGGGTGTTGAGATAGGATTCTCAACTAACTCATATATATGTATAATTCCTTCATGAAATTTGTATTGCTACTATGTGTGTTATGAAATGCTCAAATCCTTACACTGCTTGGATTGTTTGCTCAATGCTATTATGATTACCATATACGCATGCTTATTGTGTTTAAGTGTGATTGGGGCTACGATGTAGTCCAGGCAATCGGTAATGTTTTATGAACGGTGGCCGAATTGTTTAGTTACGTCGGATGCGTTTGATGAATTCGAGTCGTACGTTGCTTGACGACAGTGGTTAGGCCACACGGAGTACTTACGCACTCCACGTCGATTAAGTTAATGTGCGCTCGTACCAGTCGAGCTTGTCAAGTAACCCGATTGGCCCAATGTATGTTCACCATGTATGGAAGCTACTGCTTGAACCTAAGTTACCAAACTTACCAGTGAAAACCCATTTAACCTTGGTACCTCGATCCGCTAAGACTCATGAGCTGGGCATGGTGGTATGGGACAGCGTGGTCGAGCTGTCGGCCTATGCTGAGGTGACGAGCCTCCCCGTAGTGACCAGTGAACAACCCAAACTCGTGAGGCAAATACGGTGGTATGGGACACTGTATTCGAGCTGTCGGCCTACACTGATAAGGTGACGAGCCCTTTGTAGTGACCTCGAGCATACTCTGAGACCGCGCTGAGGCGACGAGTCTTTCCGTAACAACTAGAGTATAAACTAGGCCTATACTGATCAGGTGACGAGTCCTTTGTAGTGACCTAGAACCGTAACATTATATGAGATTTACTAGAACTGACGACCCTAGATTGGATCATTGTTTGGAAATTGTTATAAGGGAGGCACCTTAGCTTTCCAATCCTGCTGTATGAAAAAGACTAATAAGAACTCGGTAATCATGCTCATAACATCGCACCGCATGTGCCATTTGGCGTCGGGTAGAGCACAGTGGGAGTGGTGCATGCCGCGATCGTAAGATGTTGTCGCAAGAGGGAGTGCAGGCGAGGGCATGCATCATTATAACATATCATCCTTGCATTAATCAGAGTACTTAGGAATGTTTGCTATGTTGCTTTATCATTACTGCTTGACTGAATTGATAACATGTTAACCTTTGCTTTATAGTTCCACTGAGTTGATCACTCACTCCCACGTTACGGGACGGCGTTTTAAACACCAAGCAGACCCTGTTTTAGTTTCAGATGATGGCGATGTTTGCGAAGCGGAGCTGAACTTCTATGATGATAAGGGGGGCTTCTCTTATATGCAGCTATTAGGCGGGTCTAGGTAGACCATGTTTTGACCGACGGGGTTACAGGGATGCTGATTAGACGTCATTACGCTTGTTATTTACACTTTTGAAATACCCATGTATATTCATTTTGTTCATTTTTAGAGTATACATGCATATATTTAACCTGGAATACGTTCATACTCTGGATACTTGCATCAATTTGTATATATTATATATTTATTACAGTCTTCCGCTTGTGAAATTTAACTGTCTTTAGAGTATGATGTGTTGTTTTGGTATAATTTTACTCATGTTTAAGGCACTAATACTAATAACATTTAATCATTATTATCTATGTTGCATAAGTGATGCGTTGGAACTCGGGAGTTGAGTTTATGCTTGACCCTCGATTTTCAAAGCGTTACACACCCACCGTTGAAACATTTACCCGCCATGATGTATTTTTTAGATCCAACCTATTCATAAGTTAACATAGAGATAGATGAAGTGAAAAAAAAATATAAGCTTGATCGCAAACTTCTGTGGCCCCTAAGAATTTTTGAACGGTGGATGTCACTGTCCCCACTGTTTTCTATGGTGGGGTCCACTTGAACTTTAGATCTATCTCATTATTTTTCTCATGCCATAAAACGATCTCTCCAAATGGATGGATAGTATGGATACAACACATGCATCATGGTGGGTCCACAGAGCAGTGACGTCACTTAAGTAGCCATTTGGCTGTTGACCCTACTAGCATCTAATTCGTGCCCTTCAAGGTACCGTTTGTTGGATACGGATTGGCTACTCCCTTGCCACCATCCCGATGGGGTCGGTGATTTGTGGGCCCCACCATGACGTCTGTGTTTTATCCATTCCGTTAATCCATTTCAGTCAGCCCGGTGTAGCATGTGCACATAGAGCTGGGCAGAAATGGGACTGATCCAATGGATCTGACCCGATCCGATGAATTCGACCCAATCCGATCCTAACCGAAGGCCAGGATCGGGTTAGATCGAGTTGGCCCATTTAGATCTGACCGTAAATTGGATCAAGTTCAGATCAATGGTCAATCCGAACCGATCCAATCCGATTCAATCTGCACAATGTTCATTAAACACTGTTTCCTATAATGTTGTCCACTTTAGATCGGGATATACCTCATTTTTTGTTTAATACCATAAAATGATCTAGAAAAATAGATAGACGGCATGGATGAAATAAATACATCATGGTGGGGTCCACAGAGCACCGACTGGCTGGTGGTAGGGGGAGTAAGTAATCCGTCCTCTCGCACATGACTCAAGATGCACTGAATACCGAGCTCGCGGATTTCAAGCGGACCACACTGCAAAAGATTCGATCCAAACCATACCCAACCCAATCCTACTCAATTTCCCTGACCGAGTCGGACTTGGTTCGCTTCAGGCCAACAATGTAACGGATTGGATCGAGTTAAAGGACCCGGACTCGGTCCCGAATCGGATCGAGTTCAGGTCAGGCATTGAAAATTTCAGACCAATTTGAGTTGGGCTCAATCCGGTCCATTATTGAAAATTTCAGACCGACTCGACTGGATGCCCACCTCTACGTGTGCGTAGGAAGTGGATTGGCTGGCGTACCTCACACCAGCTATATAGCTGCTGTGATCAGGTCCTTTTTTGGGATTAACTCCATTGAAAGAATTAATAGGCAGGTCCACACATCAGGTAGGACCGACTTACTCATGTTACCGGGCATAAAGGCATGAAAATCAACGGCTATGATCTCTGAATTCAAAAGATTTTTTGGAGAGCCCGGCCTCCAACAGTGGATCCTTTTTTCTTTTTTATCCCGACTAAAAAAGATTCGAGAAAGGCCGTCATGAGGATATTTGATAGTTGTTATGGTGTGCTGGGCCCCGGCCCATTTGTACTAACGGTCCAGGCTCAATCACAAATTTCGGGGCTGATCATCAAATGGTCCAGAGTCGGTTATTAAATTGATATATTCAACATGAGGGTGAATGTTAAGTGGATTCAAACAAGTACACAGCGAACTTCAACACGTTGTGGTGAATTCATCACACGTGTAATATTTCAAGCTGCTCACCAGGTGGCCCTGCACGTGTATATGTTTGGAATGAATCTATCACACGTGTACAAAATAAATGGACAACAGATAAAGAGAAAGTGACCAACCATCTGATATACAAATGGCCAGTGTCATGATCTTATTTAACTCATCTTTGAGAAAAAGGAAGCAATGCAGTCATGGTCACATCGTTATTTGTTTACATGTATCCTCGACACTGTGGATTCCAGGCAATCGAACAGGGCAGCATAGAAGTACAAAGCCTCTAGTAGCCTCTCCATCACTGTCGATCCGTTATGATTTGATTCCTGCTCAGCCACCACCATGACCTTTGGGGATAGGCTCCACAGCGATGCAAGGAAGCTCTCCATCCTTGCCGAGAATGGCGATGACGAGGCGGAGTCAAGGCTTGGGCTGTGGCCGTTGATAAAATCTTTCTCAAGCAGTTCGCCCAACGTGCTCTGGTTCATCTGAAGGACTCTTTGCAGCTGGGCTGCACTTGGGTTCTTGGCCGACGGCGGGGTTTTATGTTGGGTTTCGTCATCTGAAGCCATCAACAGATGCAACTGGAGGACAGAGCTGATTGCAAGCGCTTCACCCGTCTTGACACGCAGGCTTTCCAGATCAAGATTCTCTAATTTGCTCACGATGGGATTGAACTGAAATGGGATGTCCAACTTCTCAGCTTCTTCAGTTAATCTCATTGCTGTCTGTTCCAGCACTTCCTTCTGTTCATGAATGCCTGTGATTCTCAAATGGGGTGGGCCCTCTGGCCGCGCATTCAACGTTTGGATGAGCGCAATCCACTGAGCCGGCTCAGCCGCATTGAGATCGATGATGTGGACCATCTTCTCCCCTTCCATGGCATCTATGATCGCCTGGTTGGACACCACGTACGCAAGCTTCAGGAACGGGCAGAGATCGAAGAAGAGCCGGCCGATGAGGATCGATTCTGAGATGGAAAAGATCCTTGTGGATTTGAGGGCCTTGTAGGGCCGGGCCATGACTTGACTATGCGGCCTGCGACGGCCTCAGTGAAGTAGGCGGCCATCGTCTGCATGGAATCGCCATCAGGAGAGGCAAGAAGGGAAATCTGCTCTAGGCAGATATTTGCATTCTCAAGGCTGCCGGCAGCAACATGGTTGGCGCAAGCGAGGAGGAGCTAGATCAAGCACAATCCGCGCTCCTCCGATTTGAGCTCACGGAGCCATGGATAGGGAGATCCTAAACTTGGGGAGATTGACATGAGGGTGAAGAATTGCAGAGGCGACGAAGTTACAGAGGACGATCCATCATCTTGGACCATCCCTGCCATCAAAGAGAATAGCTGAGAACAAAAACAGCTACAGAGACCAACTTAATGCAGCCATGCAGAGAGTTCACAGAAGCAAATCGAATACAGAGAAAATTCGCTGTGATTATGTGATGGGTTTCGAATCTTTCGACTATTCAGCTGAAATTCACACAAGAATCAGAATAAATTGAATATGAGCTTATAAAAATACCACAGTGGATCCTACTAGGTTGAGACTGGGTGCTCAGAAAACATTTCAGACTCCGGTCTTGCTTCATCAGGAATATCAACGCTCCAAGAAAGGCCCACCAGTCTGCCATGACACTGTCCGGGATCTTAAAAGATTTTTATGCTGAGCTTAGCCCAGGCCTATTTGTAGTTACAGTCCAACCTCAATCACAGATTTCTGGCCGGAACATCAAACAGGCAAAGGTCTGCTACTAAATTTAAAAATCTAACGCCGAAGGTGAATGCTTTTTGGCGCCAACTTTGGCACGTGGTAATTTGTCACACATGTGATACATTAAAGCCGCTCACCAGTTGGGCCCTGCATATGTGCATGTCTCTCTCTTTATAAAAGGTTCTATGCGGTCTAGCTCATGGGAACTTCCCATGAGGTTGAGCTTTGTGGGACACACCGTTATGCATGTCGAACATCAACACCATGCATTTGATGGGTCTCCTTTAAATGGTTGGATATCTCAAAAATCAGCTGTATAAGGAAGTCAGGTGGGCCATATCATCTAAAATAATGTAAAGACATGCCTAAAACATGTAAAAGTACTTGGTGGGGCCCACCTAAAATTTGGATTCGTCTGAAACTTAGTCTGACCCCTATTACAAATGGAACATACATAATGGATGGCCTGGATTTGTTAACCACATCTCGGTGGGCCCAAAAAATGATTATGAATGTTTTAATGGGAAGATAACCCCTTTCAACTTTTGTATGTGGTGTGGCCCACAAAAGCCATGGATTGACTTGATTTTTAAGCAAGAGCCCCACCATGGAATGTTGTATCTGGCTGATGGGGTAGATGTTTGTCACGCATAACGGTGGGGCCCACACAGCTCGCATACCTACCTGAATTCTATATACAACTTATTTTTGAGATATCCCACATAACCTAAAGGGGAACTATCAAATGCATGGTGTTAATGTTCGACACACATCAGAGTGGGCCCGCAAACCTCACTTAATACAAAACAAGAGTTTCACCTTGACTAGATTAGAGAAAAACGGATCCTCTGTCCACTTGGAAAGCTTGGAACCTTTGTAATACCGTAATTCTAACTCTTTAAGATTGTGTGGGGCTTGAAGATCTCAACGGGCCGAGCCTAGGGTAGGTCTCAGCCGGATTTTGAACTGTTTTAAGCCGGCCTATTCAAAATTCTGATTTTTTTAGGCCCAAGCCTAGCCCATCGACACCCTAACGACACATATGCAAAGGTACTCAGTTTATAGGATGCTAACAACAATAAAGATCCTCTACCAAGTGTAGGATCCTTTTTAATTCTACCATTCCATTTTCATTGATGTTCTTAATATACAAGTTTCATGGGCTTTGCATATAAAAGTTATTCTAAAAGTCCATCTATATATTATGTAGGCCACAATTTATAAAACAAATCAAACCTATGCAAAAAAAATTGTAGGGTATCCATTTCATTCAAACACTGTGAGGGTGTACTCTATTGCAAAGATTGCCAGTCATTTCATCGAGTTGGGGATGCCATCAAAATCATCGATTGAAATAATGTTTAAAAGCACATGGAACGAAAGCTGAAGTATTATTGGATTCATGTACACATGTTCAAAAATTCCAAACCATAGATATAAATCATAGGCATTATTGGACAGTGTTAACCATTCAAATAATATTGGTTTCACGCGAACACCAACCCAAATCATGTAGGTCGCTCAGTCTGATGAGTGAATGAGCCAGATTTTATTTCCGATTATTATAAAGGAATAGAGGCAAAAGATCAAAAGATTGTATTATAAGATATTTTACCTATCGCCCATTTAAGGAGAGGCCCATCAAACAAACAGCTCAGATCGTTGATAGATAACTCCAAATTCATTTAAAGATAAGTTTGGATGTATAATATTATTGAAATATTTGGGATAACTCCATAGAAAGAATTAAGAGGCAGGTCCACACATCAGGTAGGACCGACTTACTCATGTTACTGGCCATAAAGGCATGAAAATCAACGGCTATGATCTCTGAATCCAAAAGATTTTTTGGGAAGCCCTCCATCAACAGTGGATCCTACTTTTTTCAGACTTGAAAAGATTCAAGAAAGGCACAACAGTCCAACATGACATTGTCCAGGATACTATGCTGGTTTGAGCCCAGACCCATTTGTACCAACGGTCCAGGCTCAATCACAAATTTCAGGGCTGATCATCAAATGGTCCAGAGTCGGTTATTAAATTGATATATTCAACATGAGGGTGAATGTTAAGTGGATTCAAACAAGTGTACAATGAACTTCAACACGTTGTGGTGAATTTATCACACGTGTAATATTTCAAGCTGCTCACAAGGTGGGCCCTGCACGTGTATATGTCTGGAATGAATCTGTCACACGTGTACAAAATAAATGGACAACAGATAAGAGATAGTGGCCAACCATCTAATATACAAATGGCCACATCATCGTTATTTATTTATTTTTGTGTGTGTGCGCGCGCGTGCGTGTGAAGGTGGACGGTTGCACTATAGGCTTTATTAATAATAAAAAAGAAAAATTACATAAGGAGAGGGAGACAAAGAACCTGACCTCCAAAACAAAAAACAAATAAGAAAATCAATAAACATTTGATAAAAAAAGTAGAGCAGTTACACCCACAGCGACAACACAGTTTGGGGAAAGAGAAGCAAATGAAAAGCTATCGTTGATTTCTCTCTCCAACTCCTCTTAGGAGGGAAGGAATGTGATATTGGGGATGTGGGCAATCTTGTAGCGTTCTTCTCCTCCTTCTCGGCAGCGTGCTTCTAAGACTGGACAGTGTCGGATGTATAATTGTTGAAGCATGGTGAGGTGTCGCAACTCCACTGGTAGAGATCTCAACTCTGAGCAATTCGAGATGTATAATTGTTGAAGCATGGTGAGGTGTTGCAACTCCTCTGGTAGAGACCTTAAATTAAAACAATGCTTGATCTTCAGAGTTTGGAGGGCTTTGAGTTGTCCCAACCAACCACTTGGGAACGATCTCAGCGCAAAACGTCCCTCAATCACCAAATGGTTAATGTTGGGGAGGAGGGGTAAGGGCCCACCCGATAGCAACCCATCATCACCTATGCTTAAACTCAGCTTCTGTAGGAGCCGTGGAAGGTTGTTGGGCAACGCCTTTAGCTTTTGGCACTCTTGTATTCGTAATTCCAGGAGTGATGGCATAATCTCTCCATCATCTCCACCTCTCAATTCCCACTCTTCCCAATTTGTCATGAATCTGAAGGTGAGGCTCTCCAGCTTTGGGAATGAGACAACACGACCACCACCACCGCTTCCCTCATTATTATCATCCCCACTAAACTCACCACCCACCTTTCTCACCTCTTTTATTCGCCAAATTTCAAGGTATTTAAGGGAAGGTAGTTTCCCAAGACTTGGCAACTGCTTACACTTGTCACAAAAAAAGAGTTGCACCTTGACTAGATTGGAGAAAACCGGATCCTCTGTCCACTTGGGAAGCTTGGAACCTTTGTAATCCCGTATTTTCAACTCTTTCAAGTTTGTGTGGGGCTGCAGGATTTCAAGCATCTCCGCTGTTCTCTTCTGCTCATCATCACCCGATGCTTCATCACCCATGGGGTCGTATTGGAAGGTTATAGTATGAAGGTACTGCTTCTTATTTAGTTCTGCCTCCCTAGCTTCGTCTCTGCTCCTGACATTTTCAAAGCCAGTAATTAGAAGACTTCCTTGAAGATGATTGAGGTGTTTCAGTTCTCCCCATTTACATCCCTCATCGTCACCCCCCACTTTGAACTCTGTTAATGTCCGAAGGCTACTTAGTTTCCCTATGCCCTGCGGTAAGTACTTCAATTCATAGGTGTCTTCTAATTCTAGATGTCTCAGGCTAATCATTTTCCCCATCCCTCTAGGCAGTTTTTTTAGATCACACTTATTGAGTTTCAAGGTCTGTAAATTTCTACAATTACTCACCTCCTCTGGCAACTCCTCGATCCCCGTCCAAGTTAAATCAAGATATCTCAAGTGCTTCAATTTTCCTACCGTTCGAGGCAATTTCTGAATGCTAGTGCGACTCAAGTCCAATGCCCTGAGGTGCCTGAAATGATGAAATAAATTGTTTGGCACCCTGTCGATTGTTGAGTCGTCGTGTAGCAACGTCCGCAACTTTTGTGCCTTATACAAGGTGGCCCAAATGGAAGCCACTTCATCAGCTTTGTCATCTCTGTCACCTGCGTCATCACTGTCAATTAAAAACAAGTGGCGGAGATTATTTACATTCAACGAGGGTTGCTTTCTCATCTCCACCACTGAACACTCACTTCCAGCAACAGACTGTGCAAGATCATGAACTAAATCATGCATCTTGCAACTGACTATGTTCTTGTCACGGTCGAGTTTTGCATCTTGGAGCAACGAGCGTCTTAGTAAATCTTCAAAATACAGTCCACCAATTTCCTCCATGTCTTGACTTCCCTTGGAGCAGATGAAACCTTGTGCCACCCATAGCTTGACTATCGTATCCTTCTCTAACTCCCAATCTTTTGGGAAAATAGAGCAATACGCAAAGCACTGCTTCAGAGCTGCAGGTAAATCATGGTAGCTTAGTAACAAAGCCGGTAAAATACCTCCCAAGATATCACCCGAGTTCCAGATCTCGCTGTCCAACACAAGCTGCCACTCCCTTCTCTTACTTCTCCACCACATGGCACACCCTATTGTCTTTGCTGCGAGAGGCAACCCTCCACACTTTTTTACAATTTCCCTTCCAACCTCTTCCAACTCTGAACGCTCTTCAGCATTCCGATGTTCAAATGCTCCACGGCTGAACAATAACCAGCATTCGTCTTCGGATAAGGCCGCCAGCTTGTACATGTGGCTGTTTCCCATGGCCAATGCAACCCTTTCACTGCGAGTGGTTATGACAATTCGACTCCCTAATGCACCGGCTTGAAAGGGACGTCTCAGTTTGTCCCACTTTTGTCTATCTTCACTCCAAACGTCGTCAAGCACAAGCAAGAATCGCTTTGCTTGCAACATACCATGGAGACAATCCTGCAACGGGGCCAAGTCTGATAACTCACAACCCTTCCCAGTTGCAGATTCGATGATTGATTTTGTAATACGTTTGACATCAAAATCTTCAGAAACACATACCCACGTCCTCATGTCGAAATGCCCAATGACATTTTCATCGTTGTAAATGAGTTGAGCAAGGGTGGTCTTGCCCAAGCCCCCCATTCCAACGATAGAAATGACGAAGGGCACCTCATTTACCTCTCTACTACTCCCCCCCACCAACAACTCTACGACTCTTTTTTTTACATCTTCCCTCCCAACAATGAACGGGTCAGGTAGGGAGCTTGTCTCTCGGTCTCCTATCTCACCCCTCCTAACTTCACTATCCACTCTCTCCCTCTCTCCCCTACCTATCGTATTAAAATTAAATTGGTTCTTCTCTTTTTCAATCTCATCTAATCTACCCCTCACCTCCTTTATCCTACTCCCAATTTTGTGGCGTAACACGACATGATTGAAGCAGTTAACAGACGACAGGAAGCTTCCTACCTTCTTCTTGCTGAAACAGGACCCACTATCTTCATCAGGTGCTTGTGATTTGAGAGCTTCCGTCATCCATTCATCTAGTATGTCATCCACATCGTAGGCCACGTCTTTGAGCTTCTCCAACCAGATCTTCACAGCTTCTTCCTTCACTCGCCGGGTTTCAGCATCTTTAAGCACAGCTTGGATCAAGGTGAACGTACTGGAAAGCTTTTTGATCTCGTTGGTGACACTCACCAACAAAACCACCTCATCTTCAAGAACTTTGGCCAATTTTTCTATGGCAAGTGAGACCAGTGAATCAACGATCGAATCAACCATGTTTCCTGCTTTTGGTAGTGATGAAAAGAAGGGAGGAATTTGACTTCAAAGAGGTGTAAATATAGGAAATGGGAAGGACTTTGAAGGTATGGAAGAGAGAGAGAGAGAGAGAGAGAGAGAGAGAGAGAGAGAGAGAGAGAGAGAGAGAGATGCAAATGTAGAGAAGGAAAGGAGGAATTTGAAATAGGAAATGGGAAGGACTCTGAAGATATGGTAGAGAGAGGGAAAGAGTTGTTTTGGTATGTAGATGGGAAGGAGGAATTTGAGTTCAAATAGTTATAGAAATAGGAAATGGGAAGGACTGAAGATATGGAAGGGAGAGAGAAGGAGAGGGAGAGAGTAGTGAAAGATGCAAATGTAGAGAAGAAAAGAAGAGAGTTAAAGATGCAACTATAGAGAAAGAGATTAGCTCTCGTCTGAAGGCATGCTATGGCTTACCAACCAAAAATCAGACAAATCCAGGCATCCAATCAGTATCTTATAAAATTAACGGTTCAGATTGTTTGCTCATAAATAAGTCTAACTAACAATCTGAACCATCCATTTGTTAAAGACCATTATGGATGGCTTATTATTTTAAAGCTCTCCTTTTATCATCCAATCCCATCCATTCCATCCACAGCTTAGAAAACAAACAACTTTGTATGAGAAGAAAAACTTATGGAATGCTTCAGCCATCTTCTCAGTGTCAATTTTAAAAGTAGACCTTAAAACTATGTTCCAGATCTAGTGAACGGTTCAGATTGATAGATTTGAATCTCCAAATTTCCCAATTCTGACAATCATGAATAAAACATTAGTACACTCATTCAAGAGCTGCCAGTAAAGTGATGGGATCCACCGGAGGAGAAAGATGCGTATATGATGTGATAGAAAAGGCATCCAAAGCTACTTTTTTCCAAAGATATCCGACACATGGAATCTCGTGACTCACAGATCACTCAAATTTCAAAAATCAACTTCATGCATTCACGCTGATGGGCCCATCATCGATGTGCTTGTTAAGAGAGGAAGAGGATTGCGTACTGAGTAAAATCTGTGGGGCCCGCCGTGATATATGTATTTTATCCACTCCGTCCATCCATTTTAACAGTTAATTTTATTGCATGAGCTCAAAAGTGAAGTATTTAAAAAGCTCAAGTGGACCACAACAAAGGAAACCGTATGAATTGAACATCTACCATTGAAAAAATCTTGTAGGCCACAGAAGTTATGGATCAAGCTGATATTTGTGTTTTCCTTTCATCCATGTCTTTGTGATCTTATGACTAGGTTGGATGACAAATAATTATCAATGTAGGCAATGGGAAGGTTTCAATGGTGGGAATCATTATTCCCACTATTTCCTATGGTATGGTCTACTTAGCCTTGGATATGCTTCAATTTGAGTTTCAACCACTAAAATAATCTGAAAAAAATGGATAGACGGCCTGGATATACCAAATACATTCCTAGTGGGCCCAACTGAGTGGACTCAGTACGATAAGAGCTAACCGAGTAACTCAGTATGCAATCCAATTTATACCTGATGATGATCATGTTGGCCCACCAAAGCCTAAAAACGGACGGTTGAAACTACGATGGATGGTGGGTATACTAGATTTTCATGTGTTACTTTCGTCATGTTGCATTTGCACAGCCACCATTAGATGAATGTCATCGGTTTGTCGAGGCTATTCTCAGTGGGCACCTTGTTACGCTTGTTTGGGCATTTGATTTACGGTGGTTTACAAGGGGTGGGATTGTAAAATCCTTCCCTATTTAGAGGTGGGCATCGAGCCGAGTCGAGTCGAGGAGGGCCAAGCTTGGCTTGGCTTGTCCATGATGTACTCGAGTTCGAGCTTGGCCTCGAGCTCAACATTGAAGCTTGGCTTGTTTGTCAAAGCTGTCGAGTCGAGTTCGAGTGGAGCTAGTGGTTTGAGTCGAGTCCAGTTTACCTCGAGTCGAGCTCGATCTTGTTGGGTGAGAGAGTAATGGATTCTGTTCTTGATCCTCCTCCATTGATGAAAATTTTAAAAATCTTAAGAGAATCAAAGCAAAATCTAATGAAAAAACTAAACAAAGCTTCGAATCGGATGAGAAAACCTGTAAGAACCAATTTGTTCTTGATCTTCTTCCACCAGCAGAAATTCAAGTACTAGAAAAGAAACAGAGTAAAACATAGATTAGAAATCCAAGTAAAGAGCTCTAGCCAATCAGATCATTGGATTTCCTTGAAGCTCTAACAAATCTGAGAAGAATTCATCTCGAATATCTTGGGTTTCTTGCTTAAGAAGTAGATCTCAAAAGATTGAAATCATACTATTATGGAGCTGAAATGAAAACTGGTGGTGGTGGTCGAGTCGGGCGTGCGGCTGGCGGTGGACAGAGAAAGAGAAGAAAGGGAAAGGGAAGGGGGTGCGTGTGGTCAGGTAAATACTCTAGGGTTTGTTTTTTTATTTTTTTTTTATTTTTAAGTTTAAACTTAAAACTTATATATATATATAATATATATATATATAATATATATATTATATATATATATATATATATATATATATATATATATATTTATTAATCGAGCTTCGAGTCGAGTTGAGTCGAGTTGAAATGCTCCCTGGTTGAACTTGGCTTGAACTCAACTCGAGCTTCAAATAATTAGCTTGGCTTGGCTTGAATCGGCCATTCAAGCCGAGTCAATCTGAGCTGACTCGAGCCGAGTGGGTGAGCTTTTCGAGCTAGCTTGACTCGTGAACAGCCCTATCCCTATTCCATTCCATGTGCGTTTACCCTTCCAAAATCCCTTGCCAGTTGCGTGGGATCCGGGCGGGATCGGAGGGTTTAGCACTGTGCGTAAAATACCGAAGATATGTGGGGTCCTCCATGTTTTATGTGTAAAATCCACTCCGTCCATAGGGTGAGAAACATTATTTGGACCGTTCATATAAAATAAAATCCCTATTAAATTCTCATATGGACAACCAATGCAAACTATATACAATTGCTACCAAAACCACTAAGTTCACAAGTAGTTGTGGCCCTCCTTGGCATTATATCAGGCTTATTTTTCTATATTATATTCCTATTGGTGAGCTACACCTGATTAACGGTTTGATAAAAGATAAACAACATGGTGGCCCCACACATAAATGGATGGTTGGCCTTTCATACCAATTGTTCCATATGGTGTGGTCCATCGGAGTTGTGGATGAAGATTATTTTTATCCCTGGGGCGTAACTTTGAAGATAAAACCTAATAGAGGGAGTGGATTTTACATATAGTACATGATGGGCCCTACATAGTTGTTTTGCACACCATGTAAAACAGGTGTCACATAGGATTAAATACACTAAGGCCCCGTTTGTTAAATCTGAAGTCTAAAGCCTGAATCTGAAATCTGAAGCTGAATCTGAAATCTGAAGCCTGAATCTGAAATCTGAAGTCAAAAAACTTGTTTGATAATTATGACTGAAGTCTGAAAATTAAGTACTGAATTTAAAACAATCTGTTTGTTAACAAACATCTGAAATGTCTGAAATATGTTAATTTGACACATTTGCCCCTATCTTCTGTTTGGAAATGTTTTACACCTGATGTAGATTTCCCGCCAACTTTGATCTCCTTTAAACCGTTCGTACAACTCAGAGCTCAATGATCGTCAGCATTATATAGCTACTGTTTCCTCTCGTGTGGCCCACTCGAGTCTTGGATCCACCTCTTTTTTGTCGCTTGTACTAAAATTAGCTTGCAAAACAAATGAATGGAATATATTTTCTAAAAACATGGTGGTGGGCCCCACCCAGCATCTTTGTGCTGGAACTTCCCATGAACGACTTTTGCAGGAAATCCACGTCCATCCAATCCGCGCCCAGTGTATGTAGACACCCCACCCAGGCTAATATCTTGAGAAAGTTAAGAAAATCCGAGAACCATAATCATATCCTAAACCTAACCCTAATCCTAACCTGATCCATTATGAGTCATCATTTAATCCAGACCATGTCCAAAACCGATCCATTTCTCGGGTCATTTTCGGGTAACAATTGAGCCATTTTAAGCCGAATATCCAAAACGGACTTTGTTTCACTCTAAGGACCCAAAAAAGGACCCACCGGGTAAATTTCGAGGGAAACTGTACCGAAGCGGTAGTTTGACTACCGCCGGCGGTAGTCAAACTACCGCTTCCTCTCAAAAAACGTGCGCGGAGCCAGCCACACGAGTTTCGGACCCAACCTAGCCCGGGCGGTAGTCGGACTACCGCAGGCGGTATTTGGAGTGCCGCCAAGTGCGGCCCGCGTGTGGACATCTGTGGACAGCTGTCCCAGCGTCCGAAAGTCAACTTTCTCCTGAAATTACCCCTCAATCCGAGCTTATTTACCCTTTTACCAATCCCATTAGCCAATGAGAGTACGCCATGTGGCATCTCTCTCTCTCTAACCAATCACCTATTGCCACATCAGCATTTACCCCTTCCAAAGCCCAAAATTATCACAATGCCATTGGAGAAGGCTATAAATAGCCCTCTCCCCTTTCATTTTCACCACACCAAACCAAGGGAGGGAGAGAGAGAGAGAAAGAGTGAGTGAAGAAGAGAGTGAGGGAAAGGGAAGGAGCTCCCAAACCCTCAAAGTTTTGATTTTTCCAGCCACCCCCTAGCCCTCCTCTCAACTCTTCCAACCCATAAGCCTAACCTAGTTTGATCATGGTTCAGTCTATGTCTTAGCCTACTCAAGAATCAAGCCAAAGATCCATCACCCTACAAGCATTTATCATGGCATCTACTCCCTTCTCAACCCCCCTGCTTCTCTAGATCTCTAGTGAACGTATGTTCTGTGACTTGCCGTACATCGGATCCCGTCACATCAGAATTCCTAGTGATCTAGTCCACTTTTTTTATCTCTTTGCATAAGCATCATCACATCCGCCCTCTAGACACATTGTCGGACGTATGCTCTGTGGCCTGCCGAAATCTCAGATCTTGCTACATCAGAAATCCACGTGTGACTAGTCTCATCATGACCATAGCATCATCATCATCCCTTGAGATTATTTTACCACACTAAGTTGAGACCGTACATTTGTACGGGCAGAGAGGGTGCCTAACACCTTCCCTCTTTGTAACCGAGGTCCCTTACCTGAAATCCCAGATGGCAGACCAGGAGTAGTCAATCTATGGTAGGAGAGTCTTCGGATTTCTCCAACCTTATGTATTCCGTGGGTTCTAGCCGACCACGGGATTCTGAGTAATATTAGCTAGTGGCGACTCCAACAATCACAAATCAGCTTAATCACCCCCACCATCATCTCCACAACACTTTTAACCAACGTGGGCGCCGATTTTCAGTGTCTACAGAATGGCGACTCCACCGGGGATTTGCTAGCTCGTACTAGCTGAGACTCGATTCGAAAGTGTGTGGTACTATAATCTCAAGGGACATCATCACTGCATTCATAAAAAAAAAATAATCTTAGCATGATTCAAAACTTCAGTGCCCCATGAATATTTCAAATATGGACGTTTAGTTATCACGTTTTCGGCCCACCTGAGCATTGGATACGGTTCATCTTTGGCCTCATGTCCTAAAATGAACTCACAAAATAGATGGACGGTGAGGATTTCTCACAAACATCCCAGTGGGCTCACCTGCGTTCCCAGCGCGCAGGTACTTCGCGTGGAAGGCTTTCGCAGGGGATCCGCGTCCTGGACTGGGACGCAGATTTCTTGTGAAAGCCTTTCGCAGGAAGTTCCTGCGCAAGAATTCTGGGTGGGGCCTACTGCGATTTTTGTGAGAAATCAAATCCGTCCATCTATTTTTCTACCTCATTTTAAGACATTCTACCAAAAATGAGAAGGATCCAAAACTCAAGTGGGCCATAGGAGATGAAACAGTGGGGAAAGGAATGCCCACCGTTGAAACCTTGCTAAGCTCCACCTTGCTGTTTATATGCCATCTAAACCGTTTATAAGGTCATTTTCACTCAGATAAAGTGAAAACACCAGAAACGTGGACCGTTACAAAACATTTATGGCCATATAAATGTTTCAACGGTGGTCACTAAATCTATACTTTTTCCTCTTGTGTGACCCACTTGAGGTGTGGATCCTCCTAATTTTTGGTCTCATGTTATAAAATGAGCTTCAAAAACGGATAGAGGGGTTGGATTTCTCATAAACATCTAAGTGGGCCCCACACAGTAACCTTGCGCAAATCCGCGACTGGACGAAAACGGATTGGCTACTCCCCTAGCCACCGTGGTCGGTGCTCTGTTAGCCCCTCCATGATGTATGTGTTTCATCCATTCCATTCATCAATTTTTATAGATCATTCTAGTGATTCATGCTAAAAATTAGAGGAATATAAATCTCAGGTGGACCACACCATAGGAAAATAATAATGATTGGATATGCATCATTAAAATCCTCCTAAGGCCCACTGTACTATTTATTTGAAATCCAATCTTTTTATTAGGTCATACAGGCCCAGATGAAGGGAAAAAACAAAGATTAGCTTGATCCAAAATTTTTATGGCCCCCAAAGGTTTTTAATGGTCGACGCTCATTCAACACTGTTTCCTGTAATGTGGCCCACTTGAAATTTTGATATACCTAATTTTTTTGTCTCAAACTATGAAACGATCTGAAAAAATAGATGGATGGCATGGATGAAACACATACATCATGGTAGGGCCTACAGAGCACCGACCACAGCCACCCGGTGGCAGTGGGAGTAGCCAATCTAGTGGCAGTGGGAGTCGCCACTGGCGGATGCGGATTTCCTGCGAAAGCCTTTCGCTGGGTGGGGCCCACTGCGATGTTTGTGAGAAAGCCACACCGTCCATCCGTTTTTAGAGATCATTTTAGGATATATGGCAAAAAAAAAAGGTGTATTCAAAACTCGAATGAGCCACACGAGAGGAAACAGTAGAGATGTAGTGACCACCGTTGAAACATTTATATGGCCACAAAGGTTTTGTATCGGTCTAATTTTTGGTATTTTCACTTCATCCTAGTGAAAATGACCTTGTAAATGGCTTGGATGGAATATAAACATTAAGGTGGTGCTTAGGAAGGTTTTAATGGTAGGCATTCTTTTCCCCACTGTTTCATCTAGTATGGCCCACTTGAGTCTTGTATCCTCCTCATTTTTAGTTGTATAAATTAAAATGAGCTTAAAAAGTGGATGGACGGGTTAGATTTCTCAAAAACATCACAGTGCCCCCCACCTTGCATCCCAGTGTAGGAACTTCCTGCCAAGGACTTTCGCAGGAAGGCCAGTGCTGTGTTCAACCTGCGTACTACCCTCGCCCATCCCTAGCTCGGAACGGGCAGTTCTGTGGGCGGGCCCACCGTGATGTATATGTACATCCAAACCATAAATCCGTTTTCTCAAATTATTTGAAGGCATGAACACAAAAATGAGACAGATCCAACGCTCAAGTGGACCACACCAAATAATAATTAATCTTGGTTGCATTAAAATGCACCAGTTGCATTAAATGCAAGAGTCATCTGTAATATGGTCCATTTGATCGTTGGATCTGCCTCATTTGTATTTTGATGTATTAAAATAATATGAGAAAAGGGATAGAGGGTTTGGATGTACAAATACATCACAGTGGGCATGCCCATAGAACTGCCCATTGGAAGCTAGGGATGGGCGAGGGTATTAAGCAATCTGCATCCCTTGTACGAACAGTTCAAAGAAATCAAAGTTACATGGCCCACTGTGATGTTTTTTTACCATCCAACCTATTCATTAGGTCACGTAGACGTGGATGAAGTGAAAACACAAATATCAGCTTGATCTTAAACTTCTCCAGCTCTTAAGAAGTTTTTAACGGTGGACGTTCAATCCCCACTTTATTGTCCAATTAATCATTGGACCTGCTTCTTTTATTGGATCATATCTTAAATTATCTTAAAAAGTTGATGGACGGTGTGGATCAAACACATAAATCATGGTGGGGCATAAAGAAGTTTCACAGGTTAAAGGTTGATTTTGTATTGGGCAAATAAATTTTAAGAAAAAATCTCTGTATTAACTTGAAAATGGGTACTTTTGGAAGTAAAAAAATTTTGTTTTATGAAAAATCATGGAGCGCATTCCGCGTTCACCATTAAGCCAGACTCCTATCACGGAAAGAATTCAGTGAAAAACCACTTAGCGCTTTTCGTATTCCGCGTTAACAACGCATTGACAAACACCACTAAACACAGAAAATTTCCCCATTCCGCATTAAGTGCAAAAATTCAGCGTTAACAAACACGGCCTAAATTTTGAAGTGTACACGTATCAAACAGCACGCGTGTAGCTAAAAACCGCTATTCTTCGAATTCTGTGGTTTTTTAGGTGAAGACACCGGTATTTGGTCCCTATACTTGCAAGCCATTAAAAGAAAAAAAAAAAAAAACCGTTGGTGAAACTTCCATGAGATCTACTCCGTACATTATGTAAGCCGCATGTTAGCTATGGGTCAGGATCCACCGGGGTGGGTGTGGGACCCTGACTGTGGGGCCCACCGTGATATATGTGACTGCAAGTCTACATCCATGCCATTCATCGGGATTGAAAGCTCATTTTAAGGCATGATCCAAAAAAATGAAGTAGATCTAAATTTCATATGGACCACGGTACAGGAAACAGTGGTAATTGACAGGTTGGTTGGCAAATAAACATTCGAGTGAAATTCATGAAGTTTTTAATGGTGAGGATTCAATCACAACTGTGTCTTGTAGCATGGTCCACTTAAGATTTGGGTCAGCTTCATTTTTTGGATCATTCCCTACCACGAGCCATCAAAATGGTTGGACGGTATTGAATTAAGCCACATACATCACTGTGAGCCCCACAGTAAGTCAGGGGTCCCACCAACCTCGGTGGTCACGGGGATCCACTGAAGCAGCTCCCAAGGCAGACATCAAGTAGGCCCCACCTTGGATGTGACTGTGTCAAAAAACGAGGCCCATCCAACAATCCCCGATAATGATATTGATTACTCACTGTGGACGGTTGATGAAGCTCATCTTAGTTTTTACCATATATTGTATCTCATGGCAATTCAAAGAGCACGGTGTATATTGTATCTCATGGACAATCCAAAGAGCCCCACCGTGATATCATACGGGATGAAAGGAATGTCGGATCCATCCTAATCATGTGATAGATATGTATACTTCTATCCCCATATAATCCACTGTCCATCATAAATGCTACTGTCAGCGCAATTCCATCCTGTTTAATCCACCCTAAAGCAAATGCCCGAACAAACCTGTGTTTTATGGAGAATGGGACCTTTTCCCCATGCAACATTCAAAAATTATCAATCTAGACCGTCCATAAGGTCACAGCACTGTAAATAGTCATCGATAAAAATTCACAGCCATCAAGGCAGCCTTCTCTTTCCTATCAATGACATTCAAAATGGACGATTATGATCATGTACAATAAAAAAATTCCAGCAATCAGAATGAAAATCCATTCACAAGAGTCTACAATTTTCTACATTTTGGCCCAGATGATGATTTTTTAGGTGGAGCCGAACTCTTCAATGGCTCAGATGTCAAATGCACGTAACACCTTGCCCTACATGCAACTCAATGGATAGTAACCATGCGGTCTATTGAGATGGACATCATTCTCTTTTTAAAACTGTCATCAACAACCTCTCTAGCAGGCTACCGGATTTTAAGGGCAGTTCGGCACATTGATGAAAGATGGGAATAAATTATTCTAGGAGGGATTACTGTCTTCCTAATCTTCCACACAAGAAAAGGAATTTTCTACCCTTATTTTGTGTGGAAATAATAATGATTCTTGATCCTGCTCGTCAAAGATTACTATTTATTTGTTATTTGATTTTCCAGTTCTATTAGAACTCGTTTGTTTGGATTCATAAGTAGTGGAACAACGGGGTGAGAGTAACTTACCGAGCAAATAAAACCTCATCAATGAACTTATACAAAAAAAAAAAAAAAAAAAAAAAAAAAAAACTGTGATAAGATAATCAATAACGATTGGGATGAGGATAGCTATGTGAGTAATCTAGGTCTCTGTGGACTACTGCTAGAAAGAAGTTGCTCATCCATGAGGGTGATGCTGATTCAGGAATTGCTGATAATCCTGCATTGTTCTACTTATGTATGGCACTGTCTCATGCACTAGTATTTTAAGAGTGTCACGACACTTCTCTTCAACAAGAGCTGGTGGCAAATGTACATCACAACCATATTGATCTGTACGGCAATTGGATTTGTAAGAAGCTTTCAAGAGCAACCACGCCACTTTAGAAACTGTGCTTGTATATCCATAATCCAAAAGTGAGGGTATACCAACAAGGACTGTACATCAAGTCATTCAAAATCTAGAAAGGACACAAACGCTCTCCCAACATCCATCACGGTAAACATATCGTTCAAAAACTTGAAAATTTGGCTCAATTCAGATGTTCAGCCAGTTCAGGTTCACTCAAAGTCATGACCCAACTTAATTTTTAATAATTCGTGAATTAAAAAAGTTCCACCATTAGTATTTATACTTAAAATAGTTATAATAAGCTCGAAAAAAATACACTGATGCAATCCGTCCAAACACATTGCAGAGGTTTGATGGTTCGAATTCCACTTTGAATCTCAATCTGGATGACTCAATTTGAGTCGGTGGGAGTAATAGAGCTGAATTGACTCGGCTGAGTTTAAAGCCGAGTCAGCAAGTTTTACAACCATGATGCATAATACCAACCTTGCCACATGAAATCACAACCTTTGGTTTAGAGAATCATTCCAAGCTGCAAGGAGCAATTCTCAAGCAGTTGCGTAACGGCTTCTCCAGACTGATGACTCAGGAGGGTAAAAAAAGAAAAAGAAACCTTTGCAGGGCTACTTGATCTTATAGAGTGACAAACAGAGTCCGAGACACAGGGCAAGAGCAAAACAAAGATTTCAAACCAAATGCTGGTTTGTGGCTGCAAGGGTTTGGTGTGAATGGTAAAAGAACAAGATCTATATTTCAAAGTATTTCTTTTAACAAACCGAAATGCCACTGTCGAATTGCATGCTAACTTGCCTCCTACCAAGCAAAGACCATATCACAACCTCGAGAAAGGAGAACAAAACAAAATGAAATGAAAAAGAAACCGCTCTTACCTCAAGGAGCATTTTGATGCGCAAGAAGGCTCCTGACAGATAATGATTGAACCACATAATACAATTACATAAGACAAGTTCGGGGAATAGCTTTGAATTTAAGGTTATGGCCTTTTTCAGGTGAATCTAGCCCCCTAGAAGGATTTTGATCCCCAACAAACTAGCCTACAAACAAAGCATATTACAGGTACCCTGTACGTGTTGAATAGGGCATCTACTTTTGGAGGACATGCTTCTCATATAGGGCAACTATCTCCTTCTTGTTAGGATTCTTCCACTGCAGCAGCTCTGCACCAAAACCAAGTCTCGTGAGCTCCTGCTTCAGCTTCAGCACAGTGAACTTAGTATGGCCTTCTGATTCTGTTTGCAAACTCTGGTTATCATCCCCATCTGCTTCATCCCCATCTGCTTTGAAGATGGAACCTCCATCTTCAGTATGTGTCCTTAGTGGGCTAGTCGTGCTCTTCAACTTTTCTTCCCCTAACATTTGTTGAGAAAAGTCTTAAATCTGAAGGTTTGGAGGTCGTTCGACTGGTTGTGGGACAGCTTCGACTGGTCGTGGGAGACGCTCAACCGGTCGTAGGTTCGAGCCCTGGCACGACTCAAAGTCCAGCGAGTTTTTGCTGTTTTTATTGTAGCTACGACTGGTCGAAGGTCAGCTACGACTGGTCGAAGGGGTCCTACGACCAGTCGAAGACTCGCTACGACTAGTCGTAGGTTACGCAGTTTGTTCCGCAATTTTGTGCAAAACTGCGGATTTGAGTCCTTTCGCATATGGGATGCGAAAGGGAAGTTTCCTAAACTATAAATAGGGGGTCCCTAGGGTTATTCTAGGGTATGCGAATGCATCCTAAGGCTTCCTAAGGGGGTTATAGGGTTATCAAAGGGTGTAGCAAGGGTGAGATTCGAGGTTGTTCGAATCGGGTAAGTCCTTTCTCTTTGTAATTGATGCTTTCATAGTGGTGATCTGTCGCTTTGTGCCGTGGTTTTTTCCTGCAAGGGTTTTCCACGTAAAATCTGCGTGTGTTCTCTTGTGTGTACTTGGTGTCATTGGATTGCCATCCTAGATCTAGATCTGTGTGATTCCGCAAGTCAAAAATCCCAACATGTGGTATCAAAGCAATCGGTTGGGACAGATGTGAATCTGAGGGATTAGTAATAATGGCGAGCACCAGGTATGAGTTTGAGAAGTACTCAAGGAAAAATAATTTTGAGTTATGGAAAGTTAAGATGATTAGCCTGTTAACCAAGCAAGGCGAGGATGGTGCTCTTGAGGAGCGAAAGTCTACTATGACTGATGGTAATTGGAATACTCTTGATAAGAAGGCCTTATCATCGATCCGTTTATGTCTCATGGATGAGGTTCTCTACAACGTCATGAGGGAGAAAACTGCGGCTAAGTTATGGGCGAAGTTAAAGGATGTTTATGCGAAGAAATCCTCTGAAAATCGCCTACACTTGAAGCGACAGTGGTATAACTTCAAGATGACAGAGGGTGGAGATCTTGAGGCTCACATCAGCAACTTTAATAAATTAGTTTGCAAATTGCTGGATATGGAGGAAGTGATGAAAGATGAAGAACAGGTATGTATGTTACTGAATTCTCTCTCGGCGTCTTTTGAGGCATTCAAGGACACTATGTGCAGCACGAACAAAACCCTGAGTGTCGATACTGTTATCTCGGCTCTTCAAGGGAAGGCTATGAGGCAACTAAACAGCGACATGGGGACGTCTTCTGATGCACTGTTTACAGTGGGTAGGAATTCTGAAAAAGGTACAGGTTCTTCAGGTTCCAGATCCAAATCCAAGGGCAAGGGCAAAGGAAAGGTAAAGTGCTGAAATTGTGGGAAGGAAGGACATGTGAAGAGGGATTGTGAAAATCCTAAATCGAAGAGGGAAGATTCTGAGCTTCATGCAGGGAGGTCAATGTTGCCACGTCAGATGGATCGATTGGATGTGATGGTGATGTTTTGTCTGTGTCTTCGCTCAGACGGTCATGCGATGATCGTAAGGATGAATGGATGCTAGATACAGGGGCATCTTTTCACATGACTCCTCATCGGAGTTGGTTCGCTAGCTATAAGGAGTGCGATGGTTGATAGGTGTTTATGGGCAATGACTTTGCCTGTAATATTGTGGCTGTTGGTACGTTACGCATCAGGATGTTTGATGGGGTGGAGCGCACCTTGACTGATATCAGGCACGTTCTTAATTTGAAGCAGAATCTGATTTCTCTTGGTGTGCTTGAGGCAAAAGGATGCAAGTACACAGGTATTGATGGTGCTCTTAAGGTATCCAAGGGGGCACGAGTAGTCATGAAAGTGCAACGACTCGATCATGTTTACAGGTTGATCGGGAGCACTTCAAAAGGTGGAGCTACAGTGGATGTGGCAGATTCCACCTCTGCATGTGTGTGGCATGTTGGACATGGCCACATGAGTGGGTAGGGCAGGAAGGCTGAGACCTGCGGACAGGGATACAGAACAAGTGAAGCAGCCACCTGTGAGAAGAATCACACGGCATGATCGCAGGATATCGACGAGGTACATGGACGACTCCAATATCGCAGGGGATTCATCTTCTATTTCAGATGGCTCTAGGTGAGCCTGGTGCTAAGAAGTGGAAGGTGTCTATGGGCGATGTGATGGATTCGTTGTACCAGACCGACATATGGGAGCGGGTGGAGCTTCCAGTGGGCCGAAAAGCGGTTGGATGCAGGTGAATCTTCAGGAGGATACAACATAGATACAAGGCGAGGTTGGTAGCGAAGGGTTATGCTCAGAGAGAAGGGATCGACTTCTCAGAGATATTCGCACCGACGGTATAACAGGTGTCTATTAGATCCGTGATTGACACTAGTTGGCTAATGTGATCTTGAGCTGGAAGGATGGATGTAGAGTTTGCACTTCTGTAAGGAAAAGTGAAGAGCAGATCTACATGAAGCAACCAGAGTGGTTCGAAGTTAAAGGGGCTGAGAAAAGACTTTGCAGGAGGTCGTGGTTCGACCTGTCGCCTAGGCAGTGGTTTGATTCCTTTATGGTGAGTCAGGAATTGATGACATGTAGATCGCCAATTATGACATGTCTGAAATCAATGTACTGAAGACTCGATTAAGTGGGACATATAGGATGAAGAATCGGGGGGTTGTAAAGATGGTTCTCGGCGTTGAGACTGAAGGAGGAGTAGGCTTTGGTAATCACAGGAGGAATACCTTGTGTAACAGCCCACGCCCACACTGTATGATATTGTCCGCTCTGGGCACAGCCCGCACGGTTTTGTTCTCGAGGAACTCCCCCAAAAGGCCTCATACAGTATAGGGTGACAACTCTACATATAACCACCACAACTTCAGACGGCACTTCCGATGTGGGATAAAGCTTCACCTTTCACTGTGTGCACAGTAGCCTGTCAGCCACACAGTAGCCTGCCAGCCATCTCGGGGCCCGCCCACATGTGTGCCCGCCCACGTGTGCCCGCCCACATGTGACCACAGTGACGGGGCATCACAATATATATCCCCCACTGAGGGCAGAGCTGTCCTCGGCTCTGATACCATTTGTAACAGCCCACGCCCACACTGTATGATATTGTCTGCTCTGGGCATAGCCCGCACAGTTTTGTTCTCGGGGAACTCCCCCAAAAGGCCTCATACAGTATAGGGTGGCAACTCTACATATAACCACCACAACTTCAGACTGCACTTCCGATGTGGGATAAAGTTTCACCTTTCACTGTGTGCACAGTAGCCTGCCAGCCACAGTAGCCTGCCAGCCACATAGTAGCTTGCCAGCCATCTCGGGGCCCGCCCACATGTGTGCCCGCCCACATGTGACCACAGTGACAGGGCGTCATACCTTGTGTGTAGGTATTGATCAAATATGTGATGAACCAAGTAAAGCTGGAGAGCGTTCCCTACGTGTCTCTCCTCAAGTTTTTCTCAGGACATGTCCCAAAACGGATGAGGAAAAGCAGGATATCTCATAAGCCTTATTTGAATGCGCTGGGCAGTGTATGCCATGGTTTGGTTTAGACCGGTTATTTCACAGGCTACCAGTGTTGTGAGCAAGTACCCCGGCAAGCAATATTGGGTAGCAGTGAGATGGTAAGAAGACTACGTCATTCTTTTGCGAAAACATGAGCAAAGGTGGTTGGGCATGTGGATTTAGATCCGTCAGACATGATCAACAAGAAATTCCTATAGAGAAGTTCAAGTTCTGTGAAACTTCTCTGGTCTCGGCAATGGTGGAAAAGAAGGACGGAGTGTGATCTTGAGCTATGATGTGAAGCAGAGATAAGAGAAAAGGTCAAGGAGCTACACAGTTGAAGATTGAAGACTTTGTGGAGATTGTTGAGAAAAGTCTTAAATATGAAGGTTTTGAGGTTGTTCGACCAGTTGTGGGACAACTTCGACTGGTCGTGGGAGACGCTTGACCGGTCGTAGGTTCGAGCTCTGGCACGACTCAAAGTCCAGCGAGTTTTTGCTGTTTTTATTGTAGCTACGACTAGTCGAGGGTCAGCTACGACTGGTCAAAGGGGTCCTACGACCAGTCGAAGACTCGCTACGACTACCCGTAGGTTACGCAGTTTGTTCCGTGATTTTGCGCGAAACTGCGGATTTGAGTCCTTTTGCATCTGGGATGCGAAAGGAAAGTTTCCTAAACTATAAATAAAGGTCCCTAGGGTTATTCTAGGGTATGGGAATGCATGCTAAGGCTTCCTAAAGGGGTTCTAGGGTTATCAAAGGGTGTAGCAAGGGTGAGATTCAAGGTTGTTCGAATCGGGTAAGTCCTTTCTCTTTGTAATTGATGCTTTCATAGTGGTGATCTGTCGCTTTGTGCCGTGGTTTTTTCCCGCAAGGGTTTTCCACGTAAAATCTGTGTGTGTTCTCTTGCGTGTGCTTGGTGTCATTGGATTACCATCCTAGATCTAGAACTGTGTGATTCCACAGGTCAAAAATCCCAACAACATTCTCTTCATCGATCTCCATATCTTGAACGGATTCAATACCAACATAGTCATCAACCCTTCTACGTTTCCCATGTGAAGCAGTCCTAAGCTTACTATCTAATGTAGTTTCACTTAGGCGAACGGAAGTCAGCTCCTGCTGGAGCGAGTCGAGCCTGGCCTGAGTGGATTGCAGCTGCAAGGGGGCTTCTGCTCTGCTGTTCACTTCTGCCCGAGCAGCTCGTTCAGTCTTCAATAGGCCCTCGAGAACTTGGACTGTGTTCTCCCTCTACTCTTTGGTCGACTCAAGCAGTGATTCAATCTCTCTCTCTCTCTCTCTCTCTCTCTCTCTCTCTCTCTCTCTCTCTTTCTTCGACCTGCTTTTCTAGAAATTCAACCTTGGACACAGCATCCATTACAGAGCGGCACAAACATTCAACCTCATCTATCAGGTCAGCTTTCTGTCTTTCAAGGCTTTCAACTTGCCTGTGAGCTCTCTTGATTTGGGTTAATTGTTCCATCGCCAGTCGCTGAACTTCACTCTTTTCGGTTTGAGCAAGTGTTGCTTCCTCCAGAGCTTTATCAGCCAAATCAACCGCTCTTTTGCTTCATTTTCTGTAGCCTGGCACCTTTCATCCGTTTCCTTGAACCCTTTGAACTCAGATTGATACTTCTGCTCCAGGTGAGTCTTTTCTAGTTCCATTATCCTTGCTTCTCTCTCGTATGATTGAGTTGTGGCCTTCGCAGAATCTAACCTCTCACTCAAATCCTTGATTTCAAGTTTTAAGGTCGAAGCTTCCAAGTCATAGTTCTTCAGTTTCGACTCGACAACCTGCAAGCATTTACCACCATCACTTTGATCACCACCATCAGCAATAACAATAATAATAATAATAATAACACACAGATTTGATAAGCCCACATACACCTCTATGCATGGCCATGTGCAGGATATTGAACCATATAACTGGCCCAAAACTCAGGCCAGACCAGTCGGCAGGCAGGCCACAGTTATACTTTGAAAAGGAAGCTAGTCTTACCTTCAGCTCCAAACGCAAACTCATTAGATGATTCTCAGCTTGTTCGATTTTTGCCTGCTTATCTTTAATTTCATCTTCCTGTCATTCACATCAAAAATAAATTTAGAAATACTTCTTAGGGACCATCATTCTGTGAAAAAAAAAAAAGACCAAAAAGTTAAAAATAGAAAGGGCAATGTATTATCACCTTTTCAGCCAAACTTTCAGAGAATTCTGTCCTCAGAGCTTCCTCCCTCTACTGCGTGTCCTTATTGTTTCTGAACTATCATGATCTAAAGCCTGACAATCTTGCACATCATATTTGAATTTCATGTCTTACATCAAATTTGGTATCAAAGCTTAGTGTTCTTGTAGGGGAATGAATTGCATGTATAGGGTTTAATTTATTTGTCCATTATGCATTAAGTAACGTCATGTAGAGTTGTTTACAGGTCCATAATTTCTGATATAGGCTGCTGAATTTTCTGCTATCAGAAAATCCGCACATCTCTTTGCTGGATTTTCTGTTGACAGATTTTTTGGACAGATAGGTTGCTGGAAATTGAGTAGTATTGTGTCATTTTCTCCATATAGAGTCCTATAGGAGCATTTATAACGTAGAGGCATTTTCACACCGGGCTCGAGTGGAATCACTTGTGGGATGCAGGGGCACACTCGGGGTGGGTACGGTCCACGGAGGAGGTCTCGTGTTCGAGACTCCTTGGGGGTGATTAATGTGCATTTCACACCGGACTTGAGTGGGGTAACCCGTAGGATACGGGGACACGCTTGGGGTGGGCGGCCCACGAAGGGGGTTCAGCCAATGTCCTAGGGCTATTATGAGATAAAATGATTAATTCGCCATGCACTAATAGTTCGAGCTTTTAGCGCAAGTGGTTAATTGTTCTACATCAAATTGGTATCAGAGCGAGAGGTCTCATGTTCGAGACTCCTCACCGGGGGTGATTAATGTAAGAGCATTTTCACACTGGGCTTGAGTGGGGTCGCTTGTAGGATGCAGGGGCACACTCGGGGTCGGTGGGGCCCACGGAGGTCTTGTGTTCGAGACTCCTCACCGAGGGTGATTAATCCACATTTCACACCGGGCTCGAGTGGGGTAGCCCGTGGGATGCAGGGACACGCTTGGGGTGGGCGGCCTATGTGATTTGGGGCCCACGAAGGGGGTTCGGTCAAGGACCTAACCCATGCGATGTGGGATCTAGGCTATGAGATAAAGGGATCAATTCACCATACTCTAACAGTTCGAGCTTCTAGAGCAAGTGGTTATTTGTCCTACATCAATTTAGTCCTATCTAGGTGCATATAGTCATAGTAGAAGGTGCTTAGATTGAGTTAGTAGTTGTATGCCCACACATACGGGTCGTGGTTTTGGCTTGCACCCTATATTAAACATGGAGCAATTGCAATAAACAACCTGACCCCGCAGTTTGAGTCTTTGGGTAGGCGCTTGGAACAACGTATGGACTAACGCTTTGAACAACTTTATGTGCGCATTACCTAATTAGAAACCTCTGCTAAGGCAAACCCCACTATTGGAGAAGATGCTCAATCTCAAGCAGGTGGTCAGGAGGATAGACCAAGGAATGAAGGTGGCCAAGGAATCGGTTATAGGTGCACATTGGTGCACTCACCCCATGAGGTACATCAAGACCACTATGACCCCGATGCGCAACTTCTCAAAGGAGTTAGAGTAGATGTCCCAACATTTGATGGTCACTTGGACCCTAAAGTTTTTCAAAATTGGTTGGCATACATGGACCACCTTTTTAAGTGGTATGACATGTACGGCCTTGTGGGTAAAGAAAGTGCACCAGAGGCTAGTATAGAGTTACCCATTGTGGCCATTTCGGCAGTGAATGAGTTTCGTGATATCTTTCATGATGATCTATCAAATGAGTTTCCCCTATGAGGGATATACAACACACCAGGACATAAGACACCGTACTATCTATAACCGAATTTGCGTTTAATAGTTCTGTCGATAGGTCCACAAGTCTAAGTTCTTTTGAAGTCGTTACTGGTAATAAACCTTAGAAACCTATTGATCTTGTCTCTATGTCACTATCCCATAGGTCGTCAGAGTCTGCAGAGTCTTTTGCGCATCACATTCATTCATGGTATCAAGAAATCAGGCAGAAGATCATGATTAGTAATGAACATTACAAACTTTCTACATACGAATATAAGTGTTTTAAAAAAAATAAAGAGACTGTGATGGTCCGCATCAGGACAGAGCGGTACTCTCAGGGAGTCGTTCGTAAATTACACGAGCGTAACGCTGGACCATTCAAAATTATAAAATGAAAAGGTCTCAATGCGTAAGTGGTAGATCTTCCACCTTCCATGGGAATTAGTTTCACATTCAACATGAATGATCTAGTTGCATGGGAATTAGTTTCACATTCAACATGAGTGTAACGCTGGACCATTCAAAATTATAAAATGAAAAGGTCTCAATGCGTAAGTGGTAGATCTTCCACCTTCCATGGGAATTAGTTTCACATTCAACATGAATGATCTAGTTGCATTTCAAGGGACCACTGATACATTGTCCAGCCTGTTACCTAACCATCCCGATTCCTCAAACCTTTCCCTTAATCCATGGCCCCCTCCCAACCCATCTTCCTAGCCTCTACCTCCCATACCTACCCTTCAAACACTCAGAGAGGAGATAAAGGTTTATGTTTATGTTTTTTTTTTTTTTTTTTTTTTCTTTCTTTTCTTTTTGTCACTGTTGCTTGCCATATTTGTTTTTCCTCCTCTACAAAAACCCACTTCTAACATAAGCTGTTGCATTTGTTTATTTTAATAGATTCCTCAGCATGTTGGGTTTAGAACACGACCAGCACCTTCCAGCAGTTGTGTTGAGATGTTTGTCGACGATGAATGTGCAGAGTAAGTAACCTACAATCTTCAACATGGACAAATCTAGAACCCAGTCAAGTAGGTAACTTCATCTCTTTCTCTAAATCCTGAGAAACCTTCTATTGATTAATCAATTCAAAAGACTCGATAAATTGACTGGATCATGACTACGACCAATCCAAACCTTGCCCAATCCAATCCGACTGGGTTTTCCAGACCGAGTCGGACTCGGGTCATTTCAACCCAGCAGGGGTTCTAGTCGGTCCGAGTTAGATGAGCCGGACTCGGTCCGAGTTCGGATTGGGTCATGTACAATGTGGACCGAGTCGAGTTGAACCCAATCCGATCCGACTCGGTCCGATGCCCAACTCTACTCGTGCCCAAAAATATGTCAACATGGAAATGTGTTATCCACAGACAAGGTATACCGAAAGTAAAACAAAACAAAACAAAAAAAAAAAAAAAAAAAGAAAAAAAAAAAAAAAAAGAAAAAAAAAAGAAGAAGAAGAAGAAGAAGAAAGGTGCATCATAATTTTGCTTGATTTTAATGACAAGAAATGCACCTGATATGAAGTTTAAAAGAAACGAACTAAAACCAATTTTGATATTAAACAAAGTAACAAACATAATATCAATACCCAACGTATAAGAATCATAACACGGAATCCAAGAATAAATTGTTCTAGCCAAGGTATGAGAATCAGTAGCTTCTCTTTTCAATTTGGCCAAGTCAATGACAGACTAGATTTTTTTTCTTTGTTCGTTTCATTTCATAAACTTGACACAGTTTGTAAGAGGAAATCAACTATTGATCTTTAGGTTTTTTCACAAATAAACTCAAAAATAAGAAAATATTCTCACGCAATCTTTTTTTTTTCCCTATTGGAAGCTGTTTTACTAATTGCAAACACTCCTCTGCGTGCATTCTCATCTTTCCAAAGAACCCAAAAGATGATACTTTGCATCAGCCTACTTTTCCCCTTCTCAGTTCACCATAAGCATTCTTGCCAAAAAAAAAAAAATGTTGGCATGATCGCCGTAAGGGGCGTGGTAAATAATATGCGCTACTCTCAGGGAACAGATATCCCTGGTAAACAACTCAGAATACCGGATTCGACATGGGCTAAGTTCAATATTTTGATTCCACCATCCAGGCACAAGCTCAAACATAAGCAAATACTGACAAATTTGGCACATACAAAAATTTTCATTCCTTTCAAAAAAGTCTTTTTATACATTGCTTTCCTATCTTTACAAAAAAAAAAAAAAACAAAAAAAAAAAAAAAAAAAAAAAAAAACTTACATGCATGTACAGGACAAGCAGCCAACAAAGTCGGGGATCCACAAAGTCAAGTTCCAAGCCCCAGAGGCTCACATTTCAAAACCTACGAGGCCCACATTTCAAAGCCCTAGAGGCCCACATCTCAAAGCCCATAGACCAATATTTCAAAGCCCACAAGGCCCACAAGTTCAAAGCCCTAGGGCCCACATTTCAAAGCTCACAAGGCCCACGAGTTCAAAACTCCAGAGGTCCACATTTCAAAGCCCACAAGGTCCACATTTTAAAGCCCACAAGGCCCACAAGTTCAAAGCCCTAAAGGCCCACATTTCAAAGCTCATAAGGCACACAGTTCAAAGCCCCAGAGGCCAACAAAGTCCACAAGGCCCACATGTCAAAAGCCCGCCAAGCCCATTGTTTAAAGGCCCATGGTTCAAAACCCATGTTTTCAAGCCTATTTCCTAAGCCCACATATCCAAAGCAAGGATCACTACACAAACCCACTTTCCAGGCCCATGGTCCTAGGCCCGCATATCCAAATCAGGCCCATGTTCCCCTATAGCCCCATTAATTTATTAGTGGAGGTCATTTGGCTTATGTAAATAAAAATCGAACGACGGCGCTTACCCGCGAAATCAAACGGATATTTTCCAAAAAATATATTTTCAAACAAAATCCCCAGGGAGCATAGCCCTTAAAAGGACACTTCTTCTAAACCATCAAGCCCCATTAATTTATTAGTGGAGGCCATCTGACTTTGCTACAAATAAAAACTGGACGACGACGCCCTCCTGCGAGATCGAACAGACATTTTCCAAAATTCAAAAAAAATATTTTCAAATAAAATCCCCGAGGAGTCTAGTTCCAAAGGGAATAGTTTTCAAACAAAAGTTTTCAAACAAAAACTTTCAAAAAACGCACGTGGGTCGCAGTACACTGAGGAATCTTCCATATTCTCCAGTTGTGGTCAGTGCAAACAGCTAAATAAGATTCGGTCTCTTTCGGTTTCCCTAAACGACGATCGAATCCTTACATGATACATGTACGATTGGCCCGATCTCTATATCTGGACAGTCGTACGAATGCAAGTAGAAATGAGTGGATCTATCTCTGGAAAGAATTATCAAGTTCAAAGTGACAACAATCCATTGTAACCAAAGTATCAGAATCAGCAGACTATATGGCAACAGATTACCTGCACATACCTAGTCCAGGATGTTTCAGAAAATTTGATTGAGTCCAAGTCGGCGTAGTGAGTTCCTCGTAAGGCTGCACCAACACGCAGGGCAGCTAACCACTTTGACAATCAAATATACCGAATACTCCTAGGGTAATTACGTAGCAAAGGAACGACAGACCAAACAGTATAGGAATCCTCATAAAGCCGCACCGACGCACAGAGGCCCTACTTTTCAGACTTACCCTCCAATGCTATTAACAATCTGATGTAAAAAGGTTGTGATTGGTGACCCGTAAAGTCGCGACGAATGCGCAGGGGACAATCACAACGTTTTCCTCAACCCTCATGACATGTGCAAGTAATCCCTTTTCCAAACAGTCAACTTATAATGATATAATAGCAAGCAATAGATTCGAGTCACTACCCTCTTTTCTGACCAGAAAGGTGGGGTGTCCACTCGCTTTGACCTTCGGTTGCTCGCAACCTCTATCAAAGAGGGGCATTTGTAGACACCCCACCCGGGCTACATCTCGAGAAGGTTAAGACCGTCCAGGAATCATGATCATACCCCAAAACCAAACCCTAATCCCACCTTAAACCCAGAACCCTAACCCAATGTCCCAAATCACCAATCCGTAATCAAGAACCATGATCCAAACCGTCCAAATCCACATACAACCCTGTCTTTACCCTATACCCCAACCAGGCCCCCTTTACCCAAGCCTAGACCCACCTATCTGAGCGGCAAAGTGTTGAGGGTCAAATATTGCATATCAGACCCCAGTTATTGCTTAGAATTACGAACATGATACTGTTTAACGCCTGATTTTAACCGTGCTTGTGATGCAGGGTGTATTTGAGAGCATGAACTACAAAAAGGTATTAAAAGTATGGATTTAACGTTCGAAATTCACCAAGGCATCGGACGGACTCCCGGGAACCAAGATCGACGGAATTTACATGCCAGAGATCTGCAAAAATCGAGAAACTGAAGCTCAAGTGGCCTAAAATTGGTCCAAAATGCCAGATCACAGGGTTCCCGCCTTCTGATTGACTCGAAACTTCATACACATGATGGGGGCCATAAATTAACCGTACATGTAAAATATTAGCCTTTGGATATCTCAGGAAGTGGGCCAATAGACAGATCATCCCATAAACCGTTGATTTTGGGCCCACCTGATCTCTGGACGCACTTCAATTTTGGACTCAACGTCTCAAATGAGGTGAAAAAATGGATGGACGGTACGGATTTCATATATACATCATGACTGGACCCCACTGGCAGCGCCAGTGCACAGTGCGCAAGTGCACTTAACGTGCACTAGACCAAGACCTCAAGTCAATAGAAGGAGACTCGTCTCCTTCTCCTTCTCGGCATAAAAAGCTTCAGCGACCGCACATGGCTGGCCGGTTTCGTGTAGTGGGGCCCACTCATCGTCTGGATCGGTGATTTGGACCGTCCATTCACTCTATAGGGAGGGATTGACCCTCGCATAGGTGGCTGTTTGGCCCCATGAACGCAATCACAGGATTTACATCGTTGAACGCAGGATGGACGGCTGGGTTATAATTCCTATGGTCCGCACTGATTCAAACCGGAAACCTTTCATCTCACTCAATTTTCAAGAGAAACCCAATGGATGGAATGGATTTTTCATGCATCACTGATCATGGGTCCCACCTTCATCACAGCTTAATGATTACGTGGGCTCTGTTCGCAAACAGATCTGTGGCTGATCGAGATGGGCCACGTTGCAGTCTTCGGGACAAAGATCTGAACCATCCAACGTAATCAGGGGGAGAAATCGACCAAACCCTGATCCTTTCCATCCGTACAACAACAGGAGTGCACAATCCAGATCTTTCCCGTACGTTGATCAATGCCATGGCTCGCCAAAAGCTCAGATCTTCTTCAAATTTGGCACGATATCCTAAATCAACCTCACAAAGCCAATGAACGACTTTGATGAGACGTGAAGTTGCTACAAGTGGGCCCCACAGTCACCACCAATTCTAATACCCCACGTGTGTGATTTTCTGCTTTCCTTGCTGCGAAAGGAATAGTACTGCATAACGCAAGGAGTTCCACCGCCCAACCAACTCCCCTGGTTCTATAAAAGGGAGAGAAAAAGAGAGCTGGAGGGGATTATAGGAGGCAGCCATGGAGCAGACGTCAGAGAGAGTTAGAGATTTTGTTTTTTTTTTTCTTTTGCTTTATTTATCTTAATATTTATTTTATTACCTTTGAAGAGATCTAGCCTCCCTATGTCAGGCTAAACCTCTTAGTTAGGGTTAAGAGGTGAAGCTTGTAGCGTGAAGGGAGAGTTTATGCTTGTGCCTTTTGTTTAAGACTGAACTGATGTTGAGTTTAGTTTATTAATGGGAATGTTTTTAATTTTTAATGGTCTTTTGTGACTAAAATTACAATGGGTCTGCGATAGCTTTGAGCATCTTCCTTCCATTTATGTTTATAACGTCAAGAAGCCCTATTGTTCACCATAGTCTCCTGGGCATGGTCGGATGACGGTACCCTTCCTAACTCTCATGCGTTGTTGATTGGTTGGTAATTAGTTTAATTTTGTTTTTTGCTTTATCTCCTGGGCATGGTTTGGTGATGAAATCCATTCTAATTCATATACCTTTCATCTCTTTGAAACTATATCAAGTAAGTTCAGTTTGATTTCTATAGTTACATTCTTCAACTGGATGAAGATGGGACTCTAAGTCCAGTTGAGTTTTTGATGCAGGCATAAGATCTTCCTGATCTCTATAAGTGGATCCCTGAATCCCTAGTTTCCTTCCCTGAATTCCTTAAGTTCTAGATAATTATTTCACAATTATTCCTTAATTTGATTTAATTTAGATTTCATTTTAGTCTAGTTCTAGTTCTACTCAATTTCAGATTACGTACAGGTATCAATCCCTTGGGATTCGACCTCGGTCTTACCAAGTTTATTACTACATCACAACCCTGCACTTGGGGAGTGAACACAAAGCCCAAAAAAAGATCATAAGGCGAACCAACATAACGTATAAAGCAGACACGCGCGAGCCCTGCCCGAACGAAGCGCAGGCGGTAGTCTGACTACTGCCTGCGGTACTTCAAGTGCCGCCGCTCGCGGCCCGCATGCGAACAGCTGTTCCAGCGTCCAAAAGTCAACTTTTCCCTGGATTTACCCCTTTCATCTCCACTATTTACTGTTTTACGGACCCCAAGAGCCAATGGGAGGGCTCCACGTGGAGCTCCTCTCTCCTTAGCCAATCACAAGCCTCCATGTCATCCCTTCAACCCTTACCTACCCCCTATTTACCATAGACCCATTGGAGAAGGCTATAAATAGCCCCCTCCTCTTCCCATTTCAAGACAACAATTTCCAACAAGCCTCTTCCATTTAGCTTAAGAGAGTAGGAGAGCAAGAGAGTGAGGAAGAGAGTGAAGGAGAGGAAAGGAGCTCCCAAGCTTTCAAAGATCTGATTTTTTCAGCCATCCCCTAGCCTTCCTCCTAACCTTTTCAACCCATAAGCATAGCCCAGACTTGGTCATGGACTGGTCCATGTTTTAGCCTACTCAAGTTCAAGCCAAAGATCCATTCATTTTACATACAAGCATTTCATCATGACATTTATTCCTTTCTCAATCCCCCTGCTTCTCTAGATCTCTAGTGAATGTATGCTACTCTGTGACTTGCAGTACATCGGATCCTGTCACATCAAAAATTCCTAGTGATCTAGTCCATTTTCTTACCTCTTCACATAAGCATCATCACATCCACCTTTTAGACACGCCGTATATGCCCAATTCACTCCATTCATCCATTTTGTCAACTCATGATAACGTCCAGCCCAAAGGAATGAGGTAGATCTTAAATTCAAGTGGGCCATATATGCCAAGTTCGTGCTTGATTAGTGGTTTGTGCGGCCATGGTGACGTTAAGTGAATTCTGGTCAGTACATGTTCCAACATTAGTATAAAAATAATATATCATGTAATGCTAATTACATTAATATATAATATAGTATATATTATAAATATATACACAACTTATAATACGTTTATTGTATTATTTCATATTTTATATTAATAATTATTTATCAATTAATAAGGCATTTAATTTGTAATATTATGTGTGTGTATGTATATTAATTATTCAAATTGTACTATAACTAATCAATAGAATATTATTATCTATTCATTATAATAAATATTAGTAATAAATATTTCAGATTATATAATAAAAATACATTTACATATTTGTTTAGCATAATACATTAATAGTTATAAATAAGTATTTATTTCCAATCAGTAATATTTATAACGTATTTTTGTGATTATATATGCATATGTGTGTGGTTTATCCACACCGTCCATCCATTTCTCCACCTCATTTTAGGGGTTGAGCTCAAAATGGAATCATATCCAAAGCTATGTATATATGCCACACTACAGGAAATAGTGAGACTAATGATTTATACCGTTGAAACCTTTGTAGGGCCCACATTGACGTTAATTTGTCATCCAACCCGTTCATAAGATCACACATACGTGGATGAAGGGAAAACACGAATATAGGATTGATCCAAAACTTCTGTAGTTCCCAAGAAGTTTTCAATGGTAGCCATTCAATTGAGACTCTTTCATGTGGTGTGGTCCACTTGAGCTTTGAATATGCTTCAATTTTGAGCTCAAAGACTTAAAATTATATGTTAAAATGGATGTGCCGATTGGATAAAATACATAAATCACAGTGGATTACACAGAGTTTTCTCAGTACACTAATCTTACTGAGTAACTCAGTACACAATCCGCTTCTGCCTGACTATTGGTCTGATGGGTCCACATAACATTGACCATGTAAAAAAAAAAAAAACTCCAATTGAATATTCCCAACCCTTCGATTACAAGCCAATGGTTCAGATGGTTAAAAAAAATTGTATATATCGATGTTTAAGAATTGCAGATTTTGGATTATGGTCCAATCATAACATGTCTCAACAAACCATCTATGTGAAGTAGCCAACCATGGGCCCCACATGTTAGAACCTTATATTGAGCCACTTGGAAGGTTCAATGGATCAGCCGGGCTTCCGGTTAGCTCTCAAAAGCATGTCTTGGGTTACCAACCAAAAATCACACACATGATAATTCGTGGAACGGATTAGGTGAGACCCCGGTCTCACCGCCTCACCCAGGACGGTGTGCCACTTATTGTGGGGCCCACCTTGATGTAGTTATTTTGTATCCACACCGTCCATCCATTTTTCCAGGTCATTTTAGGGGACTAAAAATGAAGCAGATCCAAATATTAGGTGGACCATATATATTATAGGAAACAGTGGTGATTAAACGTGGTACCATTAAATACTTCTTATAACGTAACTTAATGTTTTGTAGCGTTTATATGCCATCTAATCTGCTGATAAGGACACGTAAACCTGCATGAAGGGAAGAAACAAGTATATATCAGCTTAATTCAAAAACTTTTGTGGCCTATTAACGGTCAATCACCACTGTTTCCTATGGTATGGTCCACCTGAAATTTTGAATCTGCTTCAATTTTTGGATTAGCATTAAAATAATTTTCAAAAAAACGGATGGACTGCATGGATAGAGAATAAATACATCAAGGTGGGCCCCACAGTACGGGCCACACCATTATGATTTATGGGTGAGTCCAGGGTCTCACCTAATTCGCTACCGATGCCCCACGCATGAAACCATTACCTTGAAAATGGGTGGTCAGTATTTTTCAAAGAGAAATAAATCCAATCAACAATCTAAGTCATCAATTTGTTAGAGGCCATCATGGATTGCTTATTGTTTGAAGCACTCCTCTTATCATTAATTCCAATGGATTTTATGCACGAGTTAACAAAAAACAAACGGTTAGGTAAGAGAAGAAAAACTTATGGAATGCTTCAACCATCCACTGAGTGTCAATTTTAATAGCAACCCTTAAAAACTATGTTGTAAATCTTGTGAACGGTTCAGATTAATGGATTGAAACCGCCAAATATCTCATTTCTGACAATCATGAACATACCAAGGTATATTCCCATGGGATGGCAGCCAGTAAAGGTGACAAAACATAAGGACCCACCAAAGAAGAAAGATGCGGATATTATGTGAAACGAAAGGTAGGATGTATCCCATGGAACGTGGGCGGCTGCTTTTTTCAACTTCATGCATTCATACTAGTGAGCCCCACGTAGATGCGCACCGTCAAGAGAGTTCATACATGATGAGTTCATACCTTGTGATTATCTGCTCATCCAACCTGATGTAGAGTGGGTCTCCGATACTTCCATGTCCAAGATGGATCAGAAAAGGCCTGATTGAAGGTGGAAGTGATCAAGACTGTCGAACATTAAAATACGCATATCTCGTCAATAAAAATGAGTTATTTGATGTACCATCTATAATTTTGGGTAGGAGAAACTACTTAAGCCACCCAACCCCACTAAGTTGTGTTACCTACTCCAAATTTATGAGATTCCATCATATAGATGGTCTAAAATCAATTTTGTTTTCATTTTTACTATTTATAGTAAATTTTAGTTGGGTCATAACTCATCTTGAGCTATACGAGTTGTTCCAACATGATGAAAAATGCTTAAAAATTTTTAGGAGAACAATGTGGTTAGGTTAAATAGGACACTGCTGAAAAGCATGAAGTTTAGTAGAAATCATGGCATCCATAAATAATAAGTTTACCATTTATAATAAGTCATGAATTTTAGGGAGTTTGAGTTGGAGTTTGATTTTGAAAATTCCATGAGACTATCTAAAGGTTTTATCATGATTCAAATTTCAAATTTCTAAAATTTATTTCTATTTTTTTTTTATTTAATTTCCCTCGGTGATCAACCCTGCATCACAGCCCCTTCACAAGATGCATCTTATTTACACGAGAGCATCTTATTTACACGAGAGAAAACCGTGGGACCAGTCACACCCACCATTGAAACATTTATATAGGGGCCACCATGATTTTTTCTTTTTTTTCTTTTTTTAAGATCCAACCTATTCATAAGTTAACACAGAGATAGATGAAGTTGAAAAAAAAAAAATCTTGATCGGAAACTTCTGTGGCCCCTAAGAAGTTTCAAACGGTGGTTATCACTATCCCCACTGTTTTTTATGGTAGGGTTCACTTTTTCTATGGTAGGGTCCACTTGAACTTTAGATCCATCTCATTATTTTGCTCAATAAAACGATCTCTCCAAATGGATGGACAGTAAGGATACAACACATGCATCATGGTGGGTCGACATAATGGTGACCTCACTTCAGTATGTTGGTTGTTGACCTTGTCAGTATCTAATCCGCGCCCTTCAAGGTACTGTTTGTTGGAAACGGATTGGCTACTCCCACCATCCCGATGGTTGATGGTCTGTGCTCTGTGGGGCTCACCATAATGTATGTGTTTTATCCATTCCGTTCATCCATTTCAGTCAGCCCGGTGTAACACGTGTGCGTAGAGCTGTGCAGAAATGGGACCGATCCGATGGATCCTACCCGATCCGACGAATTCGACCCGATCCAATCCTAACCGAAGGCCAGGATCGGGTCGAATCGAGTTGGCCCATTTAGATCTGACCGTAAATTGGATCAAGTTCGGATCAATGGTCAATCCGAACCGATTCGTTCCGCACAATGTTCATTCAACAGTATTTCCTATAATGTTGTCCACTTGAGATCGGGATATACCTCATTTTTAGTTTAATACCATAAAATGATCTAGAAAAATAGATGGACGACAAGGATGAAATAAATACATCATGGTGGGGTCCACAGAGCACCGATTAGCTAGTGGTAGGGGAGTAAGTAATCCGTCCTTTTGCAAGTGGCTCAAGGTGCACCGAGCACCGCTCTGACACGCGGATTTCAAGCGAAAGACTTTCGCAAGAAGCTCATGCGCGGGATGCTAGGCAGGTCCCACCATGATGTTTGTAATAAATCCACACCATCCATCCATTTTGGGAGCTCATTTTAGGACATGCGGCCAAAAATGAAGTTACGAGAGGAAATAGTGTACATCCAGTGACCACCATTTGAAACATTCGCATGGCCACAGAGTTTAATATCAGAAGAAGTTTTTGGTGTTTTCACTTCATCCGAGTGGGAATGACCTTATAAACAGTTTGGATGGCATAAAAATATCAGGGTAGATAACAGTAGATAACAAGAAGGTTTCAACGGTAGGAAACTTGTTCCTCGGTTTTCCCTCTCGTCCGGCACACTTGAGCTTTTGATCCACTTATCTTTTGATATCTTGTCCTAAAATGAGCTCCCACAATTGATGGACGGTGTGGATTTTTTACAAATATCACTATGGGCCCACATATCATCCCAATAAAAAAAGCCGGACGCGGATGGGCAAGTGTACCATGCACCAGGCCAGCTGCTCTGGTGTATTAGCATCGGCAAGTTCCGTGGGTCCCATCAAGAGGTATGTGTTATATCCAAACTGTCCATCTATTTGGCGGGCTCGTCTTTAGGCTTGAGATGAAAAATAAGACAGATCTAAAGATCAAGTGGACCACACTACAAAAGATTCGATCCAAACTATACCCAACTCGATCTGACTCAATTTTCCTGACCGAGTCGAACTTGGTTCGCGTCAGGGCAACAATGTAACGGATTGGATCAAGTTAGAGGACCCGGACTTGGTCCGAATCGGATCGAGTTCGGGTCAGGCATTGAAAATTTCAGACCGAGTTGAGTTGGGCCCAATCCGGTCCATTATTGAAAATTTCAGACCGACTCGACTCGATGCCCACCTCTACGTGTGCATAGGAAGCGGATTGGCTGGTGTACCTCACACCAGCTATATAGCTGCTGTGATCAGGTCCTATTTTGGGATAACTCCATAGAAAGAATTAATAGACAAGTCCGCACATCAGGTAGGACCGACTTACTCATGTTACTGGGCATCAAGGCATGAAAATCAACGGCTATGATCTCTGAACCCAAAAGATTTTTTGGAGAGCCCTCCATCAACGGCTATAATCTCTGAATCCAAAAGATTCGAGAAAGGCCCTCATGACTTTGTCGAGGATATTTGATAGCTGTTATGGTGGGCTGAGCCCAGGCCCATTTGTACTAACGGTCCAGGCTCAATCACAAATTTCAGGGCTGATCATCAAATGGTCCAGCGTCGGTTATTAAATTGATATATTCAACATGAGGGTGAATGTTAAGTGGATTCAAACAAGTGCACAGCGAACTTCAACACGTTGTGGTGAATTCATCACACGTGTAATATTTCAAGCTGCTCACCAGGTGGCCCTGTACGTGTATATGTTTGGAATGAATCTATCAGACGTGTACAAAATAAATGGACAACAGATAAAGAGAAAGTGACCAACTATCTAATATACAAATGGCCCGTGTCATGATCTTATATAACTCATCTTTGAGAAAAGGAAGCAATGCAGTCATGGTCACATCATCCTTATTTATTTTTGTTTGTGTGTACGCGCACGCGCGTGCGTGTGAAGGTGGACGGTTGCACTATAAGCTTTATTAATAATAAAAAAGAAAAAGAAAAATTACACAAGGAGAGGGGGACAGAACCTGACCTCCAAAACAAGAAACAAATAAGAAAATCAATAAACATTTGATAAACAATCCAGCAAACTAGGCTTCACAGATTGACATATATTAAAATTAAATCCTTAAAAAAAGAAAAAGAAAAAAAAGAGTAGAGCATTTAGACACAGCAGCAACACCGTTCTTGGAAAGAGAAGCAAATGAAAGGCTGTCGTTGATTTCTCTCTCCAACTCATCTTATTTAATGAATGTGATATCGGGGATGTGGGCAATCTTGTAGCAATCTTCTCCTCCTTCTCGGCAGCGTTCTTCTAAGACTGGACATCCGTAGATAATAAGTCTTTGAAGCATGGTGAGGTGTTGCAACTCCTCTGGTAGAGACCTCAACTTTGGACAGCTATAGATCTCCAGAGTTTGGAGGGCTTTGTGTTGTCCCAACCAACCACATGGGAACGATGTCAGCTCTCGACAGGTCCAAATCACTAAATGGTTAAGGTTGGGGAGGACGGGTAAGGGCACACCGGATGACATTCCAACATCGCTGGCTTCTAAAGTCAGCTTCTGGAGGAGCGGTGGAAGGTTGCTGGGCAACGCCTTTAGCTTTTGGCAGTATTTTATTTCTAATTCCAGGAGTGATGGCATAACCTCTCCATCATCTCCACCTCTCAATTCCCACTCTTCCCAATTTTCCATGTCTTTGAAGATGAGCCTCTCCAGCTTTGGGAATGAGACAACACGACCACCACCACCACTTCCCTCGTTGTTATCATCCCCACTAAACTCACCACCCACCTTTCTCACCTCTTCCACTCTCCAAATTTCAAGGTATTTAAGGGAAGGTAGTTTCCCAAGACCTGGCAACTGTTTACACTTTAAACAATAGATGAGTCTCAACTTGACTAGATTGGAGAAAACCGGATCCTCTGTCCACTTGGGAAGCTTGGAACCTCCGTAGCTCTCTATTTTCAACTCTTTCAAGTTTGTGTGGGGCTGCAGGATTTCAAGCACCTCCTCTGTTCTCTTCTGCTCATCATCACCCGATGCTTCATCACCCATGGGGTCGTATTTGAAGGTTAGACTATGAAGGTACTGCTTCTTATTTAGTTCTGCCTCTCTTGCTTCGTCTCTGCTCCTCACATTTTTCAAGCCTGTAATTTCAAGACTTCCTTGAAGATGATTGAGGTGTTTCAGTTCTCCCCATTTACATCCTTCATCGTCACCCCCCACAATGAACTCTGTTAATGTCCGAAGGCTACTTAGTTTACCTATGTCCTGCGGTAAGTACTTCAAGTCATCAGTGCCTTCTAATTCTAGATGTCTCAGGCCAGTCATTTTCCCCATCCCTCTAGGCAGTTTTCTTAGCCATTGACAGTAATTGAGTTTCAAGGTCTGTAAATTTCTGCAATTACTCACCTCCTCTGGCAACTCCTCTATCTGTGTCTCTGATAAATCAAGATATCTCAAGTGCCTCAATTTTCCTACTGTTGGAGGCAATTTCTGAATGCTAGTGCCACTCAAGTCCAATGCCCTGAGGTGCCTGAAATGATGAAATAAATTGTTTGGCACCTTTCTTGACTTGCGTAGCAACAACGTCCGCAACTTTTTTGCCTTATACAAGGTGGCCCAATCTCTGTCACCTGCGTCATCACTGTCAATTAAAAACAAATGGCGGAGATTATTTAGGTTCAACGAGGGTTGCTTTCTCATCTCCACCACTGAACACTCACTTCCAGCAACAGATTGTGCAAGATCATGAACTAAATCATGCATCTTGCACAAATGTATGTTCTTGTCAGTGTCGAGGTCTGCATCTTGGAGCAACGTTCGTCTTAGAAAATCATCGAAATACTGCCCACCAGTTTCCTCCATATCTCTGCTTCCGTCGGAGTGAATGAAACCTTGTGCCACCCATAGCTTGACTATCATATCCTTCTCTATCTCCCAATTTTTCGGGAAGATGGAGAAATATGCGAAGCATTGCTTCAAAGCATGAGGCATGTCATAGTAGCTGAGTAACAAAGCTGGTAAAATGCCTTGTAAGACATCATGTGAATTCCATGCATCACTTTCCAAGATGAGCTCCCACTCCCTTCTCGTCCTTCTCCAGCCCATGGCAGTTCCTATTGTCTTTGCTGCGAGAGGCACCCCTCCACACTTCTTTATGATTTCCCTTCCAATCTCTTCCAACTCCGAACGCCCTTCGGCACTCCAATGCTCAAGCGCTTTACGCCTGAACACTAACCAGCAATCATCATCAGATAAGACTGCCAGTTTGTGCATGCGACTCCTTCCCATCGCGAATGCAACATTTTCACTACGAGTGGTTATGACGATTCAACTCCCTGATGCACAAGTTTGGAAGGGAAGTTTCAGTCTGTCCCACTTCTCATTATCTTCACTCCAAATGTCATCAAGCACAAGTAAAAATCTTTTTTCATGCAACATTTCACGAAGGTAAAGTTGCAGCTGATCCAGGTCTAAATTTTCACCCTTAAACTCAGTGTCTGCAGATTTTATAATTGATTTCGTAATTCGTTTCACATCGAAATCTTCAGAAACACATACCCACATTCTCTTCTGGAAATGCTTCTTGACTTTCTCATCGTTGTAGGCAATCTGAGCAAGGGTGGTCTTCCCCAACCCCCCCATTCCAACGATAGAAATGACAAAGGGCACCTCATTCACCTCTCCACTACTCTCCCTCAGCAACAAGTTTAGGACTTCATTTTTGTCATCTTCTCTACCAACAAGTGACGATCGGTCGAGTAGGGAGCCTATCTCTCGCTCTCTGATCTCTCCCCGCCTCACTTCACTATCCACCCTCTCCCTCTCCCCACTCTCTCCTCTAAGACCCAATAGGTTCTTTTCTTTTAAGATATCATCTAATCTACCCCTCACCTCCTTTATCCCACTCCCAATTTTGTGGCGTAACGCGACATGATTGAAGCAGTTAACAGGTGAGAGGAAGCTTCTTACCTTCTTCTTGCTGAAACAGGACACACCATCTTCATCAAGTGCTTGCGATTTGAGAGCTTCCGTCATCCATTCATCTAGTATGTCATCCACATTGTAGGCCACGTCTTTGAGATTCTCCAACCACTTCTTCACAGCTTCATCCTTCAGTCGCCGAGTTTCAGCATCTTTAAGCACAGATTGGAGCAAGGTGAATGTACTGGAAAGGTTTTTGATCTCGTTGGTGACACCCACCAACAAAACCACCTCATCTTCAAGAACTTTGGCCAGTTTTTCTATGGCAAGCGAGACCAGTGAATCAACCATGTTTTCTGTTTTGGTAGTGATGAAAAGAAGGGAGGAATTTGAGTTCAAAGAGGTGTAAAAATAGGAAAGGGGAAGGATTTTGAAGATAGAGGATGAGAGAGAGAGAGAGAGAGAGAGAGAGAGAGAGAGAGAGAGAGAGAGAGAGAGAGAGAGAGAGAGAGAGAGAGAGAGAGAGATGAAATGTTGTTATGCAGTTGTTGGTACAACAGAATGCACATTTTTATAGTGTCTGCTCTTTATTCAAAGATTGATGCAAAACCTTCCTTCCACTTCAATTTTAATTAATTATTCCAAATAAAGAGTGGAATAATATGATTTCCACCTAAGGATAAGCATATGTCCTTAGCTTTCACAAGCATGGCCCATGGCTTGGACAATCTGAACTGTTGATCTGATGTGTTCCACAACGGTTCAGAAAAGGACAATGGAAGTCCCCATCCAATTCAAGTATTGGTAATGATTGGATGACTTGGATATTCTAGGATCATCACCAATTTCCAATAAGACCCTGTTTGATCAATGGCTGGGATCATGACCTATGGGCCCCACTTGAACCAACTGGTGCTTTGAAATGAGGTTTTCACGGTATCCATTGGTTGAGGTTCCTCTTCCAAGAATAACATGTTCCCAAGGTAAGAAAAGATGCTGCAAGGAAGGAATTGCTTTTAACCAGAGCACTAAAGATCCATTCCTCCAACAATAAGAAAAGGTTTATTATGCTTGAGTGGGAATCCCAACACATATTTCAAAATTGTTTTTGAATTTTTTATATCTTAAAATGTTACTGGACTCCCACCAACCATCCATTTATCATGAGAGAATAATGGCCACAAGATTCTTGACAAGGTTTCAAGTATTAGCCAAAACCAGTACATATAGCCCAACATGCATTGATTACATATTGTTTCCTTTGGTGTAGCCCACTTGATTTTTTTTTATCAGCCGGATTTTTGCAGTGTCTTATCTTCATGGTGGGCCACACATGCTGTGATGCAAGACAATTAACCATTTGCTCTAAAAGCTCGACAGTTAGAGCATGGCGAATTAATCCTTTTATCTCATAGCCCTAGCCCTCGCATGAGTTAGGACCTCGGTCGAACTCCCCTCGTGGGCTCCAAATCACATGGGTAACGCCTTACACGAGTCACCCGCCTCACACGGCCGGCCCACCCCGAGTGTGTCCCCGCATCCCACAGGCTACCCCTCTTAAACCCGGTGTGAAAATGCCCCTGCATTATGCTGGATGATTTAAAATCCACACACATGCATCAATGTGGGCCAACAAGAAGCGTGCGGATGTGCACATGAGCTATGCTTGAGAGGTATTTGAGAATGGGACATACATTGTGAAAAGTGAAGAAGTTATTTGCTTGTCCCAATCACTATCTGACCTATCAAAAGAACAGCTCTGAACTTGCTTGTATTTATGCCTTGTATGCAGCAATGACATGGAGGAGTTGAACAGGGCATAAGAAGTACAGTCACATCTCATGGCCTCCATTAGCTGCTGAAAAGTGGGGGCAAACCAAAAACACAGTGGATAATCAACACAGTTATTATTAGTTGCTGTCGTTGTTGTTGTTTCTGTTTAATTCATATAAAATATAAGAGAAAGCATTTTATCTATATGTGAGTCAAATGGTCAGTCATGTGTTTATTCCTGCATCAGGTGGGCCACCAACGTTTTTTAACCGTTAAATTACATGGAAAATGTTTGGACTCCTCAGATCAATCTATTGATGTAATTTTAGTGATTTCAATAGCATACACATGTACAATTAAATAGTAGCCTACTTTTTCCTGGATGCGGATTGGCTGCTGTACCACACTACCGATCTGGCTAGTGTGTTCACGTTGCCGAGTTACGTGGGTCCCATCATGAGGTATGTGTTATATCCCAACCGTCGTAAGGCTTGAACCAAAAAATAAGACAGATCCAATGATCAACTGGACCACACTGTAAAAAACGGTGGGGATTGGATCAATATGATATTTGTTTTTCCTCTTCATCCAGGTCTGCATGACCTTACGAATAGATTGAATGGAAAATAAACATTATGGTAGGCCCTACGAAATTTTAACATTGAGAATCATTGCCCCCACTGCTATTTGTGCTGTGGTCCACTTAAGATTTGGATATGAATCATTTTTGGGGTCATGCTCTAAAAATGGATGAACAGTGTGGATATAATAAATGACATTTTGAAGCCCATGTAACTTTGATCTCCTTTGAACAGCGAGGATGCTCCATTTGGATCAGGACCTAGAGAAAGTTTAAGTCAAAGGTTGAGAAAATGAGTGAGGCATAGTAGCAGTCAAGGCCAACAAGAAGATGAGATCAAGGGGATACAAGAAGAAATTGATCAGCCATTGGATGCTGATGAATAATTAGTGGGAATTAATGACAAGAAACAAAAGAAAATAAAGTATATATTGAAGAAGGAGATGACTCTAAAGATGATGACAATAATCACGATGATGATGGAGATGTGCCGCAACAGATTAGGGATAAGATGGGGAAAGTAGACATGGTTTGTTTATGTGCAATGGAGATCAAGAACTGTGCCAGTTTGAAGGAGATGGTTTGTTCATGTGCAACAAAGATCAAGAATTGCACTGGTTAGGAGTGAGTTGATACAAGTTGAAGGCTTTAAAAGAGCATATGCCATTTGACAACATTGCTATTACCCTACATCAATCATCTCAAGGCTCAAATTTATAATACACGTGCCCGATGGCATGCACATCAAGTGAGTAGTAGCAAACCTCGTAGCTTTAAAAGTATGTCAAGCTAAAGAATCTAGCAATAAAAGCAACTGCAGTAACTAAGACACATACCATATGAATCATGCTGGGTAGATGGTGTGGGAATTGGCAGCTCTAAGGTTTCTGTAGCAGTTTGGAGCTCCTCAGGAAGTATATCCTGCATTATGAAACCTGCTCTTTTGTGCTTCTTTTTTAGGCTACACGATAGGTAGGGCCCTATATGTACATCTCTTGTCCATATTTTCAATGGAAAAAAAATAAAATTTATTGCAAAAAATAAAAGAGTTAAACAACTCTCAAAGGACAACCAAAGAATACAGGTGATGACCAACTTCAGGGGTCATTTGGATGCTTGTAAGTTTTTAGGTTCTGACTTTCAGCTATAAATCACTTACAAAGAAGTGACTTCTCACTCCCAGTCCCATGAAGTTTCCTATCAATTTTCCCCCCCAAGCCTCCCCCACCATGCCTCCCCACCATGCCCAATAGAACCAAAAGACACAAGCCCGTGTGCTTCCCCGCCGACATTCCCGCTCGGCCAACCACCACTAGGAGGAGGCATTGTATTCTGTTAGCTACTTATAGCATACATATATAGAACATCTATCTAGGCAACCCTCTGCTCTATCCTATCTCACCTGTCATGTAGAGCATAAGCATTTCAGATTATTCCAAATTCAGAGTATAAATAAAGAACTTCGAGTATTAGACTATCCTTTTTTTCTTGTCCATAGAGTAATCACCTGGCATAGTCAAGACCCATCATAATGTACAAATTTTTCTGTGTTGGTATAGATAAGAATGGCAGTAAATGTGTATGAACACGGCAGGTTCTTTACTGGCGTGATTGGGAAATTTCCAATCTTTGAGACGGTTGGAGGTGGTCGACCTTTGCTCCATCTTGAAAACTTGTTGAAGAGCAGAAATGCATCTATTCTACATCCAATTCCGGAAAAAGGAAGCCACACAAATGAATTTTGTTTTAGACGTCTACCTAAAATCATAGTGTATCTCCAATCCAATGGTCTTTGGGAATGCAATCAAATGGACTCATCCACAAATACCAAGTTTTGAAATTTAGCAAGTATATCCGGCATTATCTAGATAATGACATAAATAGAAAAGATACAGGATAATAACCAAACAAGGATCATGATCGTCTAACCAATCAAAAACAAAGATCATGATCATCAAAGAACTGACCCCAACTGAACCCAAGTTCATTAACTCAGTTTCTGGGTGCGACTTGTCCGAGTATTGGATTGAATCGTATAGCTGATGCCAATAGGATTCGTCCCTTCACCGTTGCCAAAAACAACAAAAATTAAAAGATTAAAAAAATCATAAAATTAGAAAAAGAAAAATGGGTTCGTTTGTATGCTTGTAACATTCATTAGTTGCAAGTGACTTACCTGTAAATCACTCATAGGTAGTGTTTGGATCCCCCTCCCCCCCTTAAGGTAGGTAGTGTTGGAGAAATTTCACCTCCTGCTTCAAGATACCGACAAGGTCAGTGGCCAGATGGGTGCTGAAGTGACTTCACCAAGCTCCGTGGACCTCACCATGATGCATGTGTTGTATCCATACCATCCAACCATTTGTAGAGATCGTCTTATGGCATGAGAAAAAGAATGAGATAGATATAAAGTTCAAGTGGACACACCACAGAAAACCATGGGATCGGTCACACCCACCGTTGAAACATTTACAGGGCCCACCATGATGTATTTTTTAGATCCAACCTATTCATAAGTTAAAATAGAGATAGATGAAGTGAAAACAAAAATATAAGCTTGATCGGAAACTTTTGTGGCCCCTAAAGAAGTTTTGAACAGTGGATGTCATTGTCCCCACTGTTTTCTATGGTGGGGTCCACTTAAACTTTAGATATATTTCATTATTTTTTGAATGCCATAAAACGATCTCTACAAATGGATGGACGGTATGGATACAACACATGCATCATGGTGGGGTCCACAGAGCTTGGTGACGTCACTTGAGTAGCGATTGCTACTGACCTTGTCAGTATCTAATATGCGCTTTCAAGGTACTGTTTGTTGGAAACGGATTGGCTACTCCCCCTAGCACAGTGGTTGATGGTTGGTGCTCTGTACGCCCTACCATGATGTATTTGTTTATCCATTCAGTTCATCCATTCTTACATATCATTTTAGGGCTTGATCCTAAACATAAGAGGGATATAAATCTCAGGTGGACAACACCAGAGGAAAACAATAGTAATGGATATCCACCATTAAAATCCTCCTAAGGCCCACTGTACTGTTTATTTTGACATCCAATCCGTTGATTAGTTTATACTGACCCCAGATGAAGGTAAATAGATAGACGGAATAGATGAAACACATACATCATTGTGGGTCCCACAGGGCACCGACCATCAGCCATTGGCCGGTGGCAGGGGAGTAGCCAATGCGTTTCACTGGGGAACGGTTTCGGTCGGACACGGATTACGTCCTATCCGGGATATGTGGGGCCCACCATGATGTAAGTGTTTTATCCATGCCGTTCATTGCTTTTCTCAGATCATTTTAATGCATAAGCCTAAAAATGAAGCACGTCCACAGCTACAGTGGACCACACCAAAGGAAGCTGCAGTGATAATGACACCCACCGTTGAAACCTTTCAGTCACCATGATGTTATTTTTACCATCCAACCTATTAATAAGGTCATGTAAACAAGGGTGAAGTGAAAACATAATATCAGATTGATTCGAAACTTCTCCAGCTCTCAAGAAATTTGTAATGGTGTACGGTCAATACCCACTTTGTGGTCCACTTAAGACCTTTACCTACCTCAATTTTTTTCTCATATCTTAAAATGATCGGATAAAAAACGATGAACGGCATGGATTAAAAACTTACGTCATCTTGGCCCCACAGAGCCCTGCCCGGACAGATTACTGTCCGGCCGGGGGTAAAACGCAATCCGCGTCCGTTTTGGTCGGGCCTGTGAAACACGTGCGCGTATTGGGAGCGGATTGGCCGGTGTACCAGTACCACACACCAGCCATATAGCTGTGTATTGACGCCAGCAAGTTCTGTGGGTCACATCATGAGGTATGTGTTAAATCCAAACTGTCCATTCATTTTTTAAGATTGTATTAAGGCGTGAGCCGAGAAAAAAGGTAGATCTAAAGATCAAGTGGACCACACTGCAGAAAGCAGTGGGGGATTGAAATTCTACCGTTGAAACCCTTTTTTGGGGTCACAGAAGTTTAGGATCAATATGAAATTTGTTTTTCCTCTTCATCCACGTATTTGTGATCTTAAGAACAAATCGGATGGAAAATAAACGTTATGATGGGCCCTACGAATTTTTTAACGGTAAAAACCATTATCCTCGCTTCTAATTTTGGTGTGGTACATTTGAGCTTTTGGATATAATTCGTTTTTTGGCTAATGCTCTAAAATGATCTCAAAAAATGGATAAACAGTGTGGATATAGTAAATACATCATTGTGGGGCCATGTAACTTTGATCTCCTTTAAGGATTAGTAAATACATCATGACATGGGCTATGTAGAGTCCACCCTTATGTATGTGTTTTATACCTCCATCTACAGTGCATCCTACCTTTTTGGACAATACAGTCCACCCACCCTTATGATGTGTTATGGGGAACATCAATCTAAATCATGTCCGATCGCTCAGTCTGATGAGTGAATGAGCCAGACTTTATTTCCAATTATTATAAAGGAATAGAGGCAAAAGATTGAAAGAGCGTAATCTAACATATTTTACCTATATACCATTTAATTAAGGAGAGGCCCATCAAACAAACGGATCAGAGCATTGAAAGATAACCCTAAATTCATTAACAGATAAGTTCGGATGTACAGTATTATTGAAAAAATATTTGGGATAATTAATAGGCAGGTCCACACATCAGGTGGGACCCACTTACAATATAATTGCCTCATACTTGCAACGCACTTATGTTACTGGGGAGAAAGGCATTAAAATCAACAGCTATGATCTCTGAATCCAAAAGATTTTTTGGAGGACCCTCCATCAACAGTGGATCCTGTAGGGAAATGCGGAGAGTGAGCCCTCGAGATCTGACGGTCTACACGATGGATGATTAGGACCCTCACAAAGCAGAAGGACGGTGTTCCAACGGCCCATCAAGAAAGACACATCAGTCCATCAGTCCATCATGGCATTGTTCAAGAAAGGCACATCATGACTTTTTTTCCAGACTTAAAACAGATTCAAGAAAGGCACATCAGTCCATCATGGCATTGTTCAGGATATTTGATGGTTTTTATGCTGGGCTGAGCCCAGGACCATTTGATTTTCATCTTTGAGTAAAGGCAAATAAACAGTCATGGTCACATCATCGTTATTTATCTATTGTTGTGTGTGTGTGTGCGCGTGCGTGTGAAGGTGGACAGTAGCACCGGAAGCTTTAATAATAATAATAATAATAAATTACATAAGGAGAGACATTTGATAAACAGATTTGGTTTACTGGCAGAGCAAGACAACAATCCAGCAAACTAGGCTTTACAGATTGAGATTAAATGACATATATTAAAATTAAATCCTAAGAAGAAGAAAAAAAAAAAAAGTAGAGCAGTTACACAGCAACAACACAGTTTGGGGAAAGAGAAGCAAATGAAAAGCCATCGTTGATTTCTCTCTCCAACTCCTCAATCAAATGTGATATTGGGGATGTGGGCAATCTTGTAGCGATCTTCTCCTCCTTCTCGGCAGCGTTCTTCTAAGACTGGACATCCGTAGATATTCAGTTTTTGAAGCATGGTGAGGTGTTGCAACTCCTCTGGTAGAGACCTCAACTCTGGACACATCCGGATATCCAGAGTTTGGAGGGCATTGAGTTGTCCCAACCAACCACATGGGAACGATGTCAGCTCTTGATTAAAATAAATCACCAAATGGTTAAGGTTGGGGAGGACGGGTAAGGGCACACCGGATGACATTCCAACATCACTTGTATCTAAACTCAGCTTCTGGAGGAGCGGTGGAAGGTTGCTGGGCAACTCCTCTAGCTTTCGGCAGTTTTGTATTCGTAATTCCAGGAGTGATGGCATAACCTCTCCATAATCTCCACCTCTCAATTCCCACTCTTCCCAATTTGGCATGTATTCGAAGATGAGGGCCTCGAGCTTTGGGAATGACACAACACCACCACTTCCATCATTATTATCTTCCCCACTAAACTCACCACCCACCTTTCTCACCTCTTCCATTCTATAAATAGAAAGGTATTTAAGGGATGGTAGTTTCCCAAGACCAGGTAGTTGTTTACACTCCAAACAAATGAAGAGTTCCACCTTGACTAGATTGGAGAAAACCGGATCCTCTGTCCACTTGGGAAGCTTGGAACCTACGTATCTCTGTATTTCTAACACTTTTAAATTTGTGTGGGGCTGGAGGATCTCAAACACGTCCTCATTTAGTTCAGTATACCCATAATCCAAGCTCAGCTCATGAAGGTGCTGCTTCTTATTCAGTTTTGCCTCTCTAGCTTCGTCTCTGTTCCTCACATTTTCCAAGCCTCTAATGTCAAGACTTCCTTGAAGATGATTGAGGTGTTTCAGTTCTCCCCATTTACATCCTTCATCGTCACCCTCCATTATGAACTTTGTTAATTTCCGAAGGCTACTTAGTTTCCCTATGCCCTGCGGTAAGTACTTCAACTTACGAGTGCCTTTTATTTCTAAATGTCTCAAGCTAATCATTTTCCCCATCCCTCTAGGCAGTTTTTTTAGATGATAACAATCATTGAGTATCAAGGTCTGTAAATTTCTACAATTACTCACCTCCTCTGGCAACTCCTTGATCTTCGTCCAAGTTAAATCAAGATATTTCAAGTGCTTCAAGTTTCCAACTGTTGGAGGCAATTTCTGAATGCTAGTGCGACTCAAGTCCAATGCCCTGAGGTGCCTGAAATGATGAAATAAATTGTTTGGCACCCTGGAGATTGTTGAGTCGTGTAGCAACGTCCGCAACTTTTGGGCCTTATACAAGGTGGCCCAAATGGAAGCCACTTCATCAGCTTTGTCATCACTGTCACCTGCGTCATCACTGTCAATTAAAAACAAATGGCGGAGATTATTTAGGTTCAATGAGGATTGCTTTCTCATCTCCACCACTGAACACTCACTTCCAGCAACAGATTGTGCAAGTTTATGAACTAAATCATGCATCTTGCAACTGACTATGTTCTTGCCATCATCGAGTACTGCATCTTTGAGCAACGAGCGTCTTAGTAAATCATGAAAATACAGCCCACCAGTTTCCTCCATATCTCTGCTTCTGATGAAACCTTGTGCCGTCCATAGCTTGACTATCATATCCTTCTTTATCCATGAATCTTTTTGGAAGACGGATAAATATGCGAAGCATTGCTTCAAAGCAGGAGGCAAGTCATAATAGCTGAGTAACAAAGCGGGTAAAATGCCTTGTAAGACATCATTCGAATTCCATACATCGCTTTCCAAGATGAGCTCCCACTCCCTTCTCGTCCTTCTTGAGCCCGTGGCACTCCCTATTGTCTTCGCTGCGAGAGGCAACCCTCCACATTTCATTACAATTTCCTTTCCAATCACTTCCAACTCTGAACACTCACTCTGATGCTCAAGCGCTCTACGGCTGAACAATAACCAGCAATCGTCAAAGGATAAGACCGCTAGTTTGTGTATGCGACTCCTTCCCATCGCCCGTGCAACATCTTCACTGCGAGTGGTTACAATGATTCGACTCCCCCGTGCACCTTCTTGGAAGGGACATATCAGCTTGTCCCACATCTCATTGTTAGTACTCCAAACATCATCAAGCACAAGTAAGAATCGCTTTGAGTGTAACATATGACGGAGGCGATCCTGCAATGGGGCCAAGTCTAATGAGTCGCAACCAGTCCCAGTTGCAGATTCTATGCTTGATTTTGTAATCCGTTTCACATCAAAATCTTCAGAAACACACACCCATATTCTCATATCAAAATGCCCCTTCACTTTCTCATCATTGTAGGCAAGCTGGGCAAGAGTGGTTTTGCCGAAGCCCCCCATTCCAACAATTGAAATGACAGCATACACGACCTCCACCTCTCCACTACTCTCCCCAAGCAGGAAATCTAGAATTTCATTTTTTTCACCTTCTCTACGTACAATTGACAGTTGATTGAGTAGGAAGCCAGTCCCTCGCTCTCTGATCTCTCCCCGCCTCACTTCACTATCCACCCTCTGTTGCGCAGCACGCCAACAACGCAGTGGGCCTAGATCCAATCTCAGGCCTCACCCACAAACAATAAACAGAAAGAAATATAAACTAGAAATAGATCAAAGCAATCAAAACAAACCACAAGACAAGATATACGTGGAAAAACCCCAATCTAGGGTAAAAAACCACGGATGCAAACTTTCACTATGAAGAACAAAGATTACAAGGCAATATACTAATATCTCCCTTGAAAGAATATAGAAAACCCTTTACCGACACCTTAGAATTATTTCTTCAATATTCCAATACACCTAGAAAAGCCCTAGGAATACCTATATATAGTTTAGGCAACTTCCCTTCCGCACCCTTGCGAAAGGCGACACCAAAATCTGCAGTCCGCATCAGATTCGGAAACGAATCTACGTAACCTACGACTAGTCGAAGGGAAGCTACGACTGGTCGAACAATTCCTACGACTAGTCGAAGGCGGCCCCAGATGTGGCTCCACATCTCAACACCCTCTCCCTCTCCCCACTATCTACTCTAAGACCCAATAGGTTCTTATCTTTTTCAATATCATCTAATCTACCCCTCACCTCCTTTATCCTACTCCCAATTTTGTGGCATAACATGACTTGATTGAAGAAAGTAACACAGGAGAGGTAGCAAGTAACAAGGAAGCTGAAACAAGAGCTATCACCTTCATCTGGAGCTTGTGGTCTGAGAGCATCTGTCGTCCACTCATCTAGTATGTCATCTGATGGGGATTTTTCTCCTCATTGTTGGGATCGATGAAATCGAACAGGTTTCGATATCATCGATAATTGCAAAATTTTTCACTGCTGATTGCTAGATAGTTTTTTGGTCCTGTCGATATGATCAAGAGACTTTCAGATCATATTGAGGTTGTCGTCGAGAGTGGCTCGATGGCATCGATAATTGTTGGAATTTCCACCCCTGGTCGCTGGACAATTTTTGTCCCGTCTCGATATGATCGAGAGACATTCAGATGATATCGACGCTGTTATTGAGAGACCTTCGATATCATCGACGAGTTCCACAGATGTGATTGCGGAAACGCAGATTTTACGGATTTTGTTTCCTATTTGGGTTACACCTCTTTATATACTTATATATATGGGTGTATCCGGAATTGGGGTGTATTACAGGGCATTCTAAGTTTCCTAAAGGTATTCTAGGAGGGCTTAGGGGTATTAAAGGTGAGAAAGAGAGAGAAGAGAGAGAGAGAGAGAGAGAGAGAGAGAGAGAGAGAGAGGAAGCTTGTAGAAGGGAGATTCTGCTCGTAGAGGTGATCTACTTCACAGTCCACGTCTCAGCGCTTCTACGTCCTCGTGATCGGTGAGATCTCTCCGTTTTTCTCTTGTTCTCTTTTGTTTATCCACTCCTGCGTGAGTGAAGAAGGTTTGATCCAAGCGGTGTGTGCTTGTGATCGGTTGTAACGTTCTGCTTTATAGTGGATAAATTGTTGATGTGGACGAGGTCCTGTGATTTTTACCTCTTTGAGGGCTTTCCACGTAAAAATTCCTGGTGTGGTGTGGTTTATGTTTTGATTTAGTTCATTGCATTATTATTCCATAATTCTGGTTTGTTTCGGGAGGCTAGATCCTAAGGTTTTGTGCAAGGCCCCCAACAAAGTGGTATCAGAGCTAAGTTCATTGAACGGGTAGGATCGGTTTTGAATTATGAAAGGTGGCTCATCAAGGATGATCAGTCTCAATGGTTCTAACTGGACCATATGGAAGGCTAAGATGGAGGACTTGCTTTATTGCAAGGACCTATATTCTCCAATTTTAGGCATATCAGCAAAATCCAAGGATATGACTGATGATGATTGGAAGAAGATGGACCGAAAGGCAGTGGGGTTTATTAGACAATGGTTGGATGATTCTGTGTTCCACCATGTGTTTACGGAAACCTCAGCCGCTAGCCTATGGCAGAAATTACAAGGGCGGTATGAGATGAAGACAGCCGGTAATAAGATTTTTCTGATAAGGCGACTTATGAATCTCAAGTTCAAGGATGGTGGTTCTGTGGCCAATCACATGAATGAGGTCAACAATATAGTGAACCAACTCTTCTATATAAAGATGGTCCTGGAAGATGAATTGCAGGCTTTGCTATTGCTTAGTTCATTGCCTGACAGTTGGGAGACATTGGTGGTGTCTCTAAGTAACTCCGCGCCAGACGGAAAGATATCCATGGAACAGGTAACCAGTTGTCTCTTCAATGATGAGACAAGGAGGAAGTCTCAGGGATCTTCTCAGCAAGAGGCCATCGTGACACAAGAACGAGGGAGAGGAAAGAACAGGAAGGGCGGGAAGGCCCGAGATCGATCAAGAGGTAAGTTGAATAACAGAAAGGATGTTGATTGCTGGAATTGTGGCAAGAAGGGCCATTACAAGCATGAATGTTGTGGTAAGAAGAACGACAAGAAAGAAAAAAGGAAGGAAGATGAATTAGATTCCACCGCGGTCGCTACTGATGGCGACGTTGTTATTATTCTTTCAGCAGATCATGATGTTTGTCTCACGGCTACGAGTCAGGACACCGACTGGGTGATAGACTCGGGAGCCTCGTTTCATGCGACTCCACATAGGGACTTCTTCATAAGCTATAAGTCAGGTGACTATGGGATCGCGAAGATGGAAAATTTTGGCGTATCGAAGATCGTGGGAGTCGGTGATATTTGTATGAAGATCGATGTGGGCTACACATTGGTTCTTAGGGATGTGAGGCATATCCCAGATCTTCGCCTCAACTTGATGTCGACAGGAAGGTTGGATGATGATAACTATGAAAGCCGATTGCTGGTGGGCGATGGAAGCTCATCAAGGGTTTGTTGATCGTGGCCAGAGGAAAGAAGTGTTGCACCCTTTACAAGGCAAGTGTCAGTTGTTCACTCCCCAAGTATAGGGTTGTGATGTAGTAATAAACTCGGTAAGACCGAGGTCGAATCCACAGGGATTGAAACCTGTACGTAGTCTGAAACTAAATAGAACTAGAACTAGAATGAGATGAAATCTAAATTGAGTGTCAATTGAGGAATAATGATGAACTAATTATCTAAAACTTAAAGAATTCAGGGAAAGGACACTAAGGATTCAGAGGATCCACTTATAAAGATCAGGGAGATCTTATACCTGTTTCAAGAACTCAACTGAACTTCCTTTGATATAGTTTTCAAGAGATGAAAGGTATATGAATTAGAATGGATTCCATCACCAAACCATGCCCAGGAGACAAAGTAAACAACAGAATTAAACTTATTACCAACCCATCAATATGTTATGAAGGTTAGGAAGGGTACCGACATCCAACCATGCCTAGGAGACGATGGTGAACAACAAAACTTCCTGATATCATAAACATAAAAGACAAGAAAAAAGAAATACTCAAAGCTATTGCAGATCCATTGTAATTTCAATCACAACAGACCATTAAAAACTGAAAACATCCCTTTTAATAATCAAACTATTATCAAGTTCAGTTCACAACTTAAATCCAGGCATAAGAAAAATCCCTCATTATACTACAAGCTTCACCTCTTAGCCCTAGTTAAGAGGTTTAGCCCGTCATAAACGAGTTAATCTGATTGTAGAAAAATAAACAGCAAATAAAAAGATAAAAATAAATAAAAATAAACTATTCTCTCTGTCCAAAACCGTCCCAAGGATGGGATTCTCCCCAGCCGTGGATATCTCTCTCTCCTTTCCTTTCCTTTTATAGAGTAAAGAGTCGGTGACAGCTTGCGTGCGTAGCCCTTACGCACAGCAGAAAATGATGCGAAAGTTTTACGCACTGAAACCGTACGTGAGTAACACAGCTTACGTTGGTTATTTGGTGGGGGCATGATCGGGATTTTCTGAGAAATCCAAACCGTCCATTGTCTTCACCTCGAAATTTCGACCAGATATGGACAGTTTTGTTGTCCGTTGATGCGGCCCGGGAAGAAATCCCACTGCAACCATAACAGACGGTCCTTTTGTGCTAGCTGTCATCTGCACGTGTGTATGTTTGGTTAAACAAAGTCAACATGGATTTGAATGGTTTTCGTCCTCTGCATGATGGACGATCTGGATCTGATTGATGGGTCCTAATGGTGGCCCACAAGGATCATCCGCACGCTCTGTTTGCGAACAGAGCTTATGGTGTTGTTGTAATGATCGGTGGGCCCTTTGTAGGCTTCTACGGAGAAATCCACTCCGTTCATTGTGATCCTCTCGAAAAACTAGTAAGGAATGGTTGATTTTGGATTGGATTCTGTGTGGCCCACTGATGTTTTTATTCCGCCGTCCATCCTACCTTTAACGGTGATCTATGCATGTCCACGTACATGGAAGAAAAGGTAAGCTTGACGAAGTTTTTGGCCACCCCTCTTACTGAATGGACGGTTCAGATCATCCATTTGGATGATGTGTGGGGCCCACTAGCCAAAAAATGGTCGGACAGCGTCCCATGAGGAAGAAGGTCGGGTCTGCCCACTTTGACCAAAAGTTCTGGTCTGGTGCACGGCTTGAGCACCCACGTTGTACACGTGCAATGCACATGTGGGTCCCAAGGTGATGTATATGAGAGATCAGCTCCGTCCAACCTGGTTTCCATATAATTTAAATGGTTGGCACCAAAATTTAAGTATTTCAAGATATCAGGCGGGCCCCAGATTGACAATTTGTGGGCTGATCTGTCCGTTGGGCCACTTCCACAAAGATCCAATGGCTGATTTTTGACGTGTACGGTTAATTTATGGTCCTCAGGCTATAAATAAAGTTTCAAGCTAAACGGATGGTGGAAATCCTATGATCTTGCATTCTGGACGGTTTTCAGGCCCGTTTAATGTGAGCGGCTTGATTTTCTCGGATGTCTGGCATGTAAATCCTTCGATCTCGATCCCTTGAAGTCCGTCCCTTGCCTTGATGCATTCTGAGCATCAAATCTATGCCTTTAGTAGCCTTTTTCAATCGTAGCTCCTAAATACATCCTGCATCACAAACACCATTAAAATAAGGCATTTAAACATTTTCATGGTCGTAAATCCATGTACTAAATGGGGTCTAATATGCAATATTTGACCCTGAACATCAGTATGTGCAAGGGTGGGTTGAACGCAACAGAAGATTTATCTATTGACATGTGGTACAGGCGTCTAGGCCACATGAGTGAAAAAGGGCTTCAGGTACTAGCAAAGAAGCGGCTCTTTCCAGACGTGACAAATACACCTCTCAAAACCTGTCTTGATTGTTTATCAGGGAAACAACATAGAGTTTCATTCGTTAAAACTGTTTCTCATGTTAATAAAGTGCATGCATTAGATTTGGTTTATTCTGATGTTTGTAGTCCTATGAGGACAAAAACCTTGGGTGGGGCATTATATTTTGTCACTTTTATAGATGATGTATCTAGGAGGGTTTGGGTTTATGCTTTGAAATCCAAGGATGAGGTCTTTGGTGTGTTTAAGTTGTTTCATGCTATGGTCGAGAGAGAGACTAGTAGATCATTGAAGTGCATCCGCACTGACAATGGTGGTGAATACATTGGCGACTGTAATGAGTATTGCAAGTCCCTAGGTATACGGTATGAACAGACGGTTTCTAAGACCCCCCAGCATAATGGTGTAGCTGAGCGAATGAATCGCACCATTGTAGAGAGAATTAGATGCATGTTATCCTATGCGAAGTTGCCCAAGACGTTATGGGGAGAAGCAAAGCACACGGCGGTGTATTTGATAAACAGGTCTCCATCAGCTCCATTGAATGGAGAAGTACCTGAGAAGGTGTGGACTGGACAGGATCCGTCGTACAGTCATCCCAGGGTGTTTGGATGCAGGGCATCCGTTCACGTACCAAAGGACAAGAGGTCCAAACTCGATATGAAGATCAGACAGTATGTGTTCTTGGGGTACGGTGATGAAAAATTCGGTTACAGATTGTGGGATCCGACCGAGAGGAAGCTCGTCAAGAACAGAGATATGGTATTCTTTGAAGATCAGTGTATAGAAGACATTGGTAAGCCAGAGAAGAACCAGCCTAGTTCAGGTGAGCTAGAGGACATGGATCCGGTTATTCCTCCCGTGGTGCCTGATGACGGGAGAGTACAACAAGGTGTAGAGGACGAGGGAGTTCCTTCAGAAGATGGACCAGGGGAGCAGCCTCCACTTGATCCACCTGTTGAGCCACAGGTGAGGAGGTCATCTAGGGACAGACAGCCGTCTAAGAGGTACTCGTCGCATGAGTACATTATGTTAACCGATGGGGGAGAGCCAGAAGATTATTCTGAGGCCCTAGCCGACGAGCATAAGGGGGAGTGGTTGAAAGCTATGCGAGAGGAGATGAGATCCTTTCATAAGAACCACACCTATGATATGGTGAAGTGGATACTGCGGTATCTAAGAGGCTCATCCAGGTTGAGCCTATGCTATGGTGACGATAAACCTATGTTAGAGGGCTACACAGATGCAGATATGGCAGGCGACATAGACTCTAGGAAGTCTACATCGGGGTTCATGTTCACGTTTGCAGGAGGAGCGGTTTCTTGGCAGAGAAAGCTACAGAAGGTCGTAGCATTGTCGACGACAGAGGCCGAGTACATTGCAGTCACAGAGGCATGTAAAGAGATGCTTTGGATGAAGAGGTTCCTACAGGAACTTAGCCTAAAGCAGGAGGAGCACGTGGTTTATTGTGATAGTCGAAGTGCTATACACTTGAGCAAGAATCCAAGTCAGCATTCCAAGTCGAAGCACATAGAGATTCGGTATCACTGGATCAGGGATACTTTAGAACAGAAGGTGTTACAGCTTGAGAAGGTCCACACGAACGATAATGGGTCAGACATGATGACCAAGGCTTTGCTCAAGGGTAAGTTTGAGGTTTGTAGAAACCGGGCTGGCTTGAAGAATGTGGATTCCTCCTGAGTCGAAAAGGGGGAGATTTGATGAGGATTTTTCTCCTCATTGTTAGGATCGATGAAATCGAACAGGTTTCGATATCATCGATAATTCAAGAATTTTTCACTGCTGGTTGCTGGACAGTTTTTTGGTCATGTCGATATGATCGAGAGACTTTCAGATCATATAGAGGCTATCATCGAGAGTGGCTCAATGGCATCGATAATTGTTGGAATTTCTACTTCTAGTCGCTGGACAGTTTCTGTCCCGTCTCGATATGATCGAGAGACATTCAGATGATATCGACGCTGTTATCGAGAGACCTTCGATATTATTGACGAGTTCCGCAGATGTGATTGCGGAAACGCAGATTTTGCAGATTTTGTTTCCTATTTGGGTTACACCTCTTTATATACTTTATATATGGGTGTATCCGAGATTGGGGTGTATTTGAGGGCATTCTAAGTTTCCTAAAGGTATTCTAGGAGAGCTTGAGGGTATCAAAGGTGAGAGAGAGAGAGAGAGAAAGAGAGAAAGGAAGCTTGTAAAAGGGAGATTCTGCTCGTAAAGGTGATCTACTTCGCAGTCCACGTCTCAGCGCTTCTACGTCCTCGTGATCGATGAGATCTTCATTTTTCTCTTGTTCTTTTGGTTTATCTACTCGTGCGTGAGTGAAGAAGGTTTGATCCAAGCGGTGTATGCTTGTGATCGGTTGTAACGTTCTGCTTTATAGTGGATTGTTGATCTGGACGAGGTCCCGTGGTTTTTACCTCTTTTAGGATTTTCTACGTAAAAATCTCTGGTGTGGTGTAATTTATGTTTTGATTTAGTTCATTGCATTATTATTCCATAATTCTGGTTTGTTTCGGGAGGCTAGATCATAAGGTTTTGTGCAAGGCCCCCAACATCATCCACATCGTAGGCCACGTCTTTGAGATTAAACAACCACTTCTTCACAGCTTCCTCCTTCACACGTCGAGACTCAGCATCTATAAGCGCAGCTTGGAGCAAGGTGAACGTACTAGAAAGCTTTTTGATCTCGTTGGTGACACCCACCAACAAAACCACCTCATCTTGAAGTATGGTGTTCAACTTCTCCAGTGCGCTGGAGATGAGTGAATCCACCATGATTTCTTTCTCCTTGTTTTGGTATGTAGATGGGAAGATGGGAGGAATTTGAATTCAATTATAGGTTTAAAAATAGGAAATAGGAAGGATTGATGATATGGAATAGAGACAGAGGGAGAGAGTGGTTTGGTATGTAGATGGGAAAAAGGGAGGAATTTGAGTTCAATAGGCATTGAAGTAGGAAATGGGAAGGACTCCGAAGATATGGAAGAGAGGAGAGAGAGAGAGAGAGAGAGAGAGAGAGAGAGAGA
>JAJHSJ010000009.1:73249874-73300070 GCA_021015155.1 Magnolia officinalis | reverse complement strand
CCCACTGTTTTCCATGGTGGGGTCCACTTGAACTTTAGATCTATCTCATTATTTTTCTCATGCCATAAAATATTCTCTCCAAATGGATGGATGGTATGGATACAACACATGCATCATGGTGGGTCCACATAACGGTGACGTCACTTCAGTAGCGATTTGGCTGTTGACCGCCCTTCAAGGTACTGTTTGTTGGAAACGGATTAGCTACTCCCCTGCCACCATCCCTATGGTTGATGGTCGGTGCTCTGTGGGCCCCACCATGATGTATGTGTTTTTATCCATTTCAGTCAGCCCGGTGTAACACGTGCGCAATAGAGCTGGGCAAGAAACAGGACCGATCCGATGGATCCGACCCGATCCGACAAATTCGACCTGATCCGATCCTAACCGAAGGCCAGGATCGGGTCGGATCGAGTTGGGCCATTTAGATCTGACCGTAAATCGGATCGAGTTCGATCAATGGTCAATCCGAAATGATTCGATCCGATTCGATCCACACAATGTTCATTCAACACTGTTCCTATAATGTTGTCCACTTGAGATCGGGATATACCTCATTTTTTGTTTAATACTATAAAATGATCTAGAAAAATAGATGGACAACATGAATGAAATAAATACATCACGGTGGGTTCCATAGAGCACCGACCGACTGGTGGTAGGGGGAGTAAGCAATCCGTCCTCTCGCACGTGGCTCCAAGAGCACCGAGCTCTGACACGCGGATTTCGAGCAAAAGCCTTTGGCAAGAAGTTCGTGTGCGGGATGCTCAGCGGGTCCCACCATGATGTTTGTGATAAATCCACACTGTCCATCCGTTTTTGGGAGCTCATTTTAGGACATGCAGCCAAAAATGAAGTTACAAGAGGAAATAGTGTAGATTCCATAACCACCGTTTGAAACATTCGCATGGCTACAAAGTTTAATATCAAAAGAAGTTTTAATGTTTTCACTTCATCCGAGTGGGAATGACCTTATAAAACAGTTTGGATGGCATATAAATATCAGGGTAGATAATAGTAGATAACAAGAAGGTTTCAACGATAGGAAACTCTTTCCTCAGTTTTCCCTCTCGTCCGGCACACTTGAGCTTTGGATCCACTTATCTTTTGATATCTTGTCCAAAATGAGCTCCCACAACTGATGGACGGTGTGGATTTTTACAAATATCACTGTGGGCCCACATAGCATCCCAATGCAGCCATGCGAGAAATCCTCTTCCCAATAAAAAAAAGCCAGACGCGGATTGGCAGGTGTGCCACGCACCAGGCCAGCTGTTCTGGTGTATTGATGTCGGCAAGTTCCGTGGGTCCCATCATGAGGTATGTGTTATATCCAAACTGTCCATCCATTTGGCGGGCTTGTCTTCACGCTTGAGATGAGAAATAAGACAGATCTAAAGATCAAGTGGACCACACTGCAAAAGATTCGATCCGAACCATACCCAACCCGATCCGACTCAGTTTCCCTAACCGAGTCGGACTTGGTTCAGATCAGGCCAATAGTGTAACGGATCGGATCGAGTTAGAGGATTCAGACTCGGTCCCAAATCGGATCAAGTTCAGGTCATGCATTGAAAATTTCAGACCGAGTTGAGTTGGGCCCAATCCAGTCCGTTATTGAAAATTTCAAACCGACTTGACTCGATGCCCACCTATACGTGTGCGTAGGAAGCGGATTGGCTGGTGTACCTCACACCGGCTATATAGCTGCTGTGATCAGGTCCTTTTTTGGGATAACTCCATAGAAAGAATTAATAGGCAGGTCCACACATCAGGCAGGACCGACTTACTCATGTTACTGGCCATAAAGGCATGAAAATCAACTGCTATGATCTCTGAATCCAAAAGATTTTAGGGAGAGCCCTACATCAACAGTGGATTGTACTATCGGTCCGGGCTCAATCACAAATTTCAGGGCTGATCATCAAATGGGCCAGAGTCAGTTATTAAATTGATGTATTCATTCAAGCGAGTGCACATTTGGCACGAGCGAGCTTCACACGTCGTGGTGAATTTATCACCGTGAAATATTAAAGCCGCTTACCAGGTTGCCCCTGTACGTGTAATGTCTGAATGAGTCCGTCACGTCATCGTTATTTATTTATTACGCGTGATCGATCTTTACAAAAAAATGTACAACAGATAGAGAAAGTGACCAACCATCTAATATACAAATGGCCCATGTCATGATCTTATATTACTCATCTTTGAGAAAAGGAAGCAATGCAGTCATGGTCACATCATCGTTATTTATTTCTTTTTGTGGTTGCGCGCGGCGTGTGAAGGTGGACGGTTGCACTGTAAGCTTTATTAATAATAAAAAAGAAAAAGAAAAAATTACATTAGGAGAGGGGCACAGAACCTGACCTCCAAAACAAGAAAACAAATAAGAAAATCAATAAACATTTGATAAACAATCCAGCAAACTAGGCTTCACAGATTGACATATATTAAAATTAAATCCTTAAAAAAAAAAAAAAAAAAAAAAAGAAGAAAAGAGTAGAGCATTTAGACACAGCAGCAACACCGTTCTTAGAAAGAGAAGCAAATGAAAGGCTGTCGTTGATTTCTCTCTCCAACTCATCTTATTTAATGAATGTGATATCGGGGATGTGGGCAATCTTGTAGCAATCTTCTCCTCCTTCTCGGCAGCGTTCTTCTAAGACTGGACATCCGTAGATAATAAGTCTTTGAAGCATGGTGAGGTGTTGCAACTCCTCTGGTAGAGACCTCAACTTTGGACAGCTATAGATCTCCAGAGTTGGAGGGCTTTGTGTTGTCCCAACCAACCACATGGGAACGATGTCAGCTCTCGACAGGTCCAAATCACCAAATGGTTAAGGTTGGGGAGGACGGGTAAGGGCACACCGGATGACATTCCAACATCGCTTGCTTCAAAGTCAGCTTCTGGAGGAGCGGTGGAAGGTTGCTGGGCAACGCCTTTATCTTTTGGCAGTATTTTATTTCTAATTCCAGGAGTGATGGCATAACCTCTCCATCATCTCCACCTCTCAATTCCCACTCTTCCCAATTTGCCATGTCTTTGAAGATGAGCCTCTCCAGCTTTGGGAATGAGACAACACGACCACCACCATCACTCCCTCATTGTTATCATCCCCACTAAACTCACCACCCACCTTTCTCACCTCTTCCACTCTCCATATTTCAAGGTATTTAAGGAAGGTAGTTCCCAAGACCTGGCAACTGTTTACACTTTAAACAATAGATGAGTCTCAACTTGACTAGATTGGAGAAAACCGGATCCTCTGTCCACTTGGGAAGCTTGGAACCTCCGTAGCTCTCTATTTTCAACTCTTTCAAGTTTGTGTGGGGCCGCAGGATTTCAAGTACCTCCTCTGTTCTCTTCTGCTCATCATCACCCGATGCTTCATCACCCATGGGGTCGTATTTGAAGGTTAGACTATGAAGGTACTGCTTCTTATTTAGTTCTGCCTCTCTAGCTTCGTCTCTGCTCCTCACATTTTTCAAGCCTGTAATTTCAAGACTTCCTTGAAGATGATTGAGGTGTTTCAGTTCTCCCCATTTACATCCTTCATCGTCACCCCCCACAATGAACTCTGTTAATGTCCGAAGGCTACTTAGTTTCCCTGCCCTGCGGTAAGTACTTTCAAGTCATCAGTGCCTTCTAATTCTAGATGTCTCAGGCCAATCATTTTCCCCATCCCTCTAGGCAGTTTTCTTAGCCATTGACAGTAATTGAGTTTCAAGGTCTGTAAATTTCTGCAATTACTCACCTCCTCTGGCAACTCCTCTATCTGTGTCTCTGATAAATCAAGATATCTCAAGTGCCTCAATTTTCCTACTGTTGGAGGCAATTTGTGAATGCTAGTGCGACTCAAGTCCAATGCCCTGAGGTGCCTGAAATGATGAAATAAATTGTTTGGCACCTTTCTTGACTTGCGTAGCAACAACGTCCGCAGCTTTTTTGCCTTATACAAGGTGGCCCAATCTCTGTCACCTGCGTCATCACTGTCAATTAAAAACAAATGGCGGAGATTATTTAGGTTCAACGAGGGTTGCTTTCTCATCTCCACCACTGAACACTCACTTCCAGCAACAGATTGTGCAAGATCATGAACTAAATCATGCATCTTGCACCAATGTATGTTCTTGTCAGTGTCGAGTTCTGCATCTTGGAGCAACGTTCGTCTTAGAAAATCATCGAAATACTGCCCACCAGTTTCCTCCATATCTCTGCTTCCGTCGGAGTGAATGAAACCTTGTGCCACCCATAGCTTGACTATCATATCCTTCTCTATCTCCCAATTTTTCGGGAAGATGGAGAAATATGCGAAGCATTGCTTCAAAGCATGAGGCATGTCATAGTAGCTGAGTAACAAAGCTGGTAAAATGCCTTGTAAGACATCATGTGAATTCCATGCATCACTTTCCAAGATGAGCTCCCACTCCCTTCTCGTCCTTCTCCAGCCCATGGCAGTTCCTATTGTCTTTGCTGCGAGAGGCACCCCTCCACACTTCTTTATGATTTCCCTTCCAATCTCTTCCAACTCCGAACGCTCTTCGGCACTCCAATGCTCAAGCGCTTTACGCCTGAACACTAACCAGCAATCATCATCAGATAAGACTGCCAGTTTGTGCATGCGACTCCTTCCCATCGCGAATGCAACATTTTCACTACGAGTGGTTATGACGATTCGACTCCCTAATGCACAGGTTTGGAAGGGAAGTTTCAGTCTGTCCCACTTCTCATTATTTTCACTCCAAATGTCATCAAGCACAAGTAAAAATCTTTTTTGATGCAACATTTCATGAAGGTAAAGTTGCAGCTGATCCAGGTCTAAATTTTCACCCCTTAAACTCATGTCTCAGATTTTATAATTGATTTTGTAATTCGTTTCACATCGAAATCTTCAGAAACACATACCACATTCTCTTCTGGAAATGCTTCTTGACTTTCTCATCGTTGTAGGCAATCTGAGCAAGGGGTCTTCCCCCAACCCCCCCATTCCAACGATAGAAATGACAAAGGGCACCTCATTCACCTCTCCACTACTCTCCCTCAGCAACAAGTTTAGGACTTCATTTTTGTCATCTTCTCTACCAACAAGTGACGATCGGTCGAGTAGGGAGCCTATCTCTCGCTCTCTGATCTCTCCCCGCCTCCCTTCACTATCCACCCTCTCCTCTCCCCACTATCTCCTCTAAGACCCAATAGGTTCTTTTTCTTTTAAGATATCATCTAATCTACCCCTCACCTCCTTTATCCCACTCCCAATTTTGTGGCGTAACACGACATGATTGAAGCAGTTAACAGGTGAGAGGAAGCTTCTTACCTTCTTCTTGCTGAAACAGACACACCATCTTCATCAAGTGCTTGGGATTTGAGAGCTTCCGTCATCCATTCATCTAGTATGTCATCCACATTGTAGGCCACGTCTTTGAGATTCTCCAACCACTTCTTCACAGCAGCTTCATCCTTCAGTCGCCGAGTTTCAGCATCTTTAAGCACAGATTGGAGCAAGGTGAACGTACTGGAAAGGTTTTTGATCTCGTTGGTGACACCCACCAACAAAACCACCTCATCTTCAAGAACTTTGGCCAGTTTTTCTATGGCAAGCGAGACCAGTGAATCAACCATGTTTTCTGTTTTTGGTAGTGATGAAAAGAAGGGAGGAATTTGAGTTCAAAGAGGTGTAAAAATAGGAAATGGGAAGGATTTTGAAGATATGGAATAGAGAGAGAGAGAGAGAGAGAGAGAGAGAGAGAGAGAGAGAGATGCAAATGTTGTTATGCAGTTGTTGGTACAACAGAATGCACATTTTTATAGTGTCTGCTCTTTATTCAAAGATTGATGCAAAACCTTCCTTCCACTTCAATTTTAATTAATTATTCCAAATAAAAGAGTGGAATAATATGATTTCCACCTAAGGATAAGCATATGTCCTTAGCTTTCACAAGCATGGCCCATGGCTTGGACAATCTGAACTGTTGATCTGATGTGTTCCACAACGGTTCAGAAAAGGACAATGGAAGTCCCCATCCAATTCAAGTATTGGTAATGATTGGATGACTTGGATATTCTAGGATCATCACCAATTTCCAATAAGACCCTGTTTGATCAATGGCTGGGATCATGACCTATGGGCCCCACTTGAACCAACTGGTGCTTTGAAATGAGGTTTTCACGGTATGCAGTGGTTGAGGTTCCTCTTCCAAGAATAACATGTTCCCAAGGTAAGAAAAGATGCTGCAAGGAAGGAATTGCTTTTAACCAGAGCACTAAAGATCCATTCCTCCAACAATAAGAAAAGGTTTATTATGCTTGAGTGGGAATCCCAACACATTTTCAAAATTGATTTTTGAATTTTTTATATCTTAAAATGTTACTGGACTCCCACCAACCATCCATTTATCATGAGAGTATAATGGCCACAAGATTCTTGACAAGGTTTCAAGTATTAGCCAAAACCAGTACATATAGCCCAACATGCATTGATTACATATTGTTTCCTTTGGTGTAGCCCACTTGATTTTTTTTTATCAGCCGGATTTTTGCAGTGTCTTATCTTCATGGTGGGCCACACATGCTGTGATGCAAGACAATTAACCATTTGCTCTAAAAGCTCGACAGTTAGAGCATGGCGAATTAATCCTTTTATCTCATAGCCCTGGCCCTCGCATGAGTTAGGACCTCGGTCGAACTCCCCTCGTGGGCTCCAAATCACATGGGTAACGCCTTACACGAGTCACCCGCCTCACACGGGCGGCCCACCCCGAGTGTGTCCCCGCATCCCACAGGCTACCCCACTTAAACCCGGTGTGAAAATGCCCCTGCATTATGCTGGATGATTTAAAATCGACACACATGCATCAATGTGGGCCAACAAGAAGCGTGCGGATGTGCACATGAGCTATGCTTGAGAGGTATTTGAGAATGGGACATACATTGTGAAAAGTGAAGAAGTTATTTGCTTGTCCCAATCACTATCTGACCTATCAAAAGAACAGCTCTGAACTTGCTTGTATTTATGCCTTGTATGCAGCAATGACATGGAGGAGTTGAACAGGGCATAAGAAGTACAGTCACATCTCATGGCCTCCATTAGCTGCTGAAAAGTGGGGGCAAACCAAAAACACAGTGGATAATCAACACAGTTATTATTAGTTGCTGTCGTTGTTGTTGTTTCTGTTTAATTCATATAAAATATAAGAGAAAGCATTTTATCTATATGTGAGTCAAATGGTCAGTCATGTGTTTATTCCTGCATCAGGTGGGCCACCAACGTTTTTTAACCATTAAATTACATGGAAAATGTTTGGACTCCTCAGATCAATCTATTGATGTAATTTTAGTGATTTCAATAGCATACACATGTACAATTAAATAGTAGCCTACTTTTTCCTGGATGCGGATTGGCTGCTGTACCACACTACCGATCTGGCTGGTGTGTTCACGTCGCCGAGTTACATGGGTCCCATCATGAGGTATGTGTTATATCCCAACCGTCGTAAGGCTTGAACCAAAAAATAAGACAGATCCAATGATCAACTGGACCACACTGTAAAAAACGGTGGGGGATTGGATCAATATGATATTTGTTTTTCCTCTTCATCCAGGTCTGCATGACCTTACGAATAGATTGAATGGAAAATAAACATTATGGTAGGCCCTACGAATATTTTAACATTGAGAATCATTGCCCCCACTGCTATTTGTGCTGTGGTCCACTTAAGATTTGGATATGAATCATTTTTGGGGTCATGCTCTAAAAATGGATGAATAGTGTGGATATAATAAATGACATTTTGAAGCCCATGTAACTTTGATCTCCTTTGAACAGCGAGGATGCTCCATTTGGATCAGGACCTAGAGAAAGTTTAAGTCAAAGGTTGAGAAAATGAGTGAGGCGTAGCAGCAGTCAAGGCCAACAAGAAGATGAGATCAAGGGTATACAAGAAGAAATTGATCAGCCATTGGATGCTGATGAATAATGAGTGGGAATTAATGACAAGAAACAAAAGAAAATAAAGTATATATTGAAGAAGGAGATGACTCTAAAGATGATGACAATAATCACGATGATGATGGAGATGTGCCGCAACAGATTAGGGATAAGATGGGGAAAGTAGACATGGTTTGTTTATGTGCAATGGAGATCAAGAACCGTGCCAGTTTGAAGGAGATGGTTTGTTTATGTGCAACAAAGATCAAGAATTGCACTGGTTAGGAGTGAGTTGATACAAGTTGACGGCTTTAAAAGAGCATATGCCATTTGACAACATTGCTATTACCCTACATCAATCATCTCAAGGCTCAAATTTATAATACACGTGCCCGATGGCATGCACATCAAGTGAGTAGTAGCAAACCTCGTAGCTTTAAAAGTATGTCAAGCTAAAGAATCTAGCAATAAAAGCAACTGCAGTAACTAAGACACATACCATATGAATCATGCTGGGTAGATGGTGTGGGAATTGGCAGCTCTAAGGTTTCTGTAGCAGTTTGGAGCTCCTCAGGAAGTATATCCTGCATTATGAAACCTGCTCTTTTGTGCTTCTTTTTTAGGCTACACGATAGGTAGGGCCCTATATGTACATCTCTTGTCCATATTTTCAATGGAAAAAAAATAAAATTTATTGCAAAAAATAAAAGAGTTAAACAACTCTCAAAGGACAACCAAAGAATACAGGTGATGACCAACTTCAGGGGTCATTTGGATGCTTGTAAGTTTTTAGGTTCTGACTTTCAGCTATAAATCACTTACAAAGAAGTGACTTCTCACTCCCAGTCCCATGAAGTTTCCTATCAATTTTTCCTGTAAGTTACACACAAGTGAATTCTCCGCCCCCCCCCTCCCCCCCCCCCCCCCCCCCCCCCCCCCCCCCATAAGTGACTTGCCAGTAAGTGACTTTCCACATACAGAAATTACAAGCAGGCAAACGACCCCTCCAAGCCTCCCCACCATGCCCAATAGAACCAAAAGACACAAGCCCGTGTGCTTCCCCGCCGACATTCCCGCTCGGCCAACCACCACTAGGAGGAGGCATTGTATTCTGTTAGCTACTTATAGCATACATATATAGAACATCTATCTAGGCAACCCTCTGCTCTATCCTATCTCACCTGTCATGTAGAGCATAAGCATTTCAGATTATTCCAAATTCAGAGTATAAATAAAGAACTTCGAGTATTAGACTATCCTTTTTTTCTTGTCCATAGAGTAATCACCTGGCATAGTCAAGACCCATCACAATGTACGAATTTTTGTGTGTTGGTATAGATAAGAATGGCAGTAAATGTGTTTGAACACGGCAGGTTCTTTACTGGCGTGATTGGGAAATTTCCAATCTTTGAGACGGTTGGAGGTGGTCGACCTTTGCTCCATCTTGAAAACTTGTTGAAGAGCAGAAATGCACCTATTCTACGTCCAATTCCGGAAAAAGGAAGCCACACAAATGAATTTTGTTTTAGACGTCTACCTAAAATCATAGTGTATCTCCAATCCAATGGTCTTTGGGAATGCAATCAAATGGACTCATCCACAAATACCAAGTTTTGAAATTTAGCAAGTATATCCGGCATTATCTAGATAATGACATAAATAGAAAAGATACAGGATAATAACCAAACAAGGATCATGATCGTCTAACCAATCAAAAACAAAGATCATGGTCATCAAAGAACTGACCCCAACTGAACCCAAGTTCATTAACTCAGTTTCTGGGTGCGACTTGTCCGAGTATTGGATTGAATCGTATAGCTGATACCAATTATAGGATTCGTCCCTTCACCGTTGCCAAAAACAACAAAAATTAAAAGAATAAAAAAATCATAAAATTAGAAAAAGAAAAATGGGTTCGTTTAGATGCTTGTAACATTCATTAGTTGCAAGTGACTTACCTGTAAATCACTCATAGGTAGTGTTTGGATCACCCTCCCCCCCTTAAGGTAGGTAGTAGTGTTGGAGAAATTTCACCTCCTGCTTCAAGATACCGACAAGGTCAGTGGCCAGATGGGTGCTGAAGTGACTTCACCAAGCTCCGTGGACCTCACCATGATGCATGTGTTGTATCCATACCATCCAACCATTTGTAGAGATCGTCTTATGGCATGAGAAAAAGAATGAGATAGATATAAAGTTCAAGTGGACACACCACAAAACCATGGGATCGGTCACACCCACCGTTGAAACATTTACAGGGCCCACCATGATGTATTTTTTAGATCCAACCTATTCATAAGTTAAAATAGAGATAGATGAAGTGAAAACAAAATATAAGCTTGATCGGAAACTTTTGTGGCCCCTAAAGAAGTTTTGAACAGTGGATGTCATTGTCCCCACTGTTTTCTATGGTGGGGTCCACTTAAACTTTAGATATATTTCATTATTTTTTAAATGCCATAAAACGATCTCTACAAATGGATGGACGGTATGGATACAACACATGCATCATGGTGGGGTCCACAGAGCTTGGTGACGTCACTTGAGTAGCGATTGCTACTGACCTTGTAAGTATCTAGTATGCGCTTTCAAGGTACTGTTTGTTGGAAACGGATTGGCTACTCCCCCTAGCACAGTGGTTGATGGTTGGTGCTCTGTACGCCCTACCATGATGTATTTGTTTTATCCATTCAGTTCATCCATTCTTACATATCATTTTAGGGCTTGATCCTAAACATAAGAGGGATATAAATCTCAGGTGGACAACACCAGAGGAAAACAATAGTAATTGGATATCCACCATTAAAATCCTCCTAAGGCCCACTGTACTGTTTATTTTGACATCCAATCCGTTGATTAGTTTATACTGACCCCAGATGAAGGTAAATAGATAAACGGAATAGATGAAACACATACATCATTGTGGGTCCCACAGGGCACCGACCATCAGCCATTGGCCGGTGGCAGGGAGTAGCCAATGCGTTTCACTGGGGAACGGTTTCGGTCGGACACGGATTACGTCCTATCCGGGCTATGTGGGGCCCACCATGATTAAGTGTTTTATCCATGCCGTTCATTGCTTTTCTCAGATCATTTTAATGCATAAGCCTAAAAATGAATCACGTCCACAGCTACAGTGGACCACACCAAAGGAAGCTGCAGTGATAATGACACCCACCGTTGAAACCTTTCAGTCACCATGATGTTTTTTTACCATCCAACCTATTAATAAGGTCATGTAAACATGGATGAAGTGAAAACATAAATATCAGATTGATTCGAAACTTCTCCAGCTCCCAAGAAATTTGTAATGGTGTACGGTCAATACCCACTTTGTGGTCCACTTAAGACCTTTATCTACCTCAATTTTTTTCTCATATCTTAAAATGATCTGATAAAAAACGATGAACGGCATGGATTAAAAACTTACATCACCTGGGCCCCACAGAGCCCTGCCCGGACAGATTACTGTCCGGCCGGGGTAAGACGCAATCCGCGTCCGTTTCGGTCGGGCCTGTGAAACACGTGCGCGTATTGGGAGCGGATTGGCCGGTGTACCACACACCAGCCATATAGCTGTGTATTGACGCCAGCAAAAGTTCTGTGGGTCACATCATGAGGTATGTGTTAAATCCAAACTGTCCATTCATTTTTTAAGATTGTATTAAGGCGTGAGCCTAGAAAAAAGGTAGATCTAAAGATCAAGTGGACCACACTGCAAAAAGCAGTGGGGGATTGAAATTTTACAGTTGAAACCCTTTTTTGGGGTCACAGAAGTTTAGGATCAATATGAAATTTGTTTTTCCTGTTCATCCATGTATTTGTGATCTTAAGAACAAATCGGATGGAAAATAAACGTTATGATGGGCCCTATGAAATTTTTAACGGTAAAATCCATTATCCTCGCTTCTATTTTTGGTGTGGTACATTTGAGCTTTTGGATATAATTCATTTTTTGGCTAATGCTCTAAAATGATCTCGAAAAATGGATGAACAGTGTGGATATAGTAAATACATCATTGTGGGGCCATGTAACTTTGATCTCCTTTGTATGTGTCTTATACCTCCATCAATAGTGTATCTGTTTTAAGGATTAGTAAATACATCATGACATGGGCTATGTAGAGTCCACCATTATGTATGTGTTTTATACATCCATCAACAGTGGATCCTACTTTTTTGGACAATACCTGGATGTGTTATGGGGAACATCAATCTAAAACATGTCCGATCGCTCAGTCTGATGAGTGAATGAGCCAGACTTTATTTCCAATTATTATAAAGGAATAGAGGTAAAAGATTGAAAGAGTGTAATCTAAGATATTTTACCAATATACCATTTAAGGAGAGGCCCATCAAACAAACGGCTCAGAGCATCGATAACCCTAAATTCATTAACAGATAAGTTTGGATGTACAGTATTATTGAAAAAATATTTTGGGATAATTAATAGGCAGGTCCACACATCAGGTGGGACCCACTTACAATATAATTGCCTCATACTTGCAACGCACTTTTGTTACTGGGGAGAAAGGCATTAAAATCAACGGCTATGATCTCTGAATCCAAAAGATTTTGGGGACCCTCCATCAACAGTGGATCCTACTTTTTTTCCAGACTTAAAACAGATTCAAGAAAGGCACATCAGTCCATCATGGCATTGTTCAGGATATTTGATGGTTTTTATGCTGGGCTGAGCCCAGGACCATTTGATTTTCATCTTTGAGTAAAGGCAAATAAACAGTCATGGTCACATCATCGTTATTTATCTATTGTTGTGTGTGCGTGCATGTGCGTGTGAAGGTGGTGTTGAGGGTCAAATATTGCATATCAGACCCCTGTTATTGGCCAAATTTATGAACATAGAACCATTTAACTACCCGATTTGATCGTGTTTGTGATGCAAGGTACATTTGAGAGCATGGGCTACAAAAAGGTGCTAAACGCATGGAATTAAAGCTCTGATGATGCCAACACATTGGACGGACTCCAGGGGACCAAGATCGACGGATTTACATGGTCAGAGATCCGAAAAAAACTGAGAAACTAAAGCTCAAGTGGCCTGAAACACGTTCAAAATGCAAGATCACGGGGTTCCCACCCTCCGTTCGGCTCGAAACTTCAGGCATGGCCTAAGGACCGTAATTTAACCATACATATTAAATTTCAGCCGTTGGATCCCCCTGGAAGTGGCCTAACGGGCAGATCAGCCCACAAAACTTTGATTTTGGGCCCACACGGTATCTGGAACTGCCTATCATCGAGTACTGCATCTTGGAGCAACTGACTATGTTCTTGCCATCATCGAGTACTGCATTGCATCTTGGAGCAACGAGCGTCTTAGTAAATCATGAAAATACAGCCCACCAGTTTCCTCCATATCTCTGCTTCTAATGAAACCTTGTGCCGTCCATAGCTTGACTATCATATCCTTCTTTATCCATGAATCTTTTTGGAAGACGGATAAATATGGGAAGCATTGCTTCAAAGCAGGAGGCAAGTCATAATAGCTGAGTAACAAAGCTGGTAAAATGCCTTGTAACACATCATTCGAATTCCATACATCGCTTTCAAGATGAGCTCCCACTCCCTTCTCGTCCTTCTCGAGCCCATGGCACTCCCTATTGTCTTCGCTGCGAGAGGCAACCCTCCACATTTCATTACAATTTCCTTTCCAATCACTTCCAACTCTGAACGCTCACTCTGATGCTCAAGCGCTCTACGGCTGAACAATAACCAGCAATCGTCAAAGGCTAAGACCGCCAGTTTGTGTATGCGACTCCTTCCCATCACCCGTGCAACATCTTCACTGCGAGTGGTTACAATGATTCGACTCCCCCATGCACCTTCTTAGAAGGGACGTATCAGCTTGTCCCACATCTCATTGTTAGTGCTTCAAACATCATCAAGCACAAGTAAGAATCGCTTTGAGTGCAACATATGACGGAGGCGATCCTGCAATGGGGCCCAGTCTAATGAGTCGCAACCAGTCCCAGTTGCAGATTCTATGCTTGATTTTGTAATCCGTTTCACATCAAAATCTTCAGAAACACACACCCATATTCTCATATCAAAATGCCCCTTCATTTTCTCATCATATTGTAGGCAAGCTGGGCAAGGGTGGTTTTGCCCAAGCCCCCCATTCCAACAATTGAAATGACAGCATACACGACCTCCACCTCTCCACTACTCTCCCCCAGCAGGAAATCTAGAATTTCATTTTTTTCACCTTCTCTACCTACAATTGACAGTTGATTGAGTAGGAAGCCAGTCTCTCGCTCTCTGATCTCTCCCCGCCTCACTTCACTATCCACCGTCTCCCTCTCCCCACTATCTACTCTAAGACCCAATAGGTTCTTATCTTTTTCAATATCATCTAATCTACCCCTCACCTCCTTTATCCTACTCCCAATTTGATGTAGAACGTGTCACAGATACGTTCCTAGCATGGTTAGGCCAAAAGAAGATGGACCATAAATTGACCATAACTTTTGATCCGGGTATCGTTACAGGGCGCACAACCTATCAATCTTTACTGAAACGGGCCATCCGAGGTGAACCGACCCACAACGTGGGTCGTATCTGTCCGTTTCGTCAGAAAACGCGCGCTTTCAACTCAAAAACGAATTTTTAGGAAAATTTTACTATTTTTAGTAATTCCGAATTTTTTAAATATTTTTAGAGTTTTAGATTTTCTTTCCTTTTAGAAATAACTTTTAGTTATACTAGGACTCTTCTAGAGAAAGTTTATTTGCAATTTTTATTTTTAGAAATTAGACCTTAGAAGAGTTTTATTAGAATTAGGATTTTTATTAGAGTTAGAATTTTGCTATTTTTGGTAATTATGAATTTTAGTTTATTTTTTCTTTATTAACGGTGTAAGGAGATGCATTAGAGAATTATCAATTATTCATTAATCTATTTCAAATTTATTTAGAATTTATTTCTATTTTCTGCTCTCTTTTCTCGTAGATTTGAGAAGTCTCTGTGAGGAGTTCAGAGAAGTTCCGTGGATTCGGAATAGTTATCCCCTTGAGGAAGACGGTGCTCGACCTCACGTCCTCCCCTGCGTCAGTTTGGTATCAGAGCAAGGTTTCTCCTTAGATTGATGGCTTCTAACGACGGTTCGGGCAACAATCCCATGGGCGGTGCTCTAGGGAATTTACCTTTAACGGCGACAGCTTTCAAAATAGTGCAACGAGAGAATCAGCAAGTCATGCAAGGGCTGCAGACTTCCATCGACCGCATAGCGGATATCTTGGCTGAAAACCTAAGGCAACTCCGTGTTCATGGTGGTGATTCACCACCAGCAATTGCTGGAATTCGTAATTATACTGATCGTAGGGCGATGCTATCAATAAATCACAAGATGGTTCAAGAATTCAAGATGAAAGTCGATCTTCCTAGTTTTAATGGCCAACTCTACTTCAAGGACTTCCTCGATTGGTTGCTTGAAGTCAAACATTTCTTCGATTACATAAACATCGTAGAAGAAAAGAAAGTTAAACTCGTGGTATACAAGTTAACGGGCAGGGCCTCAAATTGGTGGGAACAACTTCAACTCGAGCGGGCGAGACAGATGAAGGCACCAATCCGCACGTGGTCGCGGATGAAGAAGTTATTGTGCATGCGATTCCTCCCTCGAGATTACGATAATGTATTATTCCAACAAAACCAAAATTATTATCAGGATAGTCGATCAGTAAAAGGTTATGCAGAAAAATCCTATTATTGGTCCGTGAGAAACGACTTCATTAAAACGAAGTTGCAACAGACTACGAGATTCATCAGTGGTGAACATGTGACCTCTATAAGAATGGAGAACCAACCCAAGACTTCTAAAGTGGAGGGACAATATCTTATCACTAAACAGGCCTTTGTTAAACAATCTGAAGAAATGAGAAATATATATTCATTAGTTGAAAAGAAAAAATATGTGAAGCCCATGAATATCCTAGAGGATTTGGAACCAGTATCGCAGGAGTTTAAGAGGATTGTGATCGATGAACTCCCTAATAAATTACCTCCCATACCAGATATACAAAATCACGTTGTTCCAGTCTCAGGGGCAAGTCCGCCTAATTGCCCACATTATCAGAAAAAATATGAGATCTCGAAGGTAGATGTGAAGAAACCGATCGATATTAGTCAAGTCAAAGAAAGCATGAGTACGTGTATTGTGTCAACTCAAGAGCTTAATGCCAAGTACAAAAAAATGGCTAATGAACATCGGCGTCAGAAGTTATTTCAAACTCATGTGTTAGGTCTCCTGCGTAATTCGAGGACGAGTTTTTTTCAAGTGGAGGGGTCTGATGTAGAACGTGTCACAGATACGTTCCTAGCATGGTTGGGCCAAAAGAAGATGGACCGTAAATTGACCATAACTTTTGATTCGGGTATCGTTACAAGGCGCACAACCTATCAATCTTTACTGAAACGGGTCATCCGAGGTGAACCGACCCACAACGTGGGTCATATCTGTCCGTTTCGTCAGAAAACGCGCACTTTCAACTCAAAAACGAATTTTTAAGAAAATTTTACTATTTTTAGTAATTCCGAATTTTTTAAATATTTTTATAGTTTTAGATTTTCTTTCCTTTTAGAAATAACTTTTAGTTATACTAGGACTCTTCTAGAGAAAGTTTATTTGCAATTTTTATTTTTAGAAATTAGACCTTAGAAGAGTTTTATTAGAATTAGGATTTTTATTAGAGTTAGAATTTTGCTATTTTTGGTAATTACGAATTTTAGTTTATTTTTTTTTATTAATGGTGTAAAGAGACGCATTAAAGAATTATCAATTATTCATTAATCTATTCCGAATTTATTTAGAATTTATTTCTATTTTCTGCTCTCTTTTCTCGTAGATTCGAGAAGTCTCTATGAGGAGTCCAGAGAAGTTCCGTGGATTCGGAATAGTTATCCTCTTGAGGAAGACGGTGCTCGACTTCACGTCCTCCCCTGCGTCACAATTTTGTGGCATAACATGACCTGATTGAAGAAAGTAACACAGGAGAGGTAGCAAGTAACAAGGAAGCTGAAACAAGAGCTATCACCTTCATCTGGAGCTTGTGGTCTGAGAGCATCTGTCGTCCACTCATTTAGTATGTCATCCACATCGTTGGCCACGTCTTTGAGATTAAACAACCACTTCTTCACAGCTTCCTCCTTCACACGTCGAGACTCAGCATCTTTAAGCGCGGCTTGGAGCAAGGTGAACGTACTGGAAAGCTTTTTGATCTTGTTGGTGACACCCACCAACAAAATCACCTCATCTTGAAGTATGGTGTTCAACTTCTCCAGTGCGCTGGAGATGAGTGAATCCACCATGATTTCTTTCTCCTTGTTTTGGTATGTAGATGGGAAGATGGGAGGAATTTGAATTCAAATAGGTTTAGAAATATGAAATAGGAAGGACTTTGATGATATAGAATAGAGACAGAGGGAGAGAGTTGTTTTGGTATGTAGATGGGAAGAAGGGAGGAATTTGAGTTCAAATAGGTATTGAAGTAGGAAATGGGAAGGACTCTGAAGATATGGAAGAGAGAGAGAGAGAGAGAGGGCGAGAGTAGTCAAAGATGCAAATGTAGAGAAGAAAAGAAGGGGAGAGTTAAAGATGCAACTGCAGAGAATGAGTTTAGCTCTGGAAGGCATGCTATGGCTTACCAACCAAAAATCAGACAAATCCAGGCATCCAATCACTACCTTATAAAATTAAGGGTTCAGATTGTTTGCACATTAATAAGTCTAACTGACAATCTGAACCATCCATTTGTTAGAGACCATGATGGATGGCTTAAAGCATTCCTTTTATCAGACAATCCCATCCATTCCATCCACGGCTTAGAAAATAAACAGCTTTATAAGAGAAGGAAAACTTATGGAATGCTTCAACCATCCACTCAGTGTCAATTTTAATTTTAGCCCTTAAAACTATGTTCCAGATCTAGTGAACGGTTCAGATTGATTGATCAGAATCTCCAAATATCCCAATTCTGACAATCAGGAACATATCTCAGTACACTCATGCAAGAGCGGCCAGTAAAGCGATAAAATATAACGGGACCACCGAACGAGAAAGATGCCGGTAGTATATGATATGATAAAATGCGCATCCACAGCTACTTTTTTTCAAAGATACCTGACACTTGGAATGTCGTGACTCACAGACGACTCAAATTTCAAAAATCAACTTCATGCATTCACACTGATGGGCCACCATCGATGTGCTTGTTAAGAGAGGAAGAGGATTGCGTACTTGGTAAAATCTGTGGGGCTCACCGTGATATATGTATTTTATCCACTCCATCCATCCATTTTAACAGATAATTTTATTAAAAGCTCAAGTGGACCACACTAAAGGAAACTGTATGAACTGAACATCTACCATTGAAAAAATCTTGTAGGCTGCAGAAGTTTTGGATCAAGCTGATATTTGTGTTTTCCTTTCATCCATGTCTTTCTGATCTTATAAATAGGTTGGATGACAAATAAACATCACTGTAGGCAATGGGAAGGTTTCAATGGTGGAAATCATTATTCCCACTGTTTCCTATGGTATGGTCTACTTGAGCTTTGGATATGCTTCAATTTGGGTTTCAACCACTAAAATGATCTGGAAAAATGAATGGACGGCCTGGATATACCAAATACATTCACAGTGGGCCCAACTGAGTGGACTCAGTACGATAAGGGCTAACTGAGTAACTCAGCATGCAATCCAATTTCTTCAAGGGAGTTTACACCTATGTATGATCATGTTGGCCCACCAAAGCCTAAAAACGGACGGTTGAAACTAAGATGGATAGTGGGTCTGCTAGATTTTCATGTGTTGCTTTCGTCATGTTGCATTTACACAGCCTCCATTAGATGAATGCCATCGGTTTGCCGAGACTATTCTCAGTGGGCACCTTGTTAGTGTTTTACGGAGAATGGGACCTTTTCCGCATGCAACATTCGAAAATTAGCAATGTGGACCGTCCATAAAGGTCACAGCACTGTAAATAGTCCTCTATAAAAATTCACAACCAGAAAAGCAGCCTTCTCTTTCCTATCAATGACATGCAAAAAGGACAATTATGATCACGTATAATAAAAGAAAGTCTAGCAATCAGTATGAAAAATCCGTTCAAGGATCCATATCTCAAGTGGTAGACTGAGTGAAGGATACCTCGTTTCAACACTAGTCCTGGTATCGATTTCCTTGTGCGGGTGGCTAACCGTATGAGTTGACAGTGTAGTGTACTAACAAGCTAACAAAATAAATAAATAAATAAAAAGTCCAACCTTTCAAAGGTAAGGATCCACCCAGTATCATGTATCGGCCTGTAAATATCATATGGATTAGATGCCATGAAAAACAATATGTTAGGCCACACATATCATTGTAGGTTAACCTACAGAGATTTGACGTTGGGTCCGGTCTCATCGAGTTCACATAAAATCTGAGCGGTCAAAATTCATTGGGTATAAGATGAGGGTGGTACATTCACCGGATAGGCCACCGGTACATTATAAGTCACTCATCCATGAGCCGTCGATTGTTTACCACCAATTTCTACATTTTGGCCCAGACAATGATTTTTTTAGGTGGAGCGCGACCTCTTCAATAGCTTGGATGTCAAATGCACATAACACCTTGGCCCACATGCAATTCTGATGTAGAGTAGGTCGCGGACAGTTTCATGGCTAAGATGTATTAAAAAAGGCCTGGTCGACGACAGAAGTGATTCGCAAAAAAGAAGCCAAGAAGGATTGACAACAGTCAGCCTAGTTCAACCAATCAACCAATTGGTTTGACAGGCCGAAATTCCGCTGGAATTACCAGGAATTACCAGAAATTTCAAAATGGTTGCTGGACGTTTTGTCTGTTTTGATAGGTTGACAGATCTGATCTCGATTCTTAAGCCCCGCTGTTGTCCGCTGCATTAAAATGGGTCTGAGGTTGAATCATATCATTTAAAAAATAAAAATCTGTTCTTTCAATGCAAAGGTTGAAGGGAAAAAGAAAGAAACATTGTCTGACCTGTGGAAATCCAGTTTGATGGGTTAACCGATCGAGTTGACAAGTCAAAATTTACCAAAATTTCTGTTTTGGCTGTTTCAACCGATTGGTTCCAACGGTATAGATAGGTCAACGGGCACAGGATTTTGTGCATTTTTGGAGTTTGTTTCCTTGTTTGAATATGATTTTTTCACTTACAATTTTAGAGTTTATTTAGAGTTATTTAAGGCATGCTAAACTCATTTTAATCATCATTCAATCAATTAAACTTTTTAGAAATTTAGTTCTCTCTCATAGATTTGAGAGTTTTTCTCGTGTGGATTAAGAATAACTTGTGAATTCAATGTGTTTATTGATCCGGAAAGACAGTTATCAACCTCCCATTAAGTCAATATTTCATTCCAATGTGACCCTGGGCTCGGTCTTAATGTTTATATGCCATCTAAATCGTTGTTTATAAGGTAACTCCTATTGGGATGCACTGAAGACAACGTGTAAAAAAATAGCCTGATATAAAACTTTTGTGGCCACACCAATGTTTCAATATGGGTGGTTCAATCCTCACTGTTTCGTCTAATGTGCTCACGTGAGTCCTGGATCTATGCATTTTTTGTTGTATTTCCTAAAATGAGCTTGAAAAACATATGGACGGAGTGGATTTCACAAAAAATCATGGTTGCCCACCTTGCTTACCACCAGGAGGTTCCTACCAAAGGCTTGACATCAGCATCCAGACGGACGGTACACATAGGGAGTATGTGGAGTCCACGATGTATGTGTTAATTTATTAATGGGGTCCATCCTTTTTGAGATCATAGTCTAAAAAATGAAGCACATTCAAATCTCTGGTGGACCACGTTACAGGAAACAGTGGTTAGTGATCATTAAAACCTTTTGGGATCACAAATATTTGTGTTTTACCTTCATCCATGCCTGTGTGACCTTATCAAACGGCTGGGTGGCAAATAAACATCAAGGTGGGCATTGAAATTTTTTAATGGTGGGCATTCAATAACCATTGTTTCCTTTGGTACGGTGCACCTCCTATATAGATAGACTTTAATTTTTTGACCATACCTTAAAATGAACTGAAAAAACAAATGTACAATGGAAATATATATACAAATATCAAGGTGGGCCACACCATCACACCCTAACCAAACTCATTGTTACCATGTCCAATGTGAGCATTCACAAGGTCATCCTTTTATTTTTAAGAACCATATCAGGGCTACTTTGGTGGAATATACATCCAATTTTAATTAATATATAAACTTATGCTAAAACTTTTAGCAAAAGGTACTGGAATGTTAATTTTATAATACTTAGTACTTGTTACTGATTTTAACTTCAACTAACCACTTGCTAGTAGCTATGCATGTTTGACATGGCCATTAACTTGAAGATCTTTTCAAAAATTGTTTACTTTATATAAGTTTATGGCACATGCGGCACACATTTGTGAAATCCAAGCCATCCATCAGATTGGGCCTTCTGGTTAAATGCTTGTGGGAAAATTTTAGCTTTTCCACTTTCAAGATGAGCTATATTGGATAAAAAGGAATGCAAGTACGGAAGACATTTTAGGCTAATATTGTGGATTGTTGATTTTGAGAATGGCTAGATGTCTGCGCTTATACAGTGAGCAACACCTTATGTACAGCTTTTTAGGCTATCTGTTGATCTGATTTTCTGCCACATTCATCGTGAAGGTAATTCGGTTGCTGACGCCTTAGCTAGATTGGCTAGCGAAGGCTGCCCGAACAGATTGTATGAATCCCATGCATCCCTTCCGAGACAGGTGCGAGGAAACATAGTCGTTGATACAACCGGAATTGGGAACATTTGCGTTTTGTAGTTGGGGCCTCTTCACTTTCATGTTTTTCCTTTTCCTTCTTTGGATGGTTTTCTTTGTGCAGATTGATGTATACGATAGGAGTTGTCTACCCTTTTAGGCGAGACACTCCTGAATGATTGTATATTTTCTCGAGTAATGAGCAGGCCGTTTGTTTATATATATACACAGCTTGGATCTAAAGCACATATGCCACATTGGCATGAGTTTTACCTATACAATGTATTAGTTTATAGGGTGAAATATTCACCCAAACAGTTATGAGAAGAACTCATGAGAACTTTTTAGGAACTCATCTCACATAATATGACCCCAAAATCTAAATGGTGGTCCACGTGATGCATCACCCCATGAAATCCTAAGGGACTAACTTTTACCCTGATCTAAAACTTTAGTGGTTATTGTAAAAAGAACTAATTTCTTTTCTTGATTTCCCTCCTTGCTACAGAATACCAAAGTTTTCGATCCGGTTGAAAGTTAGGCTTAAAAATTTTATAGAGTACCGCATCACATGGACCATTTGGATTTTGGGCCCATGACACATAGGGCTGTCAACGGGTAGGTCTCAGCCGGATTTTGAACTGTTTCAAGCCGGGCCTATTTAAAATTCTGATTTTTTAAGGCCCGAGGATGGCCCATTGACACCCTAATGACACATATGCAAAGGTGCACTCAGTTTATAGGATGCTAATAACAATAAAGATCCTCTACCAAGTGCAGGATCCTTTTTAATTCTACTATTCAACTTTCATTGATGTTGTTAATATACAAGTTTCATGGGCTTTGCATATAAAAGTTATTCAAAAAGTCCCTCTATATGTTATGTAAGCCACAATTTATAAAACGAATCAAACCTATGCAAAAATTTTGTAGGGTATCTATTTCATTCAAACAATGACGCTGTACTCTATTGCAAGGATTGCCAGTCATTTCATCGAGTTGGAGACATCATCAAAATCATCAATTGAAATAATGTTTAAAAGCACATGAAAGGAAAGCTGAAGTATTATTGGATTCATGTACACATGTTCAAAAATTCCAAACCATATATATAAATCATAGGCATTATTAGACAATCTTAACCATATAGATAAATCATAGGCATTATTGGACATTCTTAACCATTCAAATAATATTGGTTTCATGTACTATATGTTTTTTTTTTAAAGTAAAAAGGGCATGCTCCTGTATCTTTGTTAATTAGCAGAAAAAGATGTACAAGGATTGGACATTCAGGAGGACCTCACAGATGCATTGGACCTCACCTATCGTATTGCCAGGTTAGGCAGCAGGAAAAGGTAAAAAGGTAAAAAAATGGATACACGAAAGGGGCGATTCTCAAGGATGAGAAGGTAGAGACATGGGATCACGAAGGTTGAGAGGCTGATCCTTGCTGCGAAGCCCTCGAAGCTCTTGACCCACTCCCTGAGATCGATTCTCTCAACCCACTGCCCCCTTGCTCTAGAGCTCCTGATATGACTCATACCGGCGTTATCTAGCACAAGAGAGCCTCTAATATGTCTCGGGAGAGCGGCTGGAGCGATAAAAGGTGTTGGCCTGTTTATCGCTGCCTAACTTGGCTAGAGCATCCATGATAGAATTACTTTCAAGGAAGGTGTGGAAAAAAAGCAGGTTTAGCGGCCAAATCATGCTATGATCAATGATGCCAATTTGGGTCCAAATGCCCCAACGTCCCGAGAACACAGGGTTAGTGGCCGCTTCTATAATGATGTGAGAGTCAGATTCGACTGAGATGTTGGAAAGGCCCATCTTTCTACAGTACTTCATCCCATCTACCATAGTTTGAGCTTCAGCAACTGTGTTAGAAACTGGGCCATATGACTTGTGGAATGTAAAGATAACATGCCCCAGGTGGTCTCTACATACTCCTCCTCCTCCACCTTCCCCCGGATTGCCCCTAGTTGAACCATCCACATTGAGTTTGAGCCAACCCCTATGAGGCTTCGACCATTTCACAATTTGAGTCTTGATGCCATTAGGCGCGATTGTGGGATTAATCCCCAAGGATTGAAGGGTGACATCTGATGGGGTTTTCCTCCTCAGGTCAGAGGAGATGAGGTGCGGTTCGGATGCCACAAACAATGGAATCACCCCGCTGCTCGACTGGTCGAGTGAACAGTGCTCGACTAGTCCTGGGTCACTCGACTCAAAGTCCAGCGAGTTCTGTGAACAGTGTTCAACCAGTCCTGGGTCACTCGACTCAAAGTTCAGCGAGCTTTGTGAACAGTCTCGACCAGTCAAGTGAACAATGATCGGCCAGTCCTGCACCCTGCTCGACCAGTCCTGGTTACACAGATTTGAGTCTGATTTTGTGCGAGATGCGGAATTTTGAGGCGGCTTTCACAAGGGTGCGAAACAGAGTTTCCTAAACTATAAATAGGAGGTCCCTAGGGTTTTCTAGGGTATGCAAGAGGTAATGCAAGAGGGTTTCCTAAAGCTTTGCAAGGGTTTGCTAAAGGGTTTAGGGCTATCAAAGGTGAGAGAGAGAGAGAGAGAGAGAGAGAGAGAGAGAGAGAGAGAGAGAAAGAGATAGAGGAAGCTTGTGGAAGGGAGGTTATGCTCGTAGAGGTGATCTACTATATCTCAACGCTTTCATGTCCTCGTAATCGGTGAGGTCTCTCCATTTTTCTTTTATTCTCTTATTGTTTATCCACTCCTGCGTGAGTGAAGAAGGTTGTAACGTTCTATTTCATAGTGGATTGTTGATCTGGACAAAAAAATATCTTGTGTGGTGTGGTTTATGCTTTGATTTATTTCATTGCATTATTATTCCATAATTCTAGTTTGTTTCGGGAGGCTAGATCCTAAGGTTTTGTGCAAGGCCCCCAACAAAGTGGTATCAGAGCTAAGTTCATTGAACAGGTAGGATCGGTTTAGAATTATGGAAGGTGGCTCATCAAGGATGATTAGCCTCAATGGTTCTAACTGGACCATATGGAAGGCTAAGATGGAGGACTTGCTTTATTGCAAGGACTTATATTCTCCAATTTTAGGCATATTAGCAAAATCCAAGGATATGTCTGTTGACGATTGGAAGAAGATGGACCGGAAGGTGGTGGGGTTTATTAGACAATGGTTGGATGATTCTGTGTTCCACCATGTGTCTACGGAGACCTCAGCCGCTAGCCTATGGCTGAAATTGGAAGTGTTGTATGAGGGGAAGACAGTCAGTAATAAAATCTTTCTGATAAGGCGACTTGTGAATCTCAAGTTCAAAGATAGTGGTTTTGTGGTCAAGCACATGAATGAGGTCAACAATATAATGAACTAGCTCTCCACTATGAAGATGGTCCTGGATGATGAATTGCAGGCTTTACTATTGCTTAGTTCATTGCCGCCTGACAGTTGGGAGACATTGGTGGTGTCTCTAACTAACTTTGCACCAGACGGAAAGATATTCATGGAACAGGTTACTAGTTGTCTCTTCAATGAGGAGACAAGGAGGAAGTCTCAAGGGTCTACTCAGCAAGAGGCTCTTGTGACACAGGAACAGGGGAGAGGAAAGAACAGGAAGGGCGGGAAGGCCTGAGATAAATAAAGAGGCAAGTCGAGTACCAGAAAAGATATTGATTGCTGGAATTGTGGCAAGAAGGGCCACTACAAGCATGAATGTCATGGTAAGAAGAGCGACAAGAAAGGAAAGGAAAAGGAAGATGAATCAAATTTCACTGCGGTCACTTCAGATGGGGACGTTGTAGTTATTCTTTCAGCAAATCATGATGTATGTCTCACGGCTACAAGTCAAGACACCGACTAGGTGATAGACTTGGGAGCCTCTTTTCATGCGACTCCACGTAGGGACTTCTTCACAAGCTACAAGTCAGGTGATTATGAGACCGTGAAGATGGGAAATTCTGGCGTATCGAAGATCGTATGGGTCAGTGATATTTGTGTGAAGACCGATGTGAGTTGCACATTGGTTCTCAGGGATGTGAAGTATATCGCAGACCTTTGCCTCAACTTGATATCGACGAGAAGATTAGATGATGATGGTTATGAAAGCCGGTTTGTTGGTGGGCACTGGAAGCTCATCAAGGGTTTGCTGATCGTAGCCAGAGGAAAGAAATGTTGCACCCTTTACAAGGCAAGGGTGGTTTGAACGCAGTGGAAGATTCAACTATTGACATGTGGCATAGGTGTCTAGGTCACATGAGTAAAAAAGAGCTTCAGCTACTAGCGAGGAAGCGGCTCCTTCCAGACGTGATAGGTATGCCTCTCAAAACCTGTCTTGATTGTTTATCAGGGAAACAACATAGAGTTTCATTCGTTAAAACTGTTTCTCATGTTAATAAAGTGCATGCATTAGATTTGATTTATTCTGATGTTTGTGGTCCTATGAGGACAAAAACCTTGGGTAGGGCATTGTATTTTGTGACTTTTATATATGATGCATCTAGGAGGGTTTGGGTTTATACTTTGAAATCCAAGGATGAGGTCTTTGGTGTGTTTAAATTGTTTTATGCTATGGTCTAGAGAGAGACAGGTAGATCATTGAAGTTCATCCATACTGACAATGGTGGTGAATACATTGGCGACTTCCATGAGTATTGTAAGTCCCTGGGTGTATGGCATGAACAGATGGTTCCTAAGACCCCCTAGTATAATGGTGTAGCTGAGCGAATGAATCGCACCATTGTTGAAAGAATCAGATACATGCTATCCCATGCAAAATTGCCCAAGTCGTTCTGCGGAGAAGCAATGCACACAGCGGTGTATCTGATAAACAGGTCTCCATCAGCCCCATTGAATGGAGGAGTACCTGAGAAGATGTGGACTGGACAGGATCCATCATATAGTCATCTAAGGGTGTTTGGATGAAGGGCATCCGTTCACGTACCAAAGGACGAGATGTCCAAGCCCGATATGAAGATCAGGCAGTGTGTGTTCTTAGGATACGGTGATGAAAAGTTTGGTCATAGATTGTGGGATCCGACCGAGAAGAAGCTCGTCAGGAGCAGAGATGTGATTTTCTTTTGAAAATCAGTGTATAAAAGACATTGGTAAGTCAGAGAAGAACCAGCCTAGTTCAGGTGAGTTAGAGGACATGGATCCGATTATTCCTCCCGTGGTGCCTGATGACGGGAGAGTACAGCAAGGTGAAGAGGACGAGGGAGTTTCTATAGAAGATGGATCAGGAAAGCAGCCCCCACTTGATTCACTTGCTGAGCCACAGGTGAGGAGGTCATCTAGGGACAAACAGTCGTTCAAGAGGTACTCGTCGCATGAATATATTATGCTGACTGATGGGGGGAGTCAAAAGATTATTCTGAGGCCCTAACCGATGAGTATAAGGGGGAGTGGTTGAAAGCTATGCAAGAAGAGATTAAATCCTTGCATAAGAACCACACCTATGATATGGTGAAATTGCCTAAGGGCAAGAAATCTTTGAGCAACAAGTGGGTGTTCAGAAAGAAGGTTGAGCAGAAGAATTCATAGATGAGGTTCAAGGCCAGACTTGTGGTGAAAGGATTTGGTCAGAGGAAAGGCATAAACTTCGAGGAGATATTCTCACCAGTGGTGAAGATGACATTCATAAGGGTGTTGCTTGGGTTGGCGGCTAGCATAGATCTGGAGATAGAGCAGTTAGATGTTAAAACTGTCTTCCTCCATGGTGACCTAGAAGAAGAGATCTACATGCACCAACCAGAGGGGTTCGAAGTCAAGTGCAAAGAGCATATAGTGTGTAGGCTGAGGAAGAGCTTGTATGGGCTGAAACAATCTCCACGGCAATGGTACAATAAGTTCGACTCATTTATGTTGAAGCATGGGTATGATAAAACGGAGTTGGACCACTGTGTGTTCACGCGCAAGTTCTCAGATGATGATTTCTTAGTTCTGTTGTTATACGTTGATGACATGCTCATCATGGAAAAAGACATCAAGAAGATCGACAGGCTGAAACAGGAGTTGGGCAAGTCATTTGCGATGAAAGAGTTGGGCCCGGCTAAACAGATCCTACGAATGGAGATAACCCGTGACAGAAGTAGCAGGAAGCTTTGGCTGTCACAAGAGCGGTATATTGAGAAAGTCTTAGAGCAGTTCAATACGAATGCAGCGAAGCTGGTCAGTACTCCACTGGACGGTCACTTCAGATTGAGCGACAAGCAGTGTCCCAAGACGAAGACAGAGGTGGAAGAGATGCAGAAGATACCCTACGCATCAACTGTAGGAAGTTTGATGTATGTTATAGTGTGTACATGCCCAGACATAGCATATGCGGTTAGTGTTGTCAGCCGGTATTTTGTCAATCTTAGCAAAGAACATTGGGCAACGGTGAAATGGATACTGCGGTATCTAAGAGGCTCATCCAAGTTGAGCCTATGCTATGGTAATGGAAAACCTGTGTTAGAGGACTACATAAATGTAGTTATGGCATGTGACCTAGACCCCAGGAAGTCTACATCGGGGTTCATGTTCACGTTCGTTGGGGGAGCGGTTTCTTGGCAGAGCAAGATACAGAAGGTCTTAACATTGTCGACGACAGATGCCGAGTACATTGTAGTCACAGAGGCATGTAAAGAGATGTTTTAGATGAAGAAGTTCATACAGGAACTTAGCCTGAAGTAGAAGCAACACGTAGTCTATCGCGATAGTCAAAGTGCTATACACTTGAGTAAGAATCCAAGTCAGCACTCCAAGTCGAAGCACATAGAGATACGGTATCACTGGATCAGGGATACGTTGGAACAGAAGGTGTTACAGCTTGAAAAGGTTCACACGGACGATAATGGGTCAGACATGATGACCAAGGCTTTGCTCAAGGGCAAGTTTGAGGTTTGTAGAAACCTGTCTGGCTTGAAGAAGGTGAATTCCTCTTGAGTCGGAGAGGGGGAGATTTTATGGGGTTTTCCAACTTAGCTCAGAGGAGATAATGTGCGGTTCGGATGCCATAGACAGTGGAACTACCGCGCTGCTCGACCAGTCCTGCAGCATGCTCGACCGGTCGAGTGAACAGTGCTCGACCAGTCCTGGGCCACTCGACTCAAAGTCCAGCGAGCTCTGTGAACGGTGCTTGACCAGTCGAGGGTCGGCTCGACCAGTCGAGTGAACAGTGCTCGACCAGTCCTGCAGCCTGCTCGACCAGTCCTGGCTACTCAGATTTGAGTCCGATTTTGTACGGGATGCGGAATTTTGAGGCGGCTTTCGCAAAGGTGCGAAAGAGAGTTTCCTAAACTATAAATAGGAGCTCCCTAGGGTTTTCTAGGGTATGCAAGAGATAATGCAAGAGGGTTTCTTAAAGCTTTGCAAGGGTTTGTTAAAAGGTTTAGGGCTATTAAGGGTGTGAGAGAGTAAAAAAAGAAAGAAAAAAAGAGGAAGCTTGTGGAAGGGAGGTTATGCTCATAGAGGCGATCTACTATATCTCAGCGCTTCCACGTCCTCGTAATCGATGAGATCTCTCCATTTTTCTTTTATTCTCTTATTGTTTATCCACTCCTACGTGAGTGAAGAAGGCTGTAACGTTCTACTTCATAGTGGATTGTTGATCTGGACGAGATCCCATGGTTTTTACCACTTTGAGGGTTTTCCACGAAAAAATCTCTTATGTGGTGTGGTTTATGCTTTGATTTATTTCATTGCATTATTATTCCATAATTCTGGTTTATTTCGAGAGGCTAGATCCTAAGGTTTTGTGCAAGGCCCCCAACAACATCCTGAAGGAAAGAGGATTTGTCTAAGTCTGTGAGCAAGTTACCTACGTTTTTCAGCCAGGATGAGACTTTGAGGATCACCTGAGAAGCCGAGAGCTTCTGATTATCATAGATAGCCACATTTCGGCCTTGTCAGATCTCCCAAACAATGAAAGTGGGGGACAACCCTCGAAGATGGTGCCATCTATATGATCGACTGGCGAGTGAGCTCCATTGATTGACTCGACGCTCAATGGATTGGTCATGTATATGAGGAACATGAAACAAATTACAGGCAAAATGGGACCAAACCTTGGTAGCAGTAGAACCATGGCAGAATAGATGGTCCAGGTCCTCAGTAGCATGCTTGGCTTGCAATTGGCGCATCTGATGGCCTCAAGGATCATCCAGGGGCTGGGTGAGGTGATGCTGGGTGGAGTTGGAAGCTGAGGCAAGTAGCTGGAGGTGCCCTGGCTGCCGGAGTTAACATGACGGGTCAGAGAAGAGATGGCAAGGAATGGGAACACCAACCTAAATCATGTGTTTTAGTGAACACCAACCTATATCTTGTATGTCGCTCGGTCTGATGAGTGAATGAGCCAGATTTTATTTCCAATTATTATAAAGGAATAGAGGCAAAAGATCAAAAGATTGTATTCTAAGATATTTTACCTGTCGATTTAAGGAGAGGCCTATCCAACAAACAGTTCAGATCATTGATAGATAACTCCAAATTCATTTAAAGATAAGTTTGGATGTATAATATTATTGAAAAAATATTTTGGGATAACTCCATAGAAAGAATTAATAGGCAGGTCCACACATCAGGTAGGACCGACTTACTCATGTTACTGGGCAGAAAGGCATGAAAATCAACGGCTATGATCTCTGAATCCAAAAGATTTTTTGGAGAGCCCTCCATCAACAGCGGATCTTCTTTTTTTTTTTTTTTCTCTCCAGACTTAAACAGATTCGAGAAAGGCCCTCATGACCTTGTCGAGGATATTTGATAGTTTTTATGGTGGGGCTGAGCCCAGGCCCAATTGTACTAACGGTGGAGGCTCACTCACAAATTTCAGGGCTGGTCATCATATGGGCCAGAGTCGGTTATTAAATTGATTTATTCAACATGAGGGTGAATGTTAAGTGGATCCATTCAAGCGAGTGCACATTTTTGGCACGAGCTTGTGGTGAATTCATCACACTGTACAAAATAAATGGACAGATAAGAGAAAGTGACCAACCATCTAATATACAAATGGCCCATGTCATGATCTTATATAACTCATCTTTGAGAAAAGGAAGCAATGCAGTCATGGCCACATCATCGTTATTTATTTATTTTTGTCTGTGTGCGCGCGCACGTGCGTGCGTGTGAAGGTGGACTGTTGCACTATAAGCTTTATTAATAATAAAAAAGAAAAAGAAAAATTACATGAGGGGGACAAAGAACCTGACCTCCAAAACAAGAAACAAATAAGAAAATCAATAAACATCTGATAAACAATCCGGCAAACTAGGCTTCACAGTTTGACATATATTAAAATTAAATCCTTAAAAAAAAATAAAAATGAAAATGAAAAAGTAGAGCAGTTACACACAGCACCAACACAGTATGGGGAAAGAGAAGCAAATGAAAAGCTATCGTTGATTTCTCTTTCCAACTCATTTTATTAAATGATTATGATATTGGGGATGTGGGCAATTTTGTAGCGATCTTCTCCTCCTTCTCGGTAGCGTTCATCTAAGACTGGACACCTGATGATCTTCAGTTGTTGAAGCATGGTGAGGTGTTGCAACTCCTCTGGTAGAGATCTCAACTCTGGGCAGTCCCAGATCTCTAATTTTTGAAGCATGGTGAGGTGTTGCAACTCCTTTGGTAGAGACCTTAAATTATCACAATACTTGATCTCCAGAGTTTGGAGGGCTTTGAGTTGTCCCAACCAACCACATGGGAACGATCTCAGCTCTGGACGGTTCCAAATCACCAAATGGTTAAGGTTGGGGAGGACGGGTAAGGGCACACCGGATGACATTCCAACATCACTTCCATCTAACCTCAGCTTCTGGAGGAGCGGTGGGAGGTTGCTGGGCAAAGCCTTTAGCGCTGGGCAGTTTCCTATTTGTAATTCCAGGAGTGATGGCATAACCTCTCCAACTCCACCTCTCAATTCCCACTCCTCCCAATTTGGCACACTAGAGAAATCGAGGGTTTCGAGCTTTGGGAATGACACAATGACACCACCACCACCACTTCCATCATTATTATCATCCCCACTAAACTCACCACCCACCTTTCTCACCTCTTTCATTCCCCAAATAGAAAGGTCTTTAAGGGAAGGTAGTTTCCCAAGACCTGGCAACTGCTTACACTTGTCACAAAACGAGATTTGCACCTTGACTAGATTGGAAAACACCGGATCCTCTGTCCACTTGGGAATCTTGGAACCTCCGTATCCCCATATGTGCAACTCTTTCAAGTTTGTGTGGGGCTGCAGGATTTCAAGCACCTCCTCTGTTCTCTTCTGCTCATCATCACCCGATGCTTCATCATCCATGGGGACGTAACCGAAGGTTAGAGTATGAAGGTGCTGCTTCTTATACAGTTCTCCCTCCATAGCTTCGTCTCTGCTCCTGACATTTTTCAAGCCAGTAATTCGAAGACTTCCTTGAAGATGATTGAGGTGTTTCAGTTCTCCACATTTACATCCTTCATCGTCACCCCCCACAATGAACTTTCTTAATGTCTGAAGGCTGCTTAGTTTCCCTATGCCCTGCGGTAAGTACTTCAACTCATTAGTGTATTCTAATTCTAGATGTCTCAGGCTAATTATTTTCCTCATCCCTCTAGGCAGTTTTCTTAGCCGATCACAGTGATTGAGTCTCAAGGTCTGTAAATTTCTACAATTACTCACCTCCTCTGGCAACTCCTTGATCTCTGTCTGTGATAAATCAAGATATCTCAAGTGCTTCATTTTCCCCATCCCTCTAGGCAGTTTTTTAAGCCCATGACACCAATTGAGTTTCAAGGTCTGTAAATTTCTACAATTACTCACCTCCTCTGGCAACTCCTTGATCTCTGTCCTTGATAAATCAAAATATCTCAAGTGCTTCAATTTTCCTACCGTTCGAGGCAAATTCTGAATGCTAGTGCGACTCAAGTCCAATGCCCTGAGGTGCCTGAAATGATGAAATAAATTGTTTGGCACCCTGGAGATTGTTGAGTCGTGTAGCAACGTCCGCAACTTTTGTGCCTTATACAAGGTGGCCCAAATGGAAGCCACTTCATCAGCTTTGTCATCTCTGTCACCTGCGTCATCACTGTCAATTAAAAACAAATGGCGGAGATTATTTAGGTTCAATGAGGATTGCTTTCTCATCTCCACCACTGAACACTCACTTCCAGCAACAGACTGTGCAAGATCATGAACTAAATCATGCATCTTGCAACTGACTATGTTCTTGTCACGGTCGAGTTCTGCATCTTGGAGCAACGAGCGTCTTAGTAAATCTTCAAAATACAGTCCACCAATTTCCTCCATGTCTTGATTTCCCTCGGAGCAGATGAAACCTTGTGCCACCCATAGCTTGACTATCGAATCCTTCTCTATCCACCAATCTTTTGGGAAAATAGAGCAATACGCAAAGCACTGCTTCAGAGCTGCAGGTAAATCATGGTAGCTGAGTAACAAAGCCGGTAAAATATCTCCCAAGATATCAGCTGAGTTCCATATCTCGCTTTCCAACACAAGCTCCCACTGCCTTCTCGTCTTTCTCGAGCACATGGCACTCCCTATCGTCTTTGCTGCGAGAGGCACCCCTCCACACCTGTTTACGATTTGCCTTCCAATCTCTCCCAAATCCGAACGCTCTTCTGCACTCCGATGCTCAAGCGCTGTACGACTGAACACTGACCAGCAATCATCATCAGATAAAACATCCAGTTTCTGCATGTGATCATCAGTACTTCCCATCCTCGATGCAACATCTTCCAAACGAGTGGTTACAATGATTCGACTCCCGGGTGCACCAGCTTGGAAGGGACGTTTCAGCTTGTCCCACTTCTCGCTATCATGGCTCCAAACGTCGTCAAGCACAATCAAGAATCGCTTTGCTTGCAACATACCATGGAGACGAGCCTGCAACGGGGCCAAGTCTAATGACTCGCAACCCTTCCCAGTTGCAGATTCGATGATTGATTTTGTAATACGTTTGACATCAAAATCTTCAGAAACACATACCCACATCCTCATGTGGAAATGCCTCATGACATTTTCATCGTTGTAAATGAGTTGAGCAAGGGTGGTCTTGCCCAAGCCCCCCATTCCAACGATAGAAATGACGAAGGGCACCTCATTTACCTCTCTACTACTCCCCCCCACCAACAACTCTACGACTCTTTTTTTTTACATCTTCCCTCCCAACAATGAACGGGTCAGGTAGGGAGCTTGTCTCTCGGTCCCTCCTAACTTCACTATCCACTCTCTCACTCTCTCCACTATCTATCGTAATAAAATTAAATTGGTTCTTCTCTTTGTCAATATCATCTAATCTACCCCTCACCTCCTTTATCCCACTCCCAATTTTGCGGCGTAACATGACATGATTGAAGCAATTAACAGGGGAGAGGAAGCTTCTTACATTCTTCTTGCTGAAAGAGGACCCACCATCTTCATCAGGTGCTTGTGATTTGAGAGCTTCCGTCATCCATTCATCTAGTATGTCATCCACATCATAGGCCACATCTTTGAGCTTCTCCAACCAGTTCTTCACTGCTTCATCCTTCACTCGCCGAGTTTCAGCATCTTTAAGCACAGCTTGGATCAAGGTGAACGTACTGGAAAGCTTTTTGATCTCCTTGGTGACACCCACCAACAAAACCACCTCATCTTCAACAACTTTGGCCAATTTTTCTATGGCAAGTGAGACCAGTGAATCAACGATCGAATCAACCATGTTTTCTGCTTTTGTTAGTGATGGAAAGAAGGGAGGAATTTGACTTCAAAGAGGTGTAAAAATAGGAAATGGGGGATTTTGAAGATATGGAAGAGAGAGAGAGAGATGCAAATGTTGTTATGCAGTTGTTGGTACAACAGAATGCACATTTTATAGGAAGTGTCTGCTCTTTATTCAAAGATTGATGCAAAACCTTCCTTCCACTTCAGTTTTAATTAGTTATTCCAAATAAAAGAATGGAATAATATGATTTCCACCTGAGGATAAGCATACGTCCTTAGCTTTCACAAGCATGGCCCATGGCTTGGACAATCTGAACTGTTGATCTCATGTGTTCCACAACGATTAAGAAAAGGACAACGGAAATTGTCCCCATCCAATTCAAGTATTGGTAATGATTGGATGACTTGGATATTCTAGGATCATCACCAAATTCCAATAAGACCCTGTTTGATCAATGGCTTGATCATAACCCATGGCCCCACTTGAACCAACTGATGCTTTGAAATGAGGTTTTCACGGTATCCATTGGTTGAGGTTCCTCTTCCAAGGATAACATGTTCTCAAAGGTAAGAAAAGATGCCGCAAGGAAGGAATTGCTTTTAAGCAGAGCACCAAAGATCCATTCCTCCAACAATAAGAAAAGGTTTTATTATCCTTGAGTGCATGGGAATCCCAACACATATTTCAAAATTGATTTTTTAAATTTTAAATCTTAAAATGTTACTAGACTCCCGCCAACCATCCATTTATCATAAGAGATTAATGGCCACAAGATTCTTGACAAGGTTTCAAGTATCAGCCAAAGCCATTACATATAGCCCAACATGCATTGATTACATATTGTTTCCTTTGGTGTGGCCCACTTGATTTTTTTTATCAGCCTGATTTTTGCAGTGTCTTATCTTCATGGTGGGCCACACATATTATGACGCTGGACAATTAACCACTTGCTCTAAAAACTCAAACTGTTAGAGCACGGCGAATTAATCCCTTTATCTCATAGCCTAAGCCCTACATCGCATGGATTAGGACTTCAGTCGAATGGGTACCGCCTCACACAAGCCACCTGCTTCACACAGGCCGCCCACCCCGAGTGTGTCCCCGCATCCCACAGGCTACCCCATTCGCACTCACGTTGGTGGAATTTCACCACCTATGGGTACTTGAACCCTTGACTGGGAGTTGAAACTCCTGAGAGTCTACCACCCAGGCAAGAGTAAGGACCCTGCTGTCCTAGTTGTTGTTTCTGTTTAATTCATATAAAATATAAGAGAAAGCATTTTATCTATATGTGAGTCAAATGGTCAGTCATGTGTTTATTCCTGCATCAGGTGGGCCACCAACGTTTTTTAACCGTTAAATTGCATGGCCAATGTTTGGACTCCTCAGATCAATCTATTGATGTAATTTTAGTGATTTCAATAGCATACACATGTACAATTAAATAGTAGCCTAGTAATTACCTTTGTTACCCTTGTGATTCTTTAACATATTATTATTATTATTATTATTATTATTTTAAATTCACATAAAATATGATAAACCAGAGAAAAGCATTTTAATTTATCTCAAATCATACGCTGTAGACTGCATTGAGCAGCACACCTCTTGAAATTGTGTTTTAAACAGGAGTTCTCAACTCCTGCTGGTATGAACAAAAATTCTGACCCAACCAGCTCATAAGATGAGACCTATTAAGTCCATGCAATATCCAACCCTTTCAATAGGTTGGCCCCACCACGAGAATCACTAAAGTTCAAAATTCAACGCTATCCACTCGTCAAGTGGGCCACACCATGGAAATCAACATCTAGCCATTGATGAAGCATTGTCTACTCGAATGAATGGATGTGGCTCATTTTTGCATGAGGCAATGCAAGTGATGGGGCAAGCATATTGGATGGATTGGATGTGGCAGATGAAAGGTTGGACCACAATTTTCGTTACAACCGCATGGACTTGGGAGGACCTCCTTAAGTAGAGTGAGCTGGTGCCTGCGTGCACATGCCTTGGTCATGTGCACGGATGCGGAGTGCCTGTGGCTACTGGACGCGGATTAGGTACTGACAGGTTGAGTAGAGAGACTCGCTGCTGCTGAAGTGACGTCACCAAGTTCTGTGGACCCTACTATGATGTATATGTTGTATCCACAGCATCTATTCATTTGGAGATATTATTTTAAGGCATGACCCAGAGAACCAGGCATATCCAAATCTTTAGTGGACCCCACCACAGAAAACAGTGGGAAGATTGATGCCCACCGTTGAAACCTTCCTAAGGCCCACCATGATGTTTTTTCGAAATCCAACCTGTTCAGAAGTTAACAAAGACATTAAACAAGGGAAAACACAAATATCAGCTTGATCAAAAACTTTTGTAACCTTTAGAAGTTTTTAATGGTGGTGTCACTCTCCCCACTGTTTTCTTTGGTGGGGTCCACTGGAGCTTTGGATATGACTCATTCTGTGGATCTTAACCTAAAATGATCTCTCCATATGAATGGACAGCGTGGATACAAAACACACGTCATGGTGGGGCCCACATAACTTGGTGACATCACTTCATTAGCGGTCTCGCTACTCAACCTGTCAGTAGCCAATCCGCGCCCGTGGCCACTGGATGGTGCTCTGGGCCCCACCAGGATGGATGTGTTTTATCCACGCTCTTCATTCATTTCTCCTAATCATTTTAGGGCATGAGCCCACATATCCAAATCTCATGTGGACCGCACCGCAAGAAACAGTGGTAATTAAAATTGAACCCCAGCACTAAAAACTTCTTGGGACCACAAAAGTTTTGTATAAAGCTGATATTTGTGTTTTCCCTCCATCCAGGTCTGTCTGAACTTTTTCAGCAATGGACATCATTATCTCCATTTTTTTTTCCTGTGGTGTGGTCCACCTGAGCTTTGGATATGTTTCAATTTTGGGATAGTATCATAAAATGAGCTGGAAAATTGGATGGATGGCATGGATAAAACATATACATCACAGTGGGGCCCAAGATAATCCATACCATGCTATAGCATGGTGAGCTCCCAACAACAGAATCTGCATCCTCGTTTAACATGGCCGTCCCACTACGAGACCAGCTACCCTTCAATACAGATGCTATATAGGAATGATCACATACAGGCACAGCATGCAAACTTTCACATAAAGCCCTCTTTTTCCTGGATGCGGATTGGCTGGTGTACCACACCACCGATCTGGCTGGTGTGTTCACGTCGCCAGGTTTTGTGGGTCCCATCATGAGGTATGTGTTATATCCCAACTGTCGTAAGGCTTGAGCCAAAAGATAAGACAGATCCAATGATCAACTGGATCACACTGTAAAAAACAGTGGGGGATTGGATGAACATGATATTTATTTTTCATCTTCATCTAGGTCTATGTGACCTTATGAATAGATTGGATGGAAAATAAATATTATGGTAGGCCCTACGAATGTTCTATTTGTGTTGTGGTCCACTTAAGATTTGGATATGAATCATTTTTGGGGTCATGCTCTAAGATCTCTAAAAATGGATGAAAGCCCATGTAACTTTGATCTCCTTTGTACTGTTCGTACAACTTGGAGCTCGAGGAGCAGAACGGCTTGTCTTCGCACGACACGTACCCACACCAGCTAGATCGGTGGCGTGTGGTACACCAGCCAATCCGCTTCCCTTTTTCCTGCCAACCTGCTAGTTTTCTAGAACATGCAACCCATGCAAAAGGTGGGCCAGAGGGTGAAACCACGACAGTGACCTAGGATGAAAATTGGGCCAACTGACTCAACCTACACTTGTGGTTGAAAAGACATTTGTCCGTGAAGGTTCGCATGTGCCCGTTCATGTGATTAGTATCTCAAGATGAAATTCTGTATTACAACACAGCTCTTTATGACATTGGAACATCATTCCCACAAATGGGATCATACTAATATATGAATAGTTGAAAACACAAGAAGAATGCACCTTTATGGCTTGTAATAAAATCCTAACAGGACTCTTAACTGGTACAGAAAAAGCTCATCCTGATTCTAACTGAGATGAGACAACAGACTTCCTACAAGCAAGTACTTGCATGTGATAGAATCCTGACAGGACTAACTACTACAGAAAAAGCTCATTCAGATTCTGACTGAAATGCAACAATAGAATTCCCTACAAGTACATCCACATTGAAGAAGAACTACAAGTTGCAAAGCACTATCATGCTAAGAGATCTACGGTACACATGGTGTTTGAAAATAGAACAATGACAGAACTTCAAACCTTGGCTGAAAGCATGCTTAATGCATGCCTATCATACGCATGGCTCAAGAGGACGGGTGGGGGCAGGTGTTTATCCCGTCCTTGCAGTCGCGTGTGAGATCGTTGAAAGTCTCGATCTGCTTCTTTCCCCGTAAGAACACTTCAGTGTCGACCTCCACCGTCATGTAGCCGTCAAACTCCACTGGGATCCCGCTGTTGAGCTGTTTTGTCTCTGCATACCATTCGCTGTTCTCGTCCCAAAGATCGCTAAAGTCCTTGAGGATGTGGGTCGTGTACTTATCCTTCAAAGGGTCAAAGAGGGACGTGTCAGGCTCATTGGTCGCGATATAGAGGTTCCTCCCATCATCAATCTTCTCACGCAGGGTCGAAAGGAGAGCATCTGGCGAAGTATCCGCTGCCAGATTAGGCCAGAGCTCGGTGTTCTTCGCCTTCTCCCCCCTCACAACGTGAACAGAGTCAAAGTCCCAATTCATCCTTGCGGCAATTGCAGACACTATGTCCATCAACCGTCTGGATTTCCAGATCATGTGCCATGGCCTTTGGATGACGGATTCTGTCTCCCCTTCACAAACCCTATACCCGTAATTATCCGGCTCCACAGGCCCCAAATTTCCTCATAATCAATGCATCCTTCACATCAACGAGCTTCATTGGGGTGATCCTGAAATCCTCCACAAGATAAAGACCCAAACTGTCTTTCTTCTGCCACTTAGTCCAATCTAACCAAAACTGGCTCTGGTCCAAAACTGATGCAGATTCTCTCAAATGCTCAAAATCAAAGTAGAACCGAAAATCCTTCCCTTCCTCGTCCTGATTTGAAGAAGTGTACATTGAAGATAAACAGATCTTTAAATCCATAACCAAGGTCCGGTTCAGATACTGAGCTTCACCCAAAGCACACAAGAAACTCCACAGGTAATGATTCATGCTCTTGCATCTATCCCCGCTGCCTGTGTAGATCAAGTACCGTCCTTTACTAAATGCACCCTCGGAAGCAATGACCGGAAGGGTATCATTTACTGCTTCACCAACCACAGGCAAATTAGCTTGAGGCACGGGCTGCTTCTCAAATCCTGGCTTTTGATTCTTTTTCTTTTTCCTTGCATTCACACCTGTATGGTAATCCCCAATACCAACAACAGTATAAGTGCAGTTCTCGGATCTAGTAATGACAAACCTACGATAGTCCTTGTAAAACGATGCAGTTTTCCCTTCCTTAGGTCTAAACCGCCATGCCATGTCGCAGCTGCTATCATTTGATCCACGAACAGATTTCCCAAATCGATAGAAATGGATGTCCTTAAAATGCTCTATGGCGGCCCTCATCATCAACTGGAAGATATCCGGGTTTGTACAGTCAATTGGGCTACCCATCTCAGCATCACAATCAGGACTGGTGACAACGGGGGCAGCAACGTCGGTGACTTTTATGATGGATTCAGCAAATGTAGACTGGTTTGAGGCCATGAAGTCCTCACCTGTCTTGAGGACAGATTCATCAGACTTGAATGTGGCATTTGATTTGGAAGTGAGGAAGGTAGTGATTTTGGTTGACGAGTGGAAAAGAGGATCTTCGGGCTGGTAAGTTGCAGCGATGATGGTGAAAATCAAGACCCCTAGAACGAAGAGCGTGAAACAGAGGTTCCCAATCATGGCAAGGGCATTTTGCCCAAGGTTCTCTGGCCGGAAGCTTCCGGATCTGTAAAGCGACGAGCGGCCCAACATCTTTGGAACAGACTTTTTAACTCCACTGAAAAGTCAAGTGGCAAAGAAGAGGAAACCACGATCAAACTTTAAACACTAAAGAGAACTCATAACACGAAAGAAATGAGAAATCAATTTTTTTTTTTTTTCAATGGGAAATAATATAACAGTGCTCTCTATCATAACATGATACTATGATAGAGCATTAGAGCCACCTTGCATTATCCACATGGAGGGGTAAATAGTCTATCAGAACCATCCACCTATTGGGATCTGCCTTAGATGATCCATGGTTCAAAGTTCAGTTCATCCCAACTAAGGGCAATCTTAACCAAATCTTCCCCTCATCCTTCCACCCTCGTGTCCCAACAGTTAATGCCTTCTTAGTTTTAATGTCCATTTGAAGGCCACCCATGACTGTTTAGGAACATCCATTTTGATTTTCCAACCATGGGTCATCCATGTTAGAATCCAATAGGTTTACAGTCCCGGTTGCTGTTTACCTTGCCACAGAGTGGACCCTTTGTTTTTGGAAGGATGCAACATGGTGGACGGTGAATGGCTTTATCATTGCGTGAAGCATGGAGGGAACAACAAATTTGGCTGCAGGAGCAGCAAAGCATCCGTTTTTAAACCTTAACAAGTACAAACCAAGGTTTTAAACTCAAAAGCTCGAATCAACTATAAAGACTATCAAGTCAAGTAACTCGGTAAATTTTTTCCTATAAAGTTCAGTAATATTTAATACTTAAAATTTATACAATGATGATTTTTATTTTTATTTTTATTCTTTTTTCTAAAGATTATGAATTGATGTAGATTTCAAGGACCCAACGATCAGCCCATGGATAACTATGACAAAAGTAAGTGCTTATGTTGGGTTTGGAGGCTTAAATAGAAGGCTGATGTAATTATGATATCAGCAATGAGCTGACATCGGGCTAGTTGAGAATAAATTGTTCGTGAGGAATTTAGAAGGCCTTATATCTTTCCGAATGGTCCATACTCAGAGACCGCCAATTTATTTGGGGTTTGTTTCAAAATTAACTGTCAATCATACGTATGGGGGCAATGAACTATTGCAATTTTTCTTTTAAATTTTAATGAAAACATGTAAGGGATTTTGTGTATTTGGAGGGCATATAACCTGAGATCCTGCAAATCAAAGGTCCTCTCATTCTAGCATGGTTTTAGTGTTTAATTGGTATGTTTAAATTGTTGGAAGTCCAAACCAAACCATCTGATTCTCAAGGTTAGTAAATGAGGAGGAAGCTTCCAGCAACCAGTTGCTCTCCTCCAGGTGTCGGTTCAGTCCCAGATGCGTTGAAAAAATAGAAACTTTAATATTTCTTTTGATATTTGTTGTAGTAGTTAATATTATGGCCCCTGTAGTGTATTTTAAATGGGCATTTGTGTGTTTTTCACGTTGGTGGGAGAAAAGTCTATATAAGGGAGCTCTTGTAGTCGTTTGTAACTAAGTCAGCAAGCTTGTAAGCAATATAAGAATTACAAAGTTTCTCTTCTACGTGTCCAGTGAGCTCAAACCCAAGGCTTTGTAAAGTCAAGATAAACTCTGGCTAATATGGCCAACATAAATAGTATGGTACCTACATCTATGTTCTGGAACTTTCTTGGGATTGTTGGGTTATCGTTTAAATATTTACCTTTGAATGTGGACCATTTGCTTTAATGTTCTTTTGTGGGCCATCCACAGGGTCTTCTAATCTTATGACTATGTAGGTACCAACCACACACTACATCGTCCATCACATAAAACAGTGGATCATTGCAAACTGGCCTCATTCTAAGTGCTACAGTCCAGATGTAGATAAAAGTAATAAGTTGTCATGTATTTATGCCCCGAGTAGGTTTAAGTGCGAGGGTAAAATCTCTGCCATCCTCGTCTTAACGGTAGCTGGTAAAATCTCAACATGCACATTGTGAAAGACTAAGCTACTGCCTCTGCCCTTTAGTTAGCAAAAACACCTTTCCATATCCTCAAACAATTCTAGCTTTTACACATCTAAACTAATTTTGACACATTTTTCCTGGCTACTTCTGTTATACAGTGCAGATTTAAAGGAGTTAAAAAAAAAAAAAAAAAAAAAAAAAACAAAAAAAAAAAAAAAAAAAAAAAAAGATAATTGTAGAATGATCCATAGCAATCCAGAACTAAACATAAAAAGTTTATTGAGGCAACAAGATACGCACGAAGATGAAGTGAACTGGAGATTCAGATGTAGGAAGATGAGAAACTAAGGCTATGTTTGGCTCAAGGCATGAAGAAAATATTATGCAATCTTTGAATTTGTAATCTTAATAGAATTACCAAAAATCATGAGAGATGCTTGTTTGGATTGCAAAAGAAACCCCTTTCCAATAAAGACGAAAGAGCCTCATTTTGCCATTTATGTTCAGGGTTGTGACTCAATGAAAAAGCCATGATTTGAGGGGGTGGAAATTACCATGGGATAACTGTCAATGAGCTCAAAAAGTGGATGGACGGGGTTGATTTCGGAAGCGGATTGCGTACTAAGTAACTCAGTACCCTTAGGGTACGGAGTAAACTGTGTGGGGTCCATTGTTATTTATTTATTTTATCCACTCTGTTAATCCATGTTAAAAGATAATTTTAGGGCTTGATCCTAAAATGAAGAAAATTAAAATATCAAGTGGACCACATCATAGGAAACAGTTTGATTGAACCTCTACCATTAAAAATTTTTTGGAGGCCAAAGAAATTTTGGATCAGTTTCTCTTCATCCATATCTTTGTGATCTTACGAACAGGTTGGATGACAAATAAAAATTACTTTAGACACTAGGACGGTTTCAACGGTGGAAATCATTATTCCACACTGTTTCCAATGTAATAGTTACTTGAGCTTTATATTTACTTCAATTTTGGGATCAACACCTAAAATTATCTGTGAAAATGTATGGACGGTGTGGATAAACAACATAAATTCACAGTGGGCCCAACTGAGTTTACTCAGTAGGATAAACGCTTACTGAGTAACTCAGTACGCAATCCAATTTAGTTGATTTCTCGCAAACATTACAGTGGGCCGCCCTAAGTTCGAGCGCAGGAACTTCCTGCAAAAGGCTCTCGGGAAATCCGCGACCCTTTCAAGGTACTGTACGGCTTGTCTACTCTCTCTGCCACCAGCCGGTGGCTGATGGTCGGTGCTCTGTGGGCTACACCACTATGTATGTGTTTATTCATTCCGTTCATCCATATTTACATATCATTTAGGGCTTGATCCCAAAAATGAAAGGGATATAAATCTCTGATGGACCACACAACAGGGTAACAATAGTGATAGAATATCCACAATTAAAATCCTCCTAAGACCCACTGTAATGTTTCTTTGACATCAAATCTGTTGATTAGTTCATACAGACCCACATGAAGGGAAAAAACCAAAGATAATATTAATCCAAAACTTTTATAGCCCCAAAAAGTTTTTAATGGTAGATGTTCATTCAACACTGTTTCTGTAACGTGGTGCACTTGAGATTGAGATATACCTCATTTTAGTCTCAATTCATAAAATGATCTATAAAACTAGATAGCCGGAATGGATGAAACACATACATCATTGTGGGTCCCACAGAGCTCAGACCATCAGCTATTGGCCTCCGTTTCCGGGGAACGGGAAGTTCCTGCATAGGCATGCTGCATGGGGCCGACCACCATGTTTGTGGGAAATATATTCCATTCATCCATTTTGATAGATCATTTTAGAACAAGCTACAAAAAATGAGGTAGATCTAAGACTCAAGTGGGCCACACGAGAGGAAACAGTGGGATTTAGTGAGAACCGTTGAAACATTCTTGTGGCCATAAAAGCTTTGTTTGACGATAATATTTTTGTATTTTCACTTCATCCCTAGTAATGACCTATAAACAGTTTGGATGACATATATAAACACCAAGGTGGAGTGCAAGAAGGTTTAACAGTAGATATTTCTTTCCCCAAATTTCCCTCTAACGTGGCCCGCTTTAGTTTTGGATCCACCTCATTTTTGTCGCTTGTCCTAAAATGATCTCACCAAACGGATGATGGAGTATAATTCTCAAAAACATGGTGGTGGGCCTCACCCAGTATCTATCCTTGTGCAGGAACCTCCTGCGAAAAGGCTTTCCCAGAAATCCGCTTCCGGGGTACGGGGGAACCGGACGGAGACGGATTGGCTACTCCCCCTGACACCAGCCCCGTGGCTGGTAGCAGTGCTCTGTGGGCCCTACTATGATGTATGTGTTTCATCCATTCCCTTCGTGCATTTTTACAGATAATTTTAGCATTGATACAAAAAATGATAGGGATATAAATCTTAGGTGGACCACACCAAAGGAAAAAAAATAATGATTGGATATCCACCATTAAAATCCTCCTAAGGCCCACTGTACTGTTTATTTGACATCCAATCTGTTGATTAGGTCATAAAAACCTAGATTAAGGGAAATTAAATATCAGCTTGATCCAAAACTTTTATGACCCCCAAAACATTTTTAATAGTCAAAGTTTATTCAACACTGTTTTTGTAACGTGGTCCACTTGAGATTGAGATATACCTCAATTTTTCTTTCATACCAAGAAATAATCTAGAAAAATAGATAGCATGGATGAAACGCATACATAATGGTGGAGCCCACAGAGTACCGACCACCAGCCAATGGCTGATGGGGGGAGTAGCCAATCCGTTTCCAAGCGGAGTGGTTGATGTACCAGACATCAGCTATATCTGGTGTATTGACGTCAGCAAGTTCGTTGTGGGTCCCATCATGAGATATGTGTTATATCCAAACCGTTCATCCATTTGGAGAACTTGTCGTTAGGCTTAAGGATAAAATAAGATATATCTAAAGATCAAGTGGACGACACTGAAAAGAGCAGTGGGGAATTGAACGTCTACCATTGAAACCCTTTTGGGGGTCACAGAAGTTTTGGATCAACATGATTTTTTTTTTCCTCTTCATAAAAGTACATGACCTCATGAATAGATTAGATGGAAAATAAATGTTATGGTGGGCCCTATGAATTTTTTAACGGTGAAAATCATTATCCTCGCTGCTATTTTTTGTGTGGTCGATTTAAGCTTTGGATATGATATTTGTGGCTAATGCTCTAAAATGACCTCAAAAAATAGATAAATGGTAAGGGTGGCCCTAGCAGCTACCATTCTTACCATTATGATAAGGGCCCGTAGAGGCCGCTACGGCCTTTAAAAAAAAAAATAATAATAATAATAAATAAATAAATAAATAAATAAATAAATCTGTTTTGGCCACATTACAAGGCCTTTATGGGCGCTTTTCTCTGCAACAGCTGATATAACCATTTTAGACCCATAACGTGTAACAGTTACCACCATTACCATTACGTAACCATTTTCGTGTCCCTTTCTAATATTGCTAAGTAGAAAACTGATTCAAGAAGATAGAAAAGGCCGCAAGTATGAAACTGATTCAAGAAGATAGAAAAGGTGGACTGATGAAAACCTGACTGCTATCGACTAAATGAAACTTAATAAGCTTACTAACCCAGATTTCAGAAATAGACCAATCAAGTTTATTAGCCCAGATTTCAGAAACTAGACAAGGAAATTGCCATTTATCATTCAAGGAAACTGTCAATTGCATGAGGAGTAAATCTTTTAAATAATACCAATGTCCCAGGTCATAGATCATCAATAATAATGTTTGGCGCAGCTCCAAATCCGAATCCTGTGAAATTAAAGGGAGGCCTGAATAGCCAAAAACCACTGTCTCAGAAGGCTCATCAAGGGTACCAAATTTTAAAGGTGGACCAATGCCCTAGATGGGACTCCAAAGACATTCAGAGAAAATCCTCCTCAAGTACACAAGAGATGAACTCCCTGTCCAAATGCCTCAATCAACAGAATTACCATATCCCCATCAAATGTAAAAAAATTGTTAACTTATGTTGAAGCCACTGATTCTAAACCAGTCTCATGTATGAGAGAAACCTTGATATTCTGTCAGTGCAATGATGCATACACATGCATACAATTATTGTACACATGGCATACATTCACCAATTGTAGCTGGCCAATTGGGAGATGTCCAATGGATTTTTTTATTTTTTATTTGGTCCAATTGAAGAGTACATCTAATGGACAATGGAAACAAGTAGTCAAAGTTGAAATTCAACAAGAAAGTCCATTGATCAGATTTCAGGATCGCCCAATCAATCTGATTTTGGGGCTAGTCTCCAACCACTCATTTGGGCATTTGGATTTCATGCAAGCAAATGGTCGTCATGCGCTGCCAACAAACAAAACAATCCCCCTCATGTGGTGTGAAATCATTTATATCATCAATAAATTCCCCCTATAAAATGAAACAACTAAAAAAATAAAAGTAAGTAAAAGAGAGGTAAAAATAGAGTTTCAAGCAGCAAAAGACTATATGAACACCAAAGAAATGACAATTTTTTAATATTGAGAACAAATGGAATCCAGATCATGATTAGCATTACAACTAACAACCAAACAAAAATTAAGATTGGTATATAAACTGTATATAGTCAGTGAGAAACCACTGTTTCAGTTTCTACAAAAGGAAGCTTGTTTTGACAGATTCCAATATGAAAGCAGCATATATAGCTTATAATACAATGACAACTTCCGTATATGCCGGTGGGAGGAATAGATCCTAACAATAACTGACAAATACACACACAGTCACACACACACAGACAAAAGAAAAAGAAAAAAAAAAAACCATATTTACAAGCAGAAAAATCTCCAACTCGGAGGAAAAAGTCATATAACTGTCTTTAGGTCCACAGCTGTTGAGGGTCAAATATTGTATATCAGACCTAGTTATTCCTGGATTTACGAACGTTGTATGGTTAACGGTTAACGCGATTCAGTAGTAATTGTGATTGCAGGGTATATTTACGAGCTTAGATGGAAATATGGTGTTAAAAGCGTGGATTTAAGGCTTGGGCATCACCAAGGCATTGGATGGGACTCCATGGGACCAAGATCAAGGATTTACACGCCGGAGATCAGAGAACATCCAGCCACTCACGATGAAGAGGCCCGAAAATGGTCCAGAATGCAAGATCACAGGGTTCCCGCCATCCATTCGGCCCGAAACTTCATACATGAGATAGAGGCCATATATTAACCGTACATATTAAATTTCAGCCGTCGGATCCCCCTGGAAGTGGCCTAACGGGCAGATCAGCCCACAAAACTCTGATTTTGGGCCCGTCTGATATCTGGATATATTTCAATATTGGTCTCAACGGGTAAAATGGTATGATAGAACAGATGGACGGAGTGGATTTTTCATAACATCAAGGTGGGACCCAATTCACATAATGTGCGTGTGCACAGCTCACGTGCACATGAGTGGCATCAAACGGACCGCCCGGTCAACACGGGCGCTGACCCGTCGCTCCTCTCCTTCTCTGTTTCAAACAGCAGACGCAACTGCGTCCGCCGGTTTCATGTAGTGGGGCCCATCCATTATGTATCTCGACGATCCAGACCGTCCATTCGATCCAGAGGTGGGGCGTGACCCTCACCTAGCTTTCATTTTTAGCCCACGCACGCGAGCACGCGATTTTCACCGTTAAACACAAGTCGGACGGCTGAAGCACAGATTCAGTGGACCACAGTATCGGAAATAAAAAACCACTCCTCCCGCACTGAAATTCTACAACGAATCCAATGTACGGCTTGGATTTTTCCTATCAAAATAAAAAATGGGCCCCACCTCGGTAACAGCGCAGCTCTGTTGCGCGAGCAGTGCACGCACGAACGGAAAGTCCGGATTTTCCGGACTGTTGTGGCCCATATCACCGCGATCGGACGGCTGATTCAAACCGTTCATCATGTAGCCCATCCCCAGAATGTCTCAAGGGAAGTAATTTTCTTGGAAAGAGAGCAAGGAAAAATGGGAGCTCTCGGCGATGTCTTCCTGCTGCGAAACACAACTGCGTATTTTTGTTCGGATTCGGAAACTCTTCCTGCTGCGTAGAGACGCCTCAACTGACTGACTGTGGTTGCTATAAAAAGAGAGGAGGATCTATGGCTGTGGGGATATACACGGTTGGACGGGGGGGGCAGTTGGGAGCTTTTGGAGAAAAGAAGGGAGTTAGGTTTTTTTTTATTCCTTTTTCTTATTTCTTCTTTTCTTTTTCTATTTTTTCTATGGATTTTATGGAGATTAGCCCATTCATGTCTGGCTAACCCCCTTAGCTAGGGCTAGGGGTGAAGCTTGTAGCAGGATGGGAGATGTTCTTTTATGCCGTTAATCTAATTTTGATACATGAACTACCTTGATTATGGTTTGATTTATGGGAATATTTTTTAGTTTGTTAATGGGCTGTTGTGACTAAAATTACAATGGGTCTGCGATGGCTTTGAATATTTCTGTTTCCTTTTTATGGTTATGACGTCAGGAAGCCCTTGTTCACCATCGTCTTCTGGGCATGGTTGGATGTCGGTACTTTCCTAGCCTTCATAAACATGTTGACTGGTTGGTAATTAGTTTAATTCTGTTGTTTGCTTTGTCTCCTGGGCATGGTTTGGTGATGGAATCCATTCTAATTCATATACCTCTCATCTCTTGAAAACTATATCAACATCAGTTCATTTAATTTCCATGATTTGTGATACTGGCATAAGATCTCCCTGATCTCTACAAGTGGATCCTCTGAATCCCTAGTTTCCCTTCTCTGAATTTTCTCCCAGTTTAGATTAATATTTCATCATTATTCTTCAAATCATAATTGATTTAGATTGCATCTTAGTCTAGTTCTAGTCCTAGTTAGTTTCAGATAACGTACAGGTTTCAGTCCTGTGGATTCGACCTCGGTCTTACCGAGTTTATTACTACATCACAACCCTATACTTGGGGAAGTGAACAACAGCCGGATGCACTTCATGGAAGGACACTCGCGAAGACGAGATTCAAGCTCCTTTGAAAACCTTTCCAGCTGGTTGCATCTTGAAATATCATGGCATGGTTGCTACATCAGCATTTCCCTCCAAGTGATTGTGAGGTTGCCCTGATCCGCTACCCATGATGTCATCACGAAACGAAACCACTGTAGTACGTCTTTCATTGAAATGGAGTGCACGGACTCGTACAGTTCTGAAGCCTCTCTTTCATTTCAATTCTTACCATCCATTTTTCTTTCAAATGATCTGGAAAGAGAGCTAGTGTGCTTCATAAAGGTTGTGGACACCAAACAGGCATTGAAGACAAAATGAAATTAGTTAACGTTACCAGACTATGAAAAACACATTGGCAGGAGTCTTGAAATTGTCACTGCATGTCAAGAGATTGGCAACAGAAGAGGTAAAATTTCTCCATTTTTTTCTTTCGATTTTTACCTGGAGACACCTCTAACATGGCCCCATTCGTACCAATAAGCACAGACTGCTTAAAGCCGCCAACGAAAACCTCTTGTGCAGAAGCTTCTTTACCTGTCGTGAGACCATCTCGATAACCAATCCAAGAACTCATCAAGAATCCAAATATCAAAGTTATTTTATTATTATTATTATTATTATTTTACTTTGCAAATAGAGGCTAGCTAATCTGACCACACGCCAATCCGCAGGCACACATGCAAACGCGGCTGTGCAACGTGTTCAAGGTGTCACCTAACCTAAATTATAAATATTGGATGATCAAGCAGTCTAAACAAGCACATTGAATGCGGATTGCTCACCTTTTCCTCCCTTTTTTTTTTTTAAAAAAAAAAGTGTAGGAAACTATGTCATTATAAAAAAGAAAAAAGAAAGAAAGGGAACTACAAAAGAGGGAGACCCCAGAAAGAGATTAGAGAAAAT